>CM034354.1:48537789-48917337 GCA_019925275.1 Mytilus edulis
ATTTCATAAAATGAAGAAAAAAATATTAAAAAGGACCGGAATTAAGAGAACGATATCAAGATCAATCAGAGCCCCACATTCAATGTAGTAAATATTTGCAAAACTACCATGGACAGTGTGATAATATCAATTATCTACTTTCCTAAGGGAAAAATAATATTTAATTACCGAAAGTAGGAATTGGTAAAAAAAAAGTAATTTTGTTTTAATTTTACGGACGCCATCACGTGTTGGTTGACCGTTATGGAATAACCGTTTCACAAATGATATCGGATATGTTACTTACGACTCAACTACAATCCCCTTCCCTTTCATGAATGTGACCTACCAAATTAGACTATTTACCGGATTTGATATCACATAAGCAACACGACGGGTGCCACATGTGGAGCACGATCTGCCTACCCTTCCGGAGCACCCGAGATGACCCCTAGTTTTTGGTGGGGTTCGTGTTGTTTATTCTTTGGTTTTCTATGTTGTGTCGTGTGTACTATTGTTTGTCTGTTTGTCTTTTTCATTTTTAGCCATGACGCTGTCAGCTTGTTTTATATTTATGAGTTAGACTGTCCCTTTGGTATCTTCCGTCCCTCTTTTATGTATTGTGGCGAGAATGAGAACAAGTTTACAATAACTTCAATAGGTTGGTTTTGTTATAGAGGCCGTCCGGAATGATGGTCGGGGAAATTTTGACTACCCAAAATCTTCACACTTATATTTCAGAAATTTGCTTTGAAAGTTATCCTTGATAAACGGTTAAGAAAGACATTAAAAATTTAAGCGAGTTCTTACACACTGGACATTTGGAGGTGTACCATAGCTTACTTTTAAAAATATGTTTCAAAACGAAAAGAATTTTACGCGTTTCGTTTACAAAAGACTCATCAGTGACGGTCGAATCCAAAAAAGTTTGTAAATTAATGTAAATATAACGGAATTTGACGAGACTCTCATTAAGGTGAGAGGGTTAGCGCTATAGAACCCGGTTTAATCCACCATTTTCTACATTTGAAAATGCCTGTTCGAAGTCAGGAATATGACCGTTCTTGTCCATTCGTTTTAAATGCGTTTTGTTATTTGATTTGCCATGTGATTATGGACTTTCTTCTGAGTTCAGTATTTTAGTGATTTTACTTTTTGCTAAGAGCTGATGATATAACCAATGTCTGTGGTGCTTTCTTCAGGAAATGTTTACCAATGAAAGTTAAAACGTCCGAGGTATTATATATCTTGAAAAATAGAAACGGATCCCAGTTTTCAAATGGCTTCACATTCAGCAGATTCAATATTCAATGTTTCAACCGTTACAATTTCTGGATGTGATTTACTTATGATATCTTTCTTACACTTTTTATCGTTTTGTCGTCTGTGAAGATATTTTTCTGTTTGATTTCTTGTACAAATGAGGTCGTTATCCCACTCGGGTAAAAACTGTCATCTATAAAATAAGAAAAGGACTTTAGAGACTTGGGGGGATTGATAAAATGTTATTATAATTAAATGATATATTTTTTAATTGAAATAAAACAAGATATTTATTGGTCGAAGTAACTATTAATTTTAAAAAGTTTAATTTCATTATATTCCGTTGAAAATTGGTTAGCACTATTCGGAGTGATATTACAACATGTTCAATGATTGTTAAAAGGAACACAAACTTAACGCAATATGTAACTTTTATTTCATTAATGTTTGGTTTTTAATTAGATTGATTCATAATGCTAATCTTTCCAAATACATTTTCTTGTAACAGTGCCTAATTATTTTTTTTACTATTATTTATGAAGCACAATTTAACTATCTTAGAACTTGGAACTTTATTAACGATCTAGACAGTTTACACTAAAACCAGAGATAGACAAATGATACAAACAATAATTTACAATGGTGAACAAGATAGAAATAAAAATATATACTTAGTTCATAAAACCTAATTCTCTGTACACAAGTATACAAATACATAACACATGATAATCATTCAAAGCTATAATAATGGGATCTTAGATCGCTAGTCAATTACATGTAAGCGATAATATATTAGTATCATAGATATTTCATCAATTTTTGATAAAAACAGACAAGTTATTTAAGGCTTTTGCGTTACTTAAAGACAACAAACCTTTCACTTTTCATTTTATAATGTGAAGGGTTCACAATATAGTAATTTGGGATATATGCACGTCTTAATTTTTTAACCGTCATTTCGACATACAAATAAGTAATGAAACTGATTTCCAATACAATTATTTTTGCACAAAGTACATAGTCTCTCCTCTTTTGGAATATTATGCCATCGACCAGTTTCTAATAGAATTTTGATATTTAAGCATCTAAGTTTGGAAATATATATTCTTTTTTCTTTTTTAAATTTTACTAAATACTTTTCTTAGCAAAAAACGTGTTTAAACAGTAAATAATATCCACCTCTAGAGGATTTTCTCATCATCACTAAACCACTTTGGAATAAACTGATCTTAAAATAAATTGATTGTTCCATACAAAGCTCAAACCCGTGTTTTCTAATGTAGCTTTAATACAATTAGTCCACTTAGAAACAATATAACAAGAGTTAAGCATGTTATACAAAAAAATGATATAATAATCCTGACAATTTCGTGCTGCTTAATAACAATTTTGACCAAAATGATTGATTGTTGGTTGCTTAACGTCCAGTGGCAAATATTTCATGCATATTTAGGACGAGAACAAGTTCACAATAAATACAATAGGTAGGTTGATACGATAGAGGCCATCTGGGATGATGGTCGGGGAAATTTGGACTGCCACTGGGACATGAGGATATCTTGGATAAGGACAGACATTTTGCCTTGCAACAGGCCACCTACGGACCCCTCAAAGAGTTGTTACAAGGGTTCCTAACGTGCAAAGAACGTGGCACTCTCTTTACACGAGGCATCGGATTTAACGTCCCCCTTCTGACCGGACGTAACTGCGAACTTGAAGGGGGAAGGGACCAGAATAATAAAATTCGTAATCGTACTTTAATTTCCAAAAGGATACCTGCCAGTTTCACCGTACACCATACAATTAAGAGAACTTCTTCTTAATGAAAGAATTATTTTCAAAAAAAAATAATTGAACTCTTTCTAAAGCATCTATGTATTTTGTTAATCACTGTATTTATTTTTAATCATATGATTAATTTGGTGTAATAAGCAAGTGCCTCCCACAATGCATTGTAAGTCAAGGCCTCTTCAACTTCCTTTTCTGCAATAATACTTATGGCTGACCAGACCAATATAAATCCCTGCCCTGCAAAGCTGCCTAGACTCGGGAAAACTAAATAATCAGTTGTTGAAAAGAACCTGATACAGGAAGAGGCCAGTAAATATAACTACATATTACAAGAAAAGCACAGTAATGAGGTTACAAATAAAAAAAAGAGAAAAAGTTTTGGGATAATATTGCAGTCAAAATAAACTCCCTGGGTGTTATCTACAGAACTGGAAATGAGATAAGGATTAAGTGGAGGAACACTGTTTCGATAGCAAAGAAAGCTTTCACGGAGCTAACGGAGATAATCCATATTTTGTACACATTAATTCAAGTTCAAGTCTTTATTAAATCAGGAAAATCAATACAAGTATAATGATGTCTTCCCCCGCATTAAAATGATATTACATCACATAAATAAATGTATACTATGTATAACAAAATATCAAATCAAGGTTAAATTAATAAAATTAGAAAGATTCAAAGCATAATTGTATGTAATGGCATATATTTTTGTATCAATGGTGGTCCTCTGCTCTCAATATCAACACAAATGGTTAAGCTCAGTCACTTGTTGTAAATAGAAACATGTTGAATGTCACTACACAATTATTTTATGGTAAATTATGATTTTTGGGTCATTCATGTTCAGTGACAAATAGTTCATTGTTTGTCAGGATGACTTTTAATTGTGAATGAGTCAAGAGGTGACTATTAGATGATTAGATCGACAAATGGAAATCCTATGTGGAAGGGGTTGAAAAAGAATCTAAACCCTTTTCAAAATTTGCTGAAGCAAAATCTGTAATATGAACTTGAAATACGCCTAATCAACACGTCAAATATGAACACAACGCAAATGAAAGACATGCTGCAAGTGACTTTGTCAGGAACTGCTAGTCCACCTGAACTGTCAATTGAAAATTCTCACGCAGGCCTTGAAAATAACAATTTGGAAAAAATGTGATGTTTTTGGTTGTGAACCTCTTCAGGACATAGCTGATATGGTCAAAAATCTTATCGACGAACTACCATTACACATTAAAAAGATAAAAAAAAATCAAAACTGAGAATAAAACCTTTTCTAAGGACACCACTGGTGATCGTAACCAGGTAACAGGATCTGACGCAAGGTTGTTCGCTGTGAAGTTAGCAAAATTCAATCTGATAAAAAAAAATGAAGGAAAATTGCCTGGTAAATTTGTACAACTGATCACATCTTTAGTTGACATCATAAATATTGCCTACAGTGGTTATGAACAGAGGTCTCTAAGACAACTACTGAGCTCTAAAACCAAACATTCTTATTTGGAACTTCATGCAAAAAAGTCATTGGTAATCCAGTTAAAATGACAAACAGAAAATTTTATGGCGCTCACTTTCATTCAATTTTAACCCATTTGGCCGAATTATACCGTATCATCAATACAAAATCAGAACTAACAGAGCAGGAAGAACAAGAAGGATTTACGCAAGAACATCGAACACAAAACCAGGCTGGATAGTTGATAATGATGTTTTTCGATTCATGGCTCAGCAAAACACCTCAAATAATTAATTCATTTGTTAACCATGATTCCAACAGTAAAAGACAAGCAATTCTACATTATCAAACTTTTAAGGAAAGTCCTTTTCTGTTTCAATCGCACATGGAAAGAATTGCTGATTTCTTGGAACACGGGGAAAATGTTTGGTGGCACTTGGAGGGTTCTGATGTTATCTTCCAATTACAGTAGTACACAACCAGAGTCGAGGAACAAGGGCCCTTTTCTCCATCAATTTCGTAGCTCTTCTCTGATATCTGCAATAGAAACAGTTGATGAAACTTGGATAAGATGTGTAGATAAATTTGAAAAGAATGTAATAAAACTGCCAATGACCAAAGTAAAAACGTATGAGAAAGGAAAACCAAAATAGATGACACCATGACCAAACACAGTAAACACACAACCTTTCTTTTTTACTTAATTTCTATCGTCATAAACATAATTAAAGAAAACATGCATCTGGTTAACTACCCAAAAATAAAAAGGTCAAGAGGGCCCATTTGCATATTTTTGTTTTTGGCCTTAGATACCTCAAATTGCTATTCACCCCAAAAGATAAGAAGTAAAGTTAGGAATATACCTAAGCGAAAATACTGTAAAGATTTAATTGATCAAAAATTATTTGATTGGACATTTTTCAGACAAACAGCTTTTAAATCTTAATAAAAAATGTATGTAAGAATGTGTTGTCGGACAAAAATGCTCATGCTCAAAACATACAATCTCAATGTTTTTTGATTGAGTTTAGTCTGCCAATTGATATTTTATCGTATGTTTTTCTTTGTTGTGATGTTATGCTATTGTTTCAGAAAAAGGGAGAAGGTTTGGATCCATTAAAACGTTTAATCCCGCTGCAAATGTTTGCACCTGTCCTAAGTCAGGAATCTGATGTACAGTAGTTGTCGTTTGTTTATGTAATATATACGTGTTTCTCGTTTTGTTTATATAGATTAGACCGTTGGTTTTCCCGTTTGAATGGTTTTACACTAGTAATTTTGGGGCCCTTTATAGCTTGTTGTTTGGTGTGAGCCAAGGCTCCGTGTTGAAGGCCGTACTTTAACCTATAATGGTTTACTTTTTAAATTGTTATTTGTATGGAGAGTTGTCTCATTGGCACTCACACCACATCTTCCTATATCTAGTCTCAGTATAGATTATTGTACGAGTTTCTCAAACTTTGGACAAGGCAAACTTTAGTTGAGTAAGAATGAAGAAACAAACAAAACACCAGTTACAATTTTCCAAGGTACAGTGTATAACTCTAAAACAGTTTAAAATATCTCACTGCCAACACAATTTTATATTTGAACTGTTTTGATTCCAAGAAGTATGAGTTTCATAAATTTTGAATAAGCAACACGCAAGATAAAGAGTGCTGAAGGTAGTTTTGGAAGAATGGTCAAGGTACTGTAGCACTTTAAAATATAATACTTGTAGAACAATATTTGTCAAGTCATAGTCATGAATATAAATTCAAATTCCTTTTAATTTGTAGGAACGGATGATGACAATACCACTGAATGTGCAATACAATTAACAGGATATGGACAATTACATGGAAGGGCTATGATTCTGCAAATGGTTCTCTGCAGATAAGCAAAGAAGTGATACATCAAGGTAATATATTTTATGGAAGTCAGAAGTACACCTTGAGGATTATTGTTTGGAGCCCAATTGAACATTTACATTTATGTCTTTCAATGTTTCAGGACCTTGATGTAATGAAAGTGCATGCCTGACTGGGGGAGGAGTCCAGGGACACCCATAAAGTAAACTATAGCATAACAGAAGTTGGCAGAATTGTAGAACTGCAATATGACAACAAATTTAGTATCAACCTAGGGGACAATAAGTTGCTAAAGAAATGCAGAGTACATGACGAAAAGATGTCATTGCCTTCTCATGCCCTGGTTAGTATATGAATTAAATATTAAAATAACGACATTTCTTTACCTTCATGAAGAAATAAAATTAAATAAAGCATAACAATCTTTTTCCTGGATAAAAATTACTTACATTAGTGTCAAATGTGTGTATTTACAATAAAAAAAAAATAGAACATGTATCTTAAAATAAAACTTATTTACATAATATAATTTTATGATTTTTTTTGGAAACGAACAATTGAGCTGGTCAAAAACAGTAGAAATTTTTATGTTAAAATAACAGGCATTCCTTTACCTTCAAGTAATAAATAAAAATATAAAATGTCGTTTAAACATTAAAGGAGGAAATCCTTTTCCTGCATTGAAATAATTTAAAATAAGTGGCAAATGTGTATTTATACAATTTGAAAAAAAAACATAAAAGATAATAACAATGCTTTCCTGCACATATATGTTAAAATAAATACTTGCATAAAATAAAAATTATTTACATTACATCTTATGAAAGGCATTGATTTTATTTAGTGCTTTGAATCAGCACTATTTCCTCTAAACAGTTTTGAGGAAGCTATAGGTCTCTTCAAAAGCCCCCCTGTTGTAGCCATCAACACTATAACCAATCTGCCAGACCATCAGAGGATATCTATAAGAGGAGAAATAGCCAGAGTAAGTTTGTATTCAAATTAATTTTACATTTTGCAAATATTAGTATGTGGATTGATTGATTGATTGTTGGTTGCTTAACGTCCAGTGGCAGATATTTCATGCATATTCGGGACGAGAACAAGTTCACAATAAATACAATAGGTAGGTTGATACAATAGAGGTCATCTGGGATTATGGTCGGAGAAATTTGGACTGCCACTGGAAAAGGAGGGTATATTGGATAGGGACAAAAATTTGGCCTTGCAACAGGCCATCTACGGACCCCTCAAAGAGTTTTTGCAAGGTACAAAGAGCGTGGAACTCTCTTTACACGAGGCATCGGATTTAACGTCCCCCTTCTGACCGGACGTGACTGCGAACTTGATACATCCCGCACAGCCAAACGGACGCCCCACTTCGGCAAGCGTTTTACTGCCGGTCGGGAGAAGACCAAGTGACCATATTTCTATTCCCCAGTCACCTTTGGGGAATATTTGTGCAAAGTATTTTTATTTATAAATTAATTGCATTATGTAGAAAAAAGAAAAAATTAAGAAAAGTTATCAAAGGTACCAGAATTATAATTTAGTACACCAGACGCACGTTTCGTCTACATAAAACTAATCAGTGACGCTCATATCAAAATATTTATAAAGTTAATAAAATCAACGGTACCAATTTTGTTGCACCAGATGCGCATTTCGACAAAACATGTCTCTTCAGTGATGCTCGTGGCCAAAATATTTGAAGTCCAAAGCTTATATAAAAGATGAAGAGCTATAATCCAAAAGGTCCAAAAAGTATAGCCAAATTCGTGAAAAGAATCAGAGCTTTGCATGAGGGAGATACAATCCTTTATTTATAATAATTTTTAATTAAAAAGTTGGAGAGCATTGATGATAAAAAATTCCAAATAGTTGTGCCAAATACAGCTAAGGTAATCTATGCCTGGGATAAGAAAATCCTTGGTGTTTCGAAAAAGTCAAAGCTTTGTAAACAAGAAATATAGAAAAATGACCACATTATTTATATTCATGACAACACCGGAGTGTTGATTACTGGGCTGGTGATACCCTCGGGGACGAAACGTCCACCGGCAGTGGCATCGACCAAGTAGTGTCAAAGTTATAAAAGGTACCAGGATAATAAATTAGTACTCCAGCCGCGCGTTTCGTCTACACAAGACTCATCAGTAACGCTCACAGCAAAATATTTATAAAGCTAAACTAGTAAAAAGTTTGAGAGCATTGAGGATCCAAATTCCGAACAGTTGTGCCAAATACGGCCAAGGTAATTTATGCCTGGGATAAGAAAATCCTTAGCGAAAATTAACCCAAGGTTAAGGAAGAATTTCTATACAGTTTAATAGAGGGTTTTCTCTCCTTCTATGACCAGGTAACATTTATTGGTTACAAAAAGTCCAATAAAACAACATTTAAATTCCAAACACCACGTGCGAAGCCACTCAAGTCGAGCACACCTTTTTGAATAGGACCAGATGTACATTTCTTTAAACCAATAAATTTGTTTGAATAAAATCATTGCTAACACTGTATGCAATATGCCTATATATATTGTGCATCGCATTACCTAACATGAGAGTACAAGGCGAAATGATTGGGTTTTCTATAAAATAACCATGTCTGGCATTGAATCAATACAAGGGTACATACAATTGAGGAATTCAACTAACAATTGCTAGTTCACAATTGACATATCTATAGAACTAAAAGTTTGACCATGTGAAAACAATAAACGAATATAAGCAGTGGTTTAATAGAAATTGACAGACATATCTGAACTTGCTCCTATTTCAAGTATAAGTGTATAAAGTGAAATTTTCAACCACTACCGTAGGTTTTCGAAATCACAGAACCGGTTTTATGATTCGGAATCTTGAAAGACATACAATTTTAAGTGATCACGAATTTAAATCTCTTGTTAAGTTTCTGCTCTTACATCTTCTCTAGATTTTCATATTATTATTATTACTATTTTTTTTCTTCCGCCAACTTTTTTTTCATTCGCTGTTTTTTTTTTTTTGCAAGATGTCGCTCAGATAAATGAAATATGATATCGAACGGTTTTTGCACATTTGAAACTGACACCGCGAAACCGAATACGCAGTCACACGTTAGATAAATAGAGAATAATACATGGCAAAATCCGTATCACATGTCGTATCATCCTGAGACATCAATATCACCACAAGGGCCTTTAGGCCCGAGGGATGATATTGGTCGAGGGCGATACGGCATGTGATACAGATTTTGTCATGTATTATACGCTTTATCATATATTTCAACAGAAGAGTGTTATATTATATGAACTGTTTTCTGATCCATAGCACTGGGTTACCTTCAGTTCTACTTTTGTCTTGTTTCAAAGGCCTAATAGAACTGCTCAACTACTTATCCGAAGCACCTGGGTTACCTTAAATACAATTTACGTGCGGTTGTTTAAAAAAAAATTATTGTATTTATTTGTGTGTTGTGTGCTTTTTAGAAGCAGCTGACGTCGAGGTAAGTGCTCCACCCGCTTTGTCCATTAAAGATTTGAAAAATCGCTTCGGCTTAGTGAGTCACGATTCTTCTTTTATATCTTCTAAAACTTCTGGATCGGTTTTGAAGAAAGGTCTTTTTCGGTTCCGCACATTACCATGGGGTTTCATCACGATGTCATTTTCTTCACCATCGCGGTGAATATACTGTACTACGGCGTTCTTACAGCGCCCATTTTTGGATAAACGGTTGAAATTATCCTCTGGAAAGTAAGGGCCTTTTCTACATTTCACTGTAACTTTGATCACTTTTTTGATATTTTATATGATATAACCGTAAATCGTTCATTTTTCAAGAGAATGTTAATATGTATTGACAATTGTAATAGAAGTAAACTTTAACCAACCACAGCTTTTTTTTGGAAAATTGCAACATTTTCACAGTAAATTATGCCACTTTTGGGATATTTATACATTGATAGTTTCTCTACATTTTAATGTTAATCTGACAAAAAAAAATTATAATTGTATATGACGTAACCTGAAATCGGATATTAGATCAATATAATTTTCTAATATGTATTGGCATTAAATAAACTCATCATAGATACCAGGACTAAATTTAGTAAATACGCCAGACGCGCGTTTCGTCTACATAAGACTCATCAGTGACGCTCGAATCCAAAAAAGTAAAAAAAGCCAAATAAATTACGAAATTGAAGAGCATTGAGGACCAAAATTCCTAAAAGTTTTGCCAAATACAGCTAAGGTAATCTTGTGCCTGATGTAGAAAAGCCTTAGTATTTCAAAAAATTCAAAAATTTGTAAACAGTAAATTTGTAATATAACCATATCAATGACAATTCATGTCAGCACCAATTGTGTTTAAAGTAAAATTGAACCAACAACAGTTTTAGTAAAAAATTAATATAAATGTTTAGTTATTTTTGCCACTTTATGATTTAATGTATTAGATGAAATCTTAAATCGACGATTTTTTTTTAAATATGTGTAAACTATGTACACTTATCATTGTATTTGATGTAACTTAAATCGGTGTCTTGATCAGGCTTATTTTCCTGTTTGTATTGACAATTGTATTACAATTAAACTTGAACCAACCACAGCTTTTTTTGAAATTTCAAAATGTTTCAGTCAATTTTACCACTTTTGTAATATTTATTCGGATGCAACCTCTATTGATAATTTTTCCACATTTTACTGTCATTTTGACAACTTTTTTTATAATTGTAATGATGTTAACTTAAATTGCTATTTGATTAATATACGTTTCTAATAAGTATTGACAATTGTATTAGAAGTAAAATTGAACATCAGTTTTAATAGGAAAAATATATATTTCAAGTATATCTAGCCACTTTTTGATTTATTGTAATATATAAAATCTTGAATCGTTTATTTTTTTTTTTTTAATATTAGTATAAAATGTACAATTTTTCCTCATTTTACTGTAATTTTGTAAACAAAATTATAATTGTATTTGATGTGAACTTAATTCGGTTATTTGATCAAGATTATTTTCTAATGTATATTGACAATTGTATTAGAAGTAAAAATTGAACCAACCACAGAAGTAAATTCAGAAAGTCACAATACATGTTTTAATACATGCTGATGTAGAACATCTCAAATCAAATGCTAACACCAACATTTACTATGGATGATTGTTCTTTAAAGGTGAATTATTTAACTTCCAATCAATTCAAATACAGATTACTAGGAAATGTATGTTTTAATGATGTTTGAGAATTTTCTTATTCTATGAACATTTGAAATTTTATTAGAATTAATAAAAAAGAGAGAAAATGCAAAACCTGTTATCAATCTATATATGTTAAAGCATCTATGATTAAAGAGTTTCTATTTTAAATTCAATATTCGACATTATCGAAATCACAAAAAGAGCAAGACATACCTCTTTGATTATAACAGTTCAATTAAGATAAAATAGCGAAATCCTATATGTAATAAGAAAAATGATTAATTCCTGCAAGCCAACTGAATATATGTATATATGATTTGTTTTAAAAGTATAAGTCATTTTTTTTCTCTTATTATTTTAGAAGAGACTCAATGCTTACTTGAAGAAAAATGTCACAGTCCTTGGCTTAATGCCCTTACAGATCTAGTTTTCAAGGTAATCTTTAGCTGTAGAATATTAATATAATTTCTTTTTTTTTATTCATCTCTAATTTTCTTCAAATATATATAAAATTTAAATCATGTTTAGACAAATTATTATATATTTATATAATTTACAAGTGAGTCAAGTGATTTTCTGAACAGGCTGGAATATTTCAATCCTCGTTATTAGGTGATACACCCAAAGAGGAACGCCCAAGGTCACTAGGGGAGAAGTGGGGAAGTACCTCAGAGGAAGAAAAGATGGGATTTCGCATACAGACAAAAGAAATTAGGGATGACCCATTAAAGGGAAGGACAGCAGAGGAGATTTCTGATGTGCATTTGAAAACCCTAACACATTCGGTTGGTTTATTTCTACACAAGTTGACAAATTTAGTAAAAACAAACTTATCTACATTTCTGTTTTAAGATAACATCGTCATGCATGGGTTTAACTTTTAGATCTGATGTTCACTGGGGAAGAACCTCAGAGGTAGAAAAGATGGGATTTTGCATACAGGCAAAAGAAATTAGGGATGACCCATTGAAGGGAAGGACAGCAGAGGAGATTTCTGAAGTTCACTGTTATGTGTTTTTAAGACTTAAATTTAAACTATAATGAAAATATGTCTATAAAAATGGTGCAAATATCTGTAGATATCTATATGTCATACTAAAAAATATGTACGAAATAATGTTGACAAAATGAATACTTTATTTGGAAGGTATACGAAATCAAATACAGCAGTTTTCTTTTGGTATCATTTCTGCACCTTAATCTTTTCGAAATTTTAACTGAAATTAAATAATGCTTTCATCTTTTTTTATTTTATGATATGATACTGAAATGTTTTCGGTACAGTTGAGTCATGCCAAAAAAAAAATGATAGAATCTTTCTTATACCTTGCCAAAAAAGATTTTATTATGCTTTTTTTCATGTGTTATTTTTCAAAATATGAGTCGTTCATAATTGCCAAAATTCTATTGGATTGTTCATGATAAAAAAAAAATTGTGCATAATAAGAAATCTACAAATCAGAATTTTGAAATGAAATATGAGAATATAGATTTTATTACATATCTTCAGAAAATGAAAATAAAATATCGTGTCACCGAACTTGATTTCTTGAAGAGGAGTAGCTCCAGTAAGGCCCCTGTTTGGCCCCAAAATATAGCAGTTTTACAAAAGTTAAAATGTAAACTTTTAGTTATTTATTGGTCAGTAGAATGCTTTTGCTACATAAATATGGGCTGTTTTTGACAATACAATGCACATATATCGAGTTCTACTACTAGTACCATTATAAAGTTATGCTAAATTACTGAAATTTTCACAATTCTAGCTTTTTAGTTAAATTTTAGACGGTTTCCGCGTAAACCGAAAGTGGCCGCATTCGTATTCATTCTTAATATTAAAATGTAAGTTGTATTTGATGATAATACATAACATATATAAAGTTTGAGGATGAACACGGATTTTTTCATATTTGAGCTTGAATCGGATCGTTTTTAATGACTAAATAAGTTAAAATCTTTCACATAAACTTATTGAAGTAAATGAAATAGACACTTCAGTGTTTAAAAAGTGGTCAAAATCTTTCGTCAGATGAACCTGAAATGTGAGGCCAAAATCGGTACTTACCGGACCTACTCCTTTCCCTATATGTCTAAGCGACATATTGCGAAACAAACATCAAGTAAAGAAAAGGCGAGATTTACGACAGCAACCTAATAAGAAGAACTGTAGACATTATGTATCATTTGCATGGAGGGCAATATAATCAAGAATAAAAATAGAAAGGTGGCTTTTGCATACATTAATTTTTAAAAATTATGCACATAATACACATGGATGTAGCAAGCTGTAAATGTATACAGCAACATCACAAAAGGCTTCTTGAAATAAATGCCCATATTTTATGTATGATAATTTACCAAAAGACAGCTGGGATGTAAGATAGTTATCCCATGAGGACGCTATGTGTAAGTGTAAGCATGGGATAATTATTACCGAGCAGCGTGTAACGAACATATTAATACAACTTATTATGTAATATTGAATTCTTTAGGAAAAAAGCCCCCATATAATCGAGAGATACCTATATACCAAACATAAATAAAAATCTCAATTTTCTTAAATTGCAGTCCCCTATAACACTGAGGCATGTCTCTGCATGGGATTCAAACTAAATTGCACCAGGTGCATCACTATTTATTCAATAGCTTCAGTGAATTATTGATCCTTTAGAGAAAAGTTATGAATATGAATTACATTTTAGGAACTTTGTAAATGAACCTTGGTGCAACCGCACCTCATTTATACACCGCAACTTGAACATTAGGTGCAATTGAACCTCATGTGCATATGCACTTCACCTGAAATATATCAAGTTTACTATGAGATTGACCAGTTTTAAGTATCTTCTTGGGACTCCCTTTGTTTATATATTGTCATATTAGTGTATGTAAAATTCATGTTGTATAAAAAAGAAGATGATTGCCAATGAGACAACTATCCACAAAAGACCAAAATGACACAAACATTAACAATTATAGGTCACCGTACGGCCTTCAACACCGAAATAAACAGGGTGCGAACTTTTAGCATGTCTCTGAAAAGCCTAATTAGTTGTAAAGTTATAGTAGCAGATCGAACCCTTTTAGAAGTATATATTTAATATGTATACACCTTGTCGTCTCATACACGACTGTGGTGGCGACGCAACATTATGAAATAAGACACTTTTGGGAGAATATACAGACACGTTTGGGAGTGTTACATAAATATTTACAGGAAGAAGCTACAACACTGAAAACTATTAAAAAAACACAGAAAAAGGTGCAAATGTAAAAACCAATGTATAAAACAATGAGATGTCAATAAAATAGAGGTTACTGTGGATTCCTCTGATATTGTTGGTATAGTTACACACTTCCTGATAACTATTTACGGTGAATATTTTGTTCTGCTTAAAAACTGCTTATATTCAATATGTTGGACAAAGGAATATGAGGTTCCTGCAGGACAACGCCATGGTTAAAATGAAAAGGACAACCAATAGTACACATGATACACCATAGAAACCTAAGAATAAACAACACGAACCCTACCAAAAACTGGGGGTGATATCAGGTAAGTAATGAAAAGAAGGCAATAGAAAATATAGAATTTTGGTTTAAATAATGTCTATTGTAATGAAAGCTTGTCCTTCAAGTGGACAACATTATATATTAACAGTTACCGGTATGAAATATGATGTCCTTATAAAAATATCACTAAAAGGTATCTGTTACTTGTTCGAACTTAAATCATTATATATATATTTACATGTACATATAAAACTATAAATAAACAGATAAGGATGTTAGGAGTAACAATGAACGAACTATTTGTCAAAGTGAAAATGTATAAAAGTTTGCAATTATACATGTAGGTTACAATACGTATAGTCTACAAGGCAATATATATCATTTATTACTTTAATCATATCAAAAACTGTCCTGGTGAACACACTATACAGAGATAAAATCCCCCGGGACAGGTTCATAAGTATTAAATAATGTCCATGTACATGGACACTTTTTCATACCTAAGGAAATATTTTCATATGAAATTGTGTCCATGGAAAAATATTACTTTGAATTAATGAATCTGGGTCATGTAAAATAAACACAACCCAGAGTGGAAGTGCAACTAACTTAAGTGAACAAACAAATATTAAACAAATATCAACATTGATTGAAATAATAACAAATATTTAGTATCTTATAACAACAGGACAGTTTCCAAAGACAAATCAGGTGCATGAAACAAACGATATAAGTCAGTCCGATATGAATGTTGCACATTTTCAACCTGACCAGATGTTTAGTAGGATGGAGGCCAGTTTCACATTGGCGCTTGACAAAATTTGTACGCAGCAATCTGATTTATTCAATTAGAAATTTCAATTGATGGAGCATTATTACAATCAATCTATAGAAGCAAACAACAATTTCAAAATGTTGCAAGATACTATCACTACCATACTTAAACCTACAATGACAAACTTGCTGCTCGTATTGTCTCTCTTGAAAAAGAAAATATCATCTTAAATTCATCTGTTAATGAATTTAAAAACACATCTTTTTTACTCCATTTATTTTCTGTTAAGTGCAAGAAGGGAGATGACACTTGCATCGAATTGTATCTGACTTGGGGACTTATCATTATTTACCTGGGAGGGTTGGGCTGGTCATTCTGAAATGAAGCATCAAAAAAGATCTTGATCCCTAATCATATTTCACTATATTGTTTTACACCCCTTCCTTAAAAACATAAAAGAAAATCCCCCTTTTATAAAACATGCCAACATTTTAACATGCAAAACACTTACCTTTGACACACATGACCTCGGATTTAACTACAAAAATGACTATGATGGCCATAGACACAAACATGAAAATAATAAGCCCTATGAATGCTCAAAACGCGATAAATGATACCCATTTCAAGCCATTCTTCGCCGACATGTGAAGCACTGTGGAAAACAAGGCAAACCTTTGTCCTGTGATACATGTGCCAAACAGTTCAAATGTCAACGCTACCTGAAGGAACATTTGAAGGTGCACAACGATCCTGATAGCTATCAGTGTTCTCAATGTGGTAGTTTTTTAACCACCGTTCTAGTTTATATAAAAATGTCAAAAGGACGACTGGTCAGCAGTAAAGTTGGGATTTAATGTCTGCTCATTAGTGAATCCCCGTCACTTGACGTATATAATGCCAAAAATGGTTATAAACTATCATTAAGTATATGCACATGACAATCCTGGTACCATGTAACTACACAAATATCAGGAATTAACCACAGGCACTTGGGGAATATAAACAAATATTTATTATTTATTCCTTATTTCTTAAGAGCCAGTCTGCCATAAAACCATGCAAAATCCCAAATTTCGTCCAAATTGGTAGTTATAACTGGGCAACATTATATATATTTTCAAAATCTTTGGGTATTTAGGAGTTGAGATAAAAAAAAAAATCAAAATTTTTCAAATTTTGAAAATTTTCAAGAAGTAATCTTCAATTGTGCAATATATTTGTTGATCTTTGACCACATTTATTTTGTAACAAAAACCTTTATTTTGTCAAAAATGCAATCACAATCCAAATTCAGACAGCATCAAGCTCGAACATTGTGATCAACTTTAGTTTGCCCCAACTGTTCAGGGTCCAACCACTGCGGTTGTATAAAGCTGCGCTCTGTGGAGCACCTGCTTTTCACATACTTTCAATTGATGACAGTCTTTTAAAAAGCTTGTTATATATGAAACAGAGTTGTGAACATACTTGTACTTCAAAAAATCTACCTCTTTGAAACTTTTGATTGGAATGCAACCAAGTATAGGGGCAATCACTCATTGAGTGTCTAGATTCGAAATCTGTGTCTATTAGAGCGTATGTAAAAAATGTGGCCATTTTTTTTCATCTACGAAAAAAGTTTATATGTGCATATATAATGTGCCATATAAAAGTTTTTGATTTATATCTCAGATTAAATAAAGATAAAAGAAAGACATTTGAGGTGACCCTACTTCTTCAAAAATCGAAAGCTTTTCCAAAATTATCTTGAATGTTCCCTCTCTAAAGAACATCTCTTTCCTGTTTGTTGATACTTTGAGATTTTGATTTAAAGTCCCCTAACGGCCAACTTGGAACATGTACTAAATGGCCTATCTCTATTATTTATTATATCTTTAGTTTTGATACAATTGAGGTTTGAAAAATTCGTACAAAAATGGCTACAGAAGGGTACATAAACCTTAACAAGATATTAAAATTCGTGACCACATAAAATTGTATGTTATTCCAGATTCCGAATCATAAAACCGGTTCTTTAATTTCGAAAACCTACAGCATTGTAGTGGTTGAAAATTTCACTTTTTACACATAACCTTGAAATAGGAGCATGTTGATTAATCAAATGTGTCTGTTAAATTCTATGAAAACCACTGTTGTTATTCGTTTGTTGTTTTCATATGGTCAGCTTGTTAGTTGTATATAATTAAAGGCAACAGTGTCAATTGTGAACTATCACTTGTTAGTTGAATGTCTTAATCTCATGTACCCTTGTGTTGATTCAATGCCAGATATGGTAGTGTAATAGAAAACCCAAACCTTCGCCTTGTACTCTCATGTAAGGCTATGCGATGCGCGATATATATAGGCTTATTGCATACAGTGTTAGCAATGATTTTCTTAAAACAAATTTATTGGTTTAAAGAAATGCATATCTGGACCTATTCAAGAAGGTGTGCTCGACTTGAGTGGCTTCGCACGTGGTGTTTGGAATTTAAATGTTGTTTATTGGACTTTTTGTAAACAATAAACGGTAGCTGGACATAGAAGGAGAGAATACCCTGTATTAAACTGTATGGAATTTCTACTTTAACCATGGGTTTATTTTCTCCATTTTTTTTTATGCCCCACCTACGATATGTTTTCTGGTCTGTGCCTCCGTTCATCCTGCTCAGGTTAAAGTTTGCTCAGGTTAAAGTTTTTAGTCAAGGTAGTTTTTGATGAAGTTGAATTTCAATCAACTTGAAACTTACTACAAATGTTCCCCATGATATGATCTTTCTAATTTAATGCCAAATTGTAGTTTTGACCCCAATTTCATGGTCCACTGAACATAGAAAATGATAGTGCGAAGCTCAGGTTCAAGTTTTTGGTCAAGGTAGTTTTTGATGAAGTTAAAGTTCAATCAACTTGAAATTTTGTATACATGTTCCCTATGATATGATCTTTCTGAATTTAATTCCAAATTAAAGTATTGACCCCAATTTCACGGTCCACTGAACATGGAAAGTTATAGTGCGAATGGGGCATCCGTGTACTATGGACACATTCTTGTTTCTACATATTGCAATAATTTAAAAATAATATTATACTTTTCACAAATTTTCCCTGTGATAAATGTACCTAACGGTCTATTTCTATTTTTCATTATCTTGGCTGTTTTAATATTATTGCAGTATGAGAATTTCGTAATTTACAGGCCACATAAATGATCACTAACCTTAAGGATTATGTACCCTTGTGTTGACTCATTCCTTAACATGTGGAAATTTAATAGAAAATCCACCTGTAATATTGTAACTTTCATTCATAAATAGGAGTATGTCATTCATGTTCAATAAATATAGAAAGATGTGGTTTATAGTTCCAATAAACAACCCTCTATCCAAGTAACAGTTTATAAAAGTAACCCACTGAAGGTCAATGTTGACACTGCTGACACCACACTAGGGCCTCATTATCTGTGTTATCAGACACTATGTTAACTTGTGTCTTTTGAAAACTTACAAAACTTTGTCAACTTCAGATTTGTTTCTTGTATGAATCTGAGACCTTCCTTTTTTTAAAATTCTAAGGAACTAAAATGTGGATAGTACAACCTTAATATGTAAGACTTACGAGCAAACCAATTTTGCCCCAAAATGTAGGTCAGTTCCCCGTTGTTAACGGTACATCTGATTGTTCAAACAAAAAGGTTGGGAAGATGTTTCTCATCAAATCTTGGGTTTCGCAAAACACCCCACGTCCTCTTTATATATAGACAGTTCTTCACTGAAAACAGTAAGACTTCTTGCATGTTTTTTTTTTTTTTTGTACATTAGCTCTCGTCAGTAAGGCAGTTATACATTTTTAGGAGATTGTTGGGTGTTGGTTAATGTTTCTTCGAGAGCTTATTGCATGGATATGTCAATAATCTACATTATTTTTGATATAAAAGATACAAAAAGGAGACCTCCATTATATTTAAGGTAAGTAATAGATTACATGCAATTATCATAGCTTCATTTAGATGTCCAGTACATTGCAAAATATTTGCTTCCAAGTTCATTTCACCATTTCTTATTTTCTGTTTCAGTCTTAAAAGACATGAAAGGGTTTGGTTTAATGCATTAATTACCTAATGAAGGATGCACCAATTATAAGTCCCTCTATTGTTTCTTCAAACTCTGTCATTCTGCAATATAATTGAATTTAAATTGGATTGACAAAAAACAATGGTATGTGGTTTATACAAGTATCAGCAGATAAACTTTTATACAATTGTAAAATTGCAAGTTGAATGGAAAATATTTTTTCTGTCTTGATCTTCGAGGTTGTTTTTTTTTTTTTTAATAGTTACTTTAAAATTAAAAATAGAGATCCAGTATACATTGCGTATAGTAATTCCAACTGTTACTAAAAATTAATGTGTTTTAGTATATATATTAATAATAGATTGGATTTTTAAACATGTGGTACAATACAAGTAGTATATTTGACATATTTATCATATGAAACATCAGTTAATATTTATTTGTTTTTTTAAATATATTTAATTGGTTTTATATTGAAAACAACACGTTATTAATTTCTTGCGTCCGAAGCGTTTTTCTGGATTTACCTTTATTAGGAACGCTCAAAGCCAAACATTTAAAATCCGAAGATGTATAAGTACCGAAACCGTTGAAGAGCTGTATGTCAAAAATACCTAAAATAAATAGCCAAATTCATCTAAAGCCAACTTTGCCTCAGGGAGTTGAAACCTTAGTTTCTTAATAATTTATAAATTTATAAACGGACAAATTTTAGTAAAATTTTAAAGTGAAAGTTATGGTTATTTTAAAAGATAAAACTTTTTAAGTTGTTTTTATATTTCATAGGAATGAAGATCTTGAAAATAATCCAGCTCACCATTATCTTTGTATCCGACATTGAGTTTAGGAAGATTGACCCTCTAAACTCCATGACCTTCAAATTCTTGACCACAATCTTGTCCCCAATAGAGAAACCATTGGTCATGGACGCCTTCTCCCTCCACAACTTTTCTTTGATGGATCAAGGCCTCATAATTGTATTGGTCAGCCGCAACCCCTTGTAGGGGTTTTCTGCACCCTCTGAAGGTTCCAGCTCTAATGGAATCTATTTTACAATGAATAAACAATGCAAGTTTTATATGTATGTTTATCTTGTATGATTTATACAATAATCAATCTGAAAGAAATTTCAAATATAAAAAAGGTGTAAAGGTAAGTATTCAATTGCAACCAGTTAAAGTATAGTTCCAAAAAAAATCTGCTCTTTGGCACCACTTCTATTGTTTATTTAAAAAACCACATAGAAGTTGAGGTTTGTTCTTAATTTTCACATGTCCCAGGCCATCATGTTAAAAATACATCATAAGCATAAAAAACCCAACTCAAGCCAGGCCATGTGTGTATTTATAGCAAATTGAAAGCTTTCAGGAATTATTTCTATTCTAATAATTGAATACAATCAAAATGTTTGTAATCTTAAGGGACAACATAAAAAGTTCAATGTAGGATATCAAAAAGTTAAACCAGTTATTTCACAGACCCCACCCCACTTTTCTCAATTTTATTTTTGTATCTGCTGTGCGGTATTGGTTTTCCTAAATGTTGAAGACTGTACTATGAATTATACTTGCTTACTTCATCATCATTTAATGTCTGGTGGAAAAACATGTTTCTGTGGCAATCATACCATATCTTTTATTTTTATGAAATTATGAATAAAACAAACCTAGTATTTGTCAGTTCAGTTGCAAAGCACGCTATTCACGAATAGAGTAAATGAATAAACGGATAATAATAGAAAGTGTCTCAAAATGAACAAAGTGATCAGCAATATCAGTCTCAAACCTTTTTTGACTATACATTTACCATAAACCATACAATAAAAATAAAAGACCACAAGAACAATTAAACACCGAAATTTTCAAAAGTTGTCTCATAGAGACAACCGTATCTAATTCCACCAAGCACTGACTCAAATGTCTGCTTCATTCATGATAGGTTTTTCCAAAATAATGCTGTAAACTTCAACATCAACATCGCGGGTCCAAAATTAAGCATGAGTAATTCTGATCGAGATTCAGAGATGTGGACCACACCTTGTTCTAGTTGTACACAGAGACGATATATAGTTTAAACATATTTATTTATAGTGGATTGGGAAACAAGTTTTGCAACTTATATTAATCCCTTTCCACTTTGCGGGTGCGAGTGCTGCCTTGTAGCGGCATTAGCCTACTCTTTTTCGAAATCTACAAGGGTGTCTTTAACGTGCAAGAGATATGGCTCTCTCTTAACACGGGTCAGCCATTTATTGTCCCCTTCCGACGGACTATCATCGTTTCCTCAAGACCATACTCGCAGATGGTGTCAAGGGAGAGCCGAAAATTTAGTTCCTGAAATTTTCATCCCAAACGGGAATCGAACCAGGAACCTTTGTGTTAGTAGTCCGATGAAGATATATGCCAAATGTTTAAGCACTATTCGTACATTGTATCTAAATAGCCAAGTAAATAATACATTTTATCTAGTTAAGGAATGGAGCATTCAATGACTTCCAAAATAAGCTGTAATTAGAAGGAATATGGCATATTCATCAACCTTATACAAGGAGATTGGAAAAAGAACAGCTTTCCTATGTGTTGTTGTTATCTTTATTCCTTTTCTAGGTTGTGAAATTTTTCCATATTTTACTACCAGTGTAACCCTTCTTGCTTGAAAAGCCTGTTCTGGAATATCATTATTAATGGGGAATTCGCCCTCTGATGTGAGTACCAGTTTTCTGAAATATCAAATTTGTATATAAGAAAATAATAGATATTTTTTAAAAACATAGAATATCATTCAGTATGTGTGCTTGATCTCTAATTTTAGTAATTGACATTTCTGGAGGAATTTCCACACGTTTTTGTTTTGTATTTTATCAGATAAAAAATAACGGCGAAACAATTTTCTGTTAATATTTTTGATACCTGGTGACTGATTCCTCAAGGATTTAAGAAAACATTATGCCAAGTTTTGGTAAAGTAAGTTCCAATTCATTTTATTTGAACATCAATACAACCTGAAGTACAATTTGTAGATGAACTAGACAGTAGTTTATATTTATACTACATGTTACTTACTCTGCAAAATCTACTCCCTCTATTGTTATCCCATCTACTTGAAGGTCTTCTTCTAATTTCTAAAATTAATAAACATGAATAAGATGACTTGAATGTTATACCTAACGAAAAGGGGTATTTAACAACAAAAATTCGTTAAGTAAAAAAAACGTAAGGTACAAAATTGAGCATGCATACACTTAATTTTTGTTTATTTTTTTTATTTAAAAAATATCTTAATTGGAATTTAAAAATATTTTACAATCAAATGTTGCAAAGAGGGCGATACATTTCCAGTAGGTGATGATTGTGAATGCGAATATATAGTATGCGGAGAGTAGATGGACATTATACGACTAACATCAGCGCGTATTTAATATTTCACCAGCCTGTTGACTATATACTATATCCATTGGAACCTAACTTTTGTCAAAAGTATATTATAGATCATGCTAAATACGTACATTTATGCAGGTGTCCAGAGTGACATTGAATTGAACCACCCCTTGCCACAGTTCCACCACCATGGAACTGAGGGGATACGTTGTAAACCGTTACATGATGGTGACCACATCTTCCTGGTAACCGGCCCATAATTTGACTTTAAAAATTCTGAACCCTTTTTTCGTCGGTCATGGTTGAAATTTGCAACGATGTTTGATCCGTCGTTGTTCTTGGAGCAGTCTGAAATCTATATCCGACATTAGATTATTTATGATAAATAACTAAAAAGTACGATTCTGGTCAGGTTGGCCCTTAACCAGATTGAATCACATATTGTTATGCGTTTACTCTTCTACATTGGCTAGACATATAGGGGGAGGTTTGAGATCTAATAAACATGTTTAACCCCGCCGCAATTTCGTTTTTTATTTTTATTTTTAGGATGACGTTCTATGTAATAGGCAACATAAGCTCTTCAACTTTGTACTTTTTTGGATTCGAGCGTCACTGATGGTTATAGTTATAAATTTACATGTTTATAGAAATACTAAGGCTCTTCTACATCAGGCATATATTACCTGGGCTGTATTTGGCAACACTTTTAGGAATTTTGGTCCTCAAAGCTCTTCAACTTCGTACTTTTGTGTGTTACATTTATGTTTTTCGTTCAGTATTTTAATCTAATTAGGGCTGTTAGTTTTCTCGTTTGAATTGTTTTCCATTGTCATTACAGGGACTTTAAAGGCTGACTATGTGGTATAGGCTTTGCTCATTGTTGAAGACCGTACAGTGACCTGAAGTTGTTAATGTCTGTCATTTTGGTCTCTGTTGGACAATTGTCTCATTGGCAATCATACCACATGTTCTTTTTTATAATTTATATTATCAATTTTCTTTATGATAAAGAGGTCCAATAAACTTGCTCTTTGAATTGTTGTCTCCCTCGCTCCTCTTCCTCTGGCCTTCTGGCTAAACAATTCCCTTTTTCTGTAAATATTACAAAATAACATTAGCATATCATACTTTATACAAAGAAAGATAATATCAAAAATGTACACACTGGTTATAAAAATTATAGAATCTTAATGAAATTCAAGCTTCCGTTCCGTGCTGCTACATATTATTTACTTTGTACTAATTTACTCATCCAATACTTGTGAAAGGTCTGATCTTTTAATGTTTACTGTTTCTGAATCATTTATTTCCATTGCATTGATTCTTTTCTTCTGCAAGTCACAGAAATTCGTGTTGCTACTGCTAGATGTTGTGTGGCAATAAACCCAAATGAATACTTATTTGGTGTCAGCTGTTCAATTTCTTTGTCTACTTCATTTGTGTTTGGAAAGTAACTCTGTTCCGGAAAAGTACATTTAAGGCGTTTGGAAATATGTTTGGTATTGCAAGCCATTCTCAAAATTATCACACACATCTCCAAAGCCACATTTTTAAACCTGTTTGAAGTTTTTGTTTTTAAAAATAAAAAGACACTCCACATGTTCTTTATCATGTGTTTGTAACTTTCCACCAATTCTGGTGAACTCTTTTATCAGTCTAGTCTTCTTCATTCTCTCTGGTTTTTTTTTTTATTTATCCGTCCTCAGTATGGTATTTGCTAAAAGTCCCAGGTTTGGTTTTTTAATAGGCCATAGCCTAATTGTAAAAGTGTATGAAAATAAACTTATCATAGATAACTAAATGTTGTATATACGCCAGATATGTTGATGTTTGTTGTAAAAAAATGGTTCGGAAGAATATTTTGAATGCATATTTCCTACCAGCAAAAAATAATAAACGGGCGTATACAAATGAATAGGGTTACAAAATACATAATTACTCTTGCGATCAATTATTTTTATGAAAAAAGGTACAATCATGTGTAAAAAGCAATAATATTTGAGGGGCTCGATTTTTTTTTTGGCATGATAGTGGTTGTGACATGTGATTAATCAAATCCAGTAACATAAACAGAATATTTAATTGAAAACTGTTTGTAAGATGTAAAAAATAGGATGTTGCAAAATCGAAAAAAAACGGTTACCAACAAAACACAACTGTCGTAAAAATACGTGTTGCTCAGCAAAATATGTGGAAACAGCCATGATTGTTGAAATGCTTCAAGACGCCAAAAGATAGATAAACGATAACAATCTTTTTTGTACAATAGTATTATTCCCAATAATTTTGTTATCTTCAAAACATTCTTATCAAAGACTCGAATGTTAACAAAAACCCCTCTATGCCAAATCAGGAGCTTCATTTTTCATTCTCCGCAGCGGTACTAAGGCACTTTTTGGTAAAATTAACAACTATAATATTGCATCCATAAACATGTGAATTTAATATTAACCGTTTCAACAATTTAGACGGTTATTTTTCTTTCTGTTAATCCCCCAAGGGTGACTGGTGTATAGAAATATTATCACTTCGTCTTCTCCCGACTGGCAGTAAAACGCTTGCCGAAGTGGGGCGTCCGTTTGGCGTTAAATCCGATGCCTCGTGTAAAGAGAGTGCCACGCTTTTTGCACGTTAAGAACCCTTGCAACAACTCTTTGAGGGGTCCGTAGGTGGCCTGTTACAATGCAAAATATCGGTCCCTATCCAATATACCCTCATTTTCCAGTGGCAGTTCAAATTTCCCCGACCATCATCCCGAATGGCCTCTTTTATGACCAGACCTACCTATAGTATTTATTGTGAACTTGTTCTCGTCCTGAATATGCATGAAATATTTGCCACTGGACGTTAAGCAACCAACAATCAATCAATCTTTCTGTTTATCAATGTACAATAATAATCAAATCAATTGAAACCAATTTTAAAATTTCTTAAAGTGAAAGTAGTCACGTGACACCAAGTTCTAAACATATCTTCCATCAATATTAAAAATGCAAAGTACAGGTGCAAGATGATATCTTTCGATACTATATGAACAACCAATGCAAATGATCTGAACTATATTTAAAGGAAAATGCTGCCACTTGGCTTGTTTTTCGTAACAATGGCCTTTATTTTTCATTTACAATTGAAAATTGTATCTAACAGTACCTAATAGGCTTCATCTGAAGTATTTTTATATGCATTGTCAATCTTTAACAGTGGCAGCACTTTTCTAATAGTTGAGGCTTTTTTGAATCGTTACATATTTAAAAATATTAGCTTCTATGAGGATAAGCACCTGCACTTTTCAATTTTTGTACAATCATTTTGTTTATCTTTTCAAATAATTCCAATAAAACATTCAGATGATGAAAAAGAAACTTGGATGCGGAGTTTGTGTACCTTTCCTTTTCCGGCGTTATAAAAAGTTTCGTGGGCGTCAAAATTCATATTTAACCATGGTTTTGTAATTTAATTTAGAGAGCAGAAACTTTAACATAAATGGTTAACAATATTTGCGGCAGTTCTTATATCAAATAATTATTTTGTAAATTTTACTAGACATATTTAATGGAATGTGCAACAATTGAGAAAAGGGGAGATAAGATGAAATAAATATTCCTACATTTTCTTGACTTTATATATTTTCGTTTACTGAACTACTAGGTATTCTGCATAAAACATATAACCAATTTTACTTCTAGACTCAAATGTAAACACCGACCCCAGTGGGTAATTCTCAATAATAATAGGTGTATTTGTTTTTAGTTTAGCTTCTCTCATCACATGGTGTCCATCTTCGTCTAGCGTCCAGTCTTTAACTTTTACAAAAATCTCCTCTGAAACTACTGGGCCAAATTTTACCAAATCATCATTTGGGCATTTTGTTTAAAAAAAATGTGTCCGGTGACCTGGCCAACTAAGATGGCTATCCATAATAATAATCAAGATAATAAAAAAAAACGGCAAAATTTCCTCCTAAAAACCTAACAACCGGTTATCGGATTCATCTGAAAATTCCAGGTCAGATAGATCTTTACCTGATAAGCAATTTCACCTCTTGACTGACTTGCTGTAAATGCTTTGTTTTTTTAAGACAAAAGCTGCATTTTAACCCTGTTTTATTTTTAGCCATGGCAGACATTTCGGTTGGTTGGCCGAGTCAACAGACACATTTTTTTTTCACTAGATGATGATTGTGGGCCATTTTGGTCATGTTGACTTATTTGTAAATCTTACTTTGCTGAACATTATTGCTGTATACAATTTATCTGTATATATAATAATATTCATGATAATAACCAAACCAGCAAAATTTCCTTGAAATTTCAATTCAGGGGCAGCAAATTATTAACAGCACATATACCAAGATGAGTGACACATGCTCTTTAGAGCCTCTAGTTTCAGTATGGATGCATTACCATTATTCGAAATAATCTACGAAATGGTTCTTGGTTGTAAGGATATTTGAAAGTTCCTTGTTACCCTCCCACAAACATTTTAATTGAATATTTGATATTTCAAGATTAAACATACCTTTTTGATCTGTACAATAGAAATAGTTAGCCTAGTACCTATTTCCAACAGTTTTCCCTCACCAATTGTTCTTACTTCTGGCTCTTTAAAACCTTTGACTAAGTCAACACTATATTCCTTTAATTCTTCTGTTGTTTCAAGAATCTGAAAAATTATATGAATTGCAATGCATTTCTTAAGTTTGCTGGCTATGTGTAGAGGGGGGATAGGACCTTTAATGGGACCCTGGGATTTCTGGTATGACCATTTCTGGTTACAGGAATTGTTATTTCGAATTTTTGAATGTCGGGATTAATAATGTGCTGTTCGTCTTGGGGAAAGACTATTTCCCTTGAAAGGACCCGACCTGGACTTAATACATATAAGAAGGACTTAGGCTTAAGTATTATGTAATTACCTATAATGGACTTAATACATATAAGAAGGACTTAGGCTTAAGTATTATGTAATTACCTATAACTCGGGCGTTGTTTACTGTGTCTTCGTTATTATGTCTAACGTATAGTTGACAATAAGATGAAGAGGGCGCTGCAGGCGTGCGCAGGCTCTGACATCCGCTGTATCCAACCAGAGGCTCATTGGTGTCCATCGTCTACTCCTGGCAGGGAGAATGGTATCAGTTGTCTTCTCCTAATAGGGAGAACCCGGGGCTTAGGGTAAAGATACAACACCCCCTCCACTTAAAAAGGAGGAACTATAAGTTCCGACAAAGGCCTGACAACTGAAGACGCCCCTTATGCCTTAAATTCAAAATACTAAGTTAATTTACCTAACCAACGAATGGGTTATTTCTAAAATCCACCCCCCTGTTCCCTGGCTATTGGGTCTCTATTTAAATTTAATTTTGTCCCATAAAACATGACATTTAAAAAATAAATCACTGAACTATTTGCCTAAGACAATAAAAAAAAAAATCTCCATGTCCGTTACTCGGAGCTACAACTCAGAATTGTCCTAATTCTGAATCACATATTTCTTAAAAACACAAAAACTAATCTACTACAAATAATAAAAAAATTACAAAGATCTCTCTATTTCTGTCAGTTCATTCAGCTCCCCTTGAATTTCCAATTAATCTGAACTACCTGCTTTTCTACTAAATCCCCCTTAAAAATTAAGCACCAGTTCCAGCATGGAACAAAAAGTGAAAACCATGACCATAAAACAATGTATACACCAATACCGTTCTTCAATATGGCGATATGTAAAAATGTCCAACACTAATCTACTATTTTACAATTTATACACTGGCCTGGTTTTCAAATCCTGGGGAGTACAGCTTCCTGACAGGAATCTAAGCCAAAACCAAAAGTTAGAGTCCAGAATTTCATCCACGGTCATTCCCTTATGGCTCATTTACGTGTGACGGTGAGTTCTGCCATGGCTGGCAGCAACTCTATCCTTACTTATCTGGTCAGCTCAGCTCACAGGTAGGTGAACACGACCTCCTGGTCTTCCAGGTCGAACACATCCCTAGCCTGGGCCACAGCACTAGCGACAGATGTTACCGCAACCAACTTTCTAGTGTTGTGAAACACTAGAACCACCAAAGATTCATCTGGATTGGTTGCCACGGCTACTGGCTCCTCCACTGGTGGAGTGACCCTCTCTTCCTCTTCCCTCTTGGGCAATGACTGTGTCACTGGTGAGACATCCACAGAGCTAGAGCTTGTCTCCGTCACTGGCACCCTGGTTGTGGACTGAGCCACGACGGGCTCTGCCACCTGGCAGAATCTGGAATTCGCCTGACATAACAGGTCATAAGCGGGACCATTGTTACCTTGGTATTCGTCTAGAGCGACGCAAGCTCGGTGTGCTGGGCTAAGGTACCCTCCAATATAAGACGACTACTGGGCTGGTGATGGGATGAAGGCAGTAGACACTGTTCTGCCAGTTCATATCCATACAAACTGCTCTCATGGGAGGCATGTCCACGCCCTGGATCTTGCAACATCTGGGAATGGCTGCTCTCTGTTGCAACCAGGAGACAAACTCTGTGTAGGTTATGTTTTCTTGGCCAGTGAGCCACCTGGCCAACAGGATAACCATATGGCCCCTGAACTGATGGAAACCCTGGTTGTGCATTACCTCTCTTCCAAAACTCGACTCGAATATTGGGGACACATGATCCCCAAATGCATGCTCCCGCAAGTGCCTCGTCATTACTGGGGGTAAAATATGGTCACTTGGTCTTCTCCCGAACGGAAATAAAACGCTTGCCGAAGTGGGGCGTCCGTGTTGCTGTGCAGGATGTATTAAGCTTTCAGGATGGGGACGTTAAATCCAATGTCTCGTGTAAAGAGAGTGCCATACTCTTTGCACTTTAAAAACCCTTGCTACAACTCTTTGATGGCCCGTAGCTGGCCAGTTGCAAGGCAAAATGTCTGTCCCTATCCAATTTACACTTATTTTCCAGTGGCTGTCCAAATTTCAAAGACCATTATCCCAAATGGCCTCTATTATGACGAGACATTCCTATTGTATTTATTGTGAACTTGTTCTCGTCCTGAATATGCATGAAATATTTGGAACTGGACGTTAAGCAACCAACAATCAATCAATTGTAGCGACGATAGCTGCCTGGTTCAATAAATTGATGGCCTGGTCGATTTCACTTTAAGTGCATTGGAAATCTAAATGCATTGTAATGTATTTAATGTCGCCGACTCTCTTATTTGGTGTTACTTGGTAAACTTTCTCACTGGTACCGTTCAAAATGCACTCAATTTTTATAGACTCTCCGTGTTATTCCTCTAAAACTTCCATCAAAGTCCATCGATGCTCCAACATTTCAGTAGGTTTTTAGTGCGGACATTTCGCAATTTTAATTGCAAATACTGAACTCGCATCGGCGTTGGCCTCCACGCCGGTTTTAAATACATTAAAATGCTAAGGTGACGGAAACTGCGGAAATTCCGGATTTTTTTTTGCCGATGCCTTAAAAATGTAAGGGCCGGGGCACAATCTAGGATCGGTCGGATTACCGGAAATACATATTTGTTTAGGCTTGACGTATAAAGTCAAATACGTACCAAATGTTTCATCAAACACAGCAGTATAGAGGAATTTACTGAAAAAAGGATTTACGTTTCAATTGGACGATAATCATGATAAAACATCCAAGAGGTGAGAAAATATTGATCAAAATCTCCAGTACGAAGATATTTACCTTTAGAAAATGTAAAATGGGGGGAAATGTCTGTAAGAAAAACGGCGCACCATTTTGATGTTCATAAATCTTCAGTCGGGGATCGAGTAACTGGGAAGAGTCCTTTATAAAAGAGCTTCCCAATTTGGCGTAGGACCTCTGAAGGCAATCCTCCACAGAAGGTGTTATCAATGTATTATATGTATGCGATCACATGTTCCAACATCCTTCTTTCAACTATAGACCAACACATTTCAATACAAGTCTCGATTGTTGACAGTAGTCTGTCGTCGCTATTGACAACATGTCACCGCTTGTCCTTTGTATTTGTACAAATCATCAGTATTTCAATAATAACACAAATATATCTCTAATTGCAGACAATACTCCTAATGCCGCAGACAGGGATGCTGATCTCGGTAGTCAATGATATTTTATAACCCTTCCTCTGCCAAAAATTTGTTATCACTGTAATATATGTTTACGATCACGTCACGGCTTTAATTATAGATTTGTATTATTATCAATATTTCAATAATAACATAGATATCTCTTTAATTGCAGATAATAATACCTCAGCTAACAATGTAACGTCATAATTACGTCGTGACAATGTCATGTTTTCGTCGCATTGACGTCAGGTTATTACGTTGTTTTTACGTAAAAGTGTATGGTTTTCTTGACGTTGTAACAACGTCGTACATTAACGTTGTGCTGACGTAAAATTACGTTTCTACAACGTTATTCCTAACATTACAACAACGTTTATATCACGTTATGTCGACGTTGTCACAACGTCATACATTAACGTTTTGGTGACGTAAAATAACGTTTCTACAACGTTATCCCTGACATTACAACGTTTATATCACGTTATTACAACATCATACATTAACGTTGTGGTGACATAAAATTACGTTTCTACAACGTTATCCCTGACATTACAACAACGGTAATATCACGACACATTATGTCGACGTAATATACTTGCACTTTTATATTATGCTATATAATTGGCCCAAAAATGATCATATATATATATATACATACATAGTATCAACTGTGCTTGAGACCATGAGGTGACCTCTAGATGATACATGTTGGTGTTATTCTGTGAAGGAACTCGTATATTCGACATCATCATCACCTTTTTTTGTAGTTTCAATCGAATCACTGTTTCAGTAATTGTGATTTAACAGAAAGGAATCCTACAGCCATCCATAGCTTGGTCGCTGCCTATTCGTATGCATTTGTTGAAAGTGTTTGTAAAAATAAAATTCATTTATCATATATGTCACTCTATAGGGGGATGTTGCCCCTGTCTCTTTGAAACGCGCGTCTGGCGTATATACTAAATTTAGTCCTGGTATCTATTATGAGTTTATATTAACCCATCTTTAATTGCTGCCTATATGATATGGAATTTTCCCATTGTTGAGGGCCGTACAGGGGCCTCTATAGTTAATTTCTGTGTCGTTTGGTCTCTTGTGGGGAGTCTCATTGGCAATCATACCACATCTTCTTTTTTATATTTAATTTATTTCATCTAGTGTATACATGTATTAGTATACATTTCTCATTTAGCATGTTAACGTTCTGATTATAATATCTGCTTTGCTAAATACCAACCCATGAAAGTTTTATAAAAAAAAGTTTTATGAAAAGTAAATAATGCCTGTATATCAAAAAGTGAAGAATTGATTGTTAACTTTGTTTATTCTAAATGTTGTCCTGGGTCCCTGGTAGTTGTATTTCTTGATCTGCTGCCCTCTTAGCAATTGGTTCCTGCAATGACAATACGAACACTTAAATTATTATTATTCTAGGTCTAACATTATTGCAAATAAATACTAGATGTAGCTGTGTGTAAGACGTGGCTTTCCAAATCTCCTCGAAAAACACATGATTATATATTCAGTTTAACTTAATGTTTATACCCTGTATTGTCCAAAAAGACTATCATGTTCATGCGAAGCGGATTATGTTAAATGTGAAGAGTCAACAAAATTAATTTTATGGTTCAATAAATTCAAAATAAATTATTGCCATTCATTATAAATAAATGTCTATCAAAAATAAGGCTCAAAGATATATATATTAATACGAATAACAACGTATACAGATGTTTGCGTATGAATATACAACGTGTCGCCATAAAAATTGATAACATTGAAAATAAAGCTAATTATTTTAACCAATCAGAAGACAGTAAATACATCAAATTTATTTATATATCTATAATCACAATTTCGTACTGAGTTAAAAAAAAAAGAACCAAAATAGAATATAAACAATAATAATTTTGGGAAATAATCCAAGATAGATCGCACTATCCAGGGGAAATAAGAGCATTCTTACCTTATAGCGTGTTCCTCCTGGTTTTGAGGGAGCATGCTTTAGGGTTTCCCAATCAGTTCTTCAATGTCGGCCGTCCTTGCTGAAGGGTAGTTCTTCATGTAAGACTCTACAAGAATTGACATTGATAAAATCTGTATATATATCTAACATTGTTGGGTTGATGTGTAGACGAGTTGTATATATATATATATATATATATAGACAGACATACCTAGGAAGTGGTACGTACATCATGACACACCCTCTGGTGTTGGTTAAAATGGATGTCAAGTATAATATTTGAAATCATAACGGTTCTCAAGATATAGAGCGGACACAATCTTCACCACAGGACACAGGGTTGTCAACTAAAACCAAAGTTTTTTTGACGTTGACCTTTGACCTAGGAAGTTGTACATACATCATGACACGCCCTCTGGTGGTGGTTAAAATGGATGTCAAGTATAAACTTTGAAATCATAACGGTTATCTAGATATGGAGCGGACACGATCTTCACCACAGGACACCGGGTTGTCAACTGGAAACAAAAGTTTTTGACCTTGACCTTTGACCTAGGAAGTTGTACATACATCATGACACGCCCTCTGATGGTTGTTAAAATGGATGTCAAGTATAAACTTTGAAATCATAATGGTTATCTAGATATGGAGCGGACACGATCTTCACCACAGGACACGGGGTTGTCAACTGAAACCAGTTTTTAACCTTGACCTTTGACCTAGGAAGTTGTACATACAACATGACACACCCTCTGGTGTTGGTTTATAATCATGTTAAGTATTAAGTATGAAATCATAATGGTTCTCTAGATATGGAGCGGACACGAAAGTGTTACGGACGGACGGACGGACAGACTGATCACTATAGGGCTACCCGCCTAAAGGCGGGGCCCTAATAAATGTGTATAAGGTAAAAGTTAAAAATAACTGTGTTAGTTAAACCAGTTTAACATCGGTTTTTAATAATTTTGCCTTCTATTAGCATTTTATAGAGCTATTTCTATGTTACGGTATAACGCAATTCTTTATTTTTTGATGACGTCATATCTCAAAAACAACATAAGTGACCCCAAACTTTTTTTCGCCTAAAATATTGTAATAAGTAAGATCTGTCCACATGCAAAATTTCAATGAATTATTATTAGTAGTATGAATAGTTTGATTTCCCTTTAATAAGAAATTGCCACAGTTTCATTAAATGCAACCACGTCTGGCGTACTGGATTGTAATTCTGGTACCTTTGATAACTATTTACACCACTGGGTCAATCACCCGAGAGTATCAACAGCCCAGTAGTCAACGACATGAATATCAATAATGTGGTCATTTTTATATATTTCTTTGAATTTTTGAAAAACTAAGGATTTTCTTATAAGCATTAGATATCAATATTTTAACAAAAAAGAGATTATAGCTGGAGTGGGCTGGTGGAAATAGCAAAATCCACCCAAACTGTTGTGTAGCACTGTTCAAACATAATTGATTAAATGTTAGCTAACATACTCAATCAGTTGTTTCAAAGTCCAAAGAAGGATGTAGATGTATTCATAGGTCTCTCAACATTTGAAAATGTCTGCTTTGGTGTGGCATTTGGTATCTGGTGGATATATCTGCATCTTGATCTCACAGGCTAATTTCTACAAGAAGCAAATTATAGTTTAACAAATATGTAAACAGCAGAGTAATCTGAGTTCACTTAGTAATAGGCATTTTTAGTTTGATAATGGGTAAATTTTTAATAAAGTTCAATCTAGTTTATCCCTGCCACATTCTGTATGTGCCTGTCCCAATTCAGGAACCAGTAATTCAGTAGTTGTATTTTAATGCTGTATAACCAATAATTCAGTAGTTATATTTAGTCTTCTCCTTTGAATTATTTAAATTTATAGATGATTATGTAGTATGGGTTTGTCTTATTGTGTAAGGTTGTATGGTGACTTAAAGTGGTTCCTTTATATGTCATGTGAAGTACATGTATTGGGGAGATTTTTCATATTGGCAATCATACCACATCTTCTTATTTTCAAAATGGCTTTGTACCAATGCAAGCATTATGAATATTTTATCCAACTTTATAGATTTAATTTTCAAACTCTATCCATTATAAGATAAATCATGGACAAATAGAGAAACAAATAGACTAAAATTTTGATAGTATTAAGTAGTTATCAGCTTTTAAACAGGTTAGATAACTCTCTAATACATGTAAACATGGAACATGTACATATATGTTCATGTTTCATATCTATCTTTTTTAAAGACAAGGCATACTATACATGATATAACAATAAACATGAACATGTATCTTAGAAAACTGCTCTATTTATTACCTATGCCCATCTGTGTTTGTCTGTGTATTAGGTAAATGTAGCATAAGTTCTCCACAGTTATTAACAAGGTTAATTAGCATCTCTGAAATTTAAATAAAAAGTTCCTTGTCATCATTAATCATGTACATATAATTACATTAGATGTATGTTTCATTATAATACTTTATTCTGATTAGCTAACAGCACATCACGTGTTATTCCGTAAGCAATTGTATCACTCAATAAAACTTTTCATTCATGATAACACGTGGTCCCACAATAAAGTGCACAGGTGAATTAAATAAAAACAATATAAAATTCGTTTTTTCTTGATCATAGCTAAAAAAATGTAATTATAAGTATTGAATGCTTCTTTTTGTAACTTCATAGGGTTGTAAAAGCGTTGACCGTGCGCACATTTTTAGAATGAAGCGCTTCCGCGCTTCATACAAAATGTACTTCGGTCAACGCTTTTACACCCCAATGAATTTACAAAAAGAAGCATTCAATTCTTAAGTACATATAGATATACAAATGTAAATAAAAATTGTTATACAATGTAAATTGTATCTATAGATAAGTTAAGTTCAGACATGTTTCAAATAATTTAATCTGAACACAAAAAAAAAACCTGTGTATTAGTTAATGAAACTACACACCATTAGTCTTTATACATGTATCATGTTTTGATTATTTACTGACCCCTAATGTACATTTAAATTAACAGTGACAGATGGCAGAAATACATATACAACTGTACAAATTACAAGGTACATGTATCTTCATGATCATATAAATGAAAGAAGAGTAATACATGTATGCTACATTTCTTGGGATGATAATCAAAAATATCTCAGATAATCTGCAACTTACCTAATCAATTGTGTTTTGTAGGTTTGGAGGGATTAATGTCACATCTTTAACAAGGATGGTTTCTCTAAAACATGAAATATAAATTTCTGTTACAAAAATGTTCTTCATTTTAATAGCACATAGATAAGGAATGTATATATGTAGCAGTACAATGTACATGTACTGTATCATGTATGTACAAATGATGTTTGTTAGTTTGTAATACAAATTTTCTTACCAAATATAATAAAGTGAAAACTGGACATATATCAAAAAACACATACATTTTATAATAGAATAATATTTGTTGTAAAAATGCTATTTGCCAATGTACATGTACATGATGTAATAAAAAGAATAAATAATCAAAGAATTCAAATATTGAAAAGCTTTACAACTTGTGACCTTACAACGCTGAAAATTTACTCGGGGACAATGCACCTTGGTGAACTTGTGTCTTATTCGCTCAGTCGTTGAATATTTGTCTGTATTTAAATTTTCGACTAGTTATTGTATAAAAAAAAATAGTATGGATATCAGATTAAAATGGGAAGTACACGTACATTGTTTTGTACATGTAAAGTATCAACTTCTTCTTACATTCATAGAAATTAAACAGAAAAAACTCCCAGATATATACATGTATGAACGGTCAATTGTTTGTTTGCTCTTCATTTATGTTTTTTTGTATCCTACATCATTTACATGAGCATTTGACTTTTAATCAAATACTAATTAAATTATCAGATGATTTTTAGATGGATATTATCAAATTGACAAATATATATTACTATAGTCATGCTAGTATACATGTATCAATTAATTAGTGTTGTGGCAGTGTCTGTGTCAATGTGACAAGTTTAACAGCCATTGATGGTTCATGCTACATGATGATCATACATGTACATTGTATGTGTACCATGGCAATTCAACTTTTGAACATGTTGAAGGGTAGCCTTGGCTTGAATCCCTCAATTGTCTGATAGCATGCATGTTTTCGTATTTACTTCTACTGCACTTTTGTTTAATGCTTTCTTGCAATTGTTATCAATATGTTTGTATTTGTTTTTTGCCTTGACTTGGTGTTTGTTCCTAAATCATTACAAACATATAAACTGACCGACCTGGATTTTTTTTTAAATAATCATTTTTTTCATACATGTATCTAGTTTAGATTACTATGACATCTAACGGCTGTTTTGCCAGACAAGATGGTGTAGTGGGGCATAATTAACATGACAATGTTGTCCAACTCAAGTTTTAAAATGTTTGGATTTGTAAATGCAAATTACCTGTCCCTGCTCAAAGTTTTACACTGAAGCTTGGCATCAGCTTGGCCTTTGGTTTACTAGGTTCTCCATGTAATAGGAACCATAAGGAAGTCGGTTCAATTCCATCCAGATATACACTTAACATATGAATACAGAACTTTAAAACATTAAATGAACGATCCATTCAAATCGTCTCCCAGAGCAGATCGCCAGATGAAAAGGACAAGTGCGTGATGTGTTTACATTCCTTCTATCAACTAATCTTCCTATGCCGGTACAACATATTTGACAACCAGTTGCATCTAAACTGCACACATTATTTCTGCATCACGATAAGACGAAGAGACTTAAATCGTCGTACTTTTTTTGGTAAAACGCCTTCGTCTGTCTTGGCAGCCGACCGAGTCGTCCATATTTGTTTACCAAAATTTCTGTTTCCGGATTGTCAAAATTGGATAATTTTTCGAAAAAATGAGCGTTTACTCTATAGTTAATGAAAATGTACTTCTATTAAGCCTTTCTGATATTTTAATCGTCATTTTAAAAATAATAACTATACTTTCGCTTACTAGGCGGAAAATACCGAGGTGTTGAAACAATTGACACCTCGTTAAACTCCGGAAAATTTTCCGTAAATCTTTATTGTGGGTCGGATACCTGAACTTATTAATTGATAATGTCCAAAAATCTGTGCAATACATATGGGAAGATGTGTTGTGAGCGCCAATTAGACAACTGTCCAGATAACATTTTATAAAAGTAAACGATTATAGGTCAATGTACTGCCTTCCACACAGCGCAATTGCTCACACCAAACAACAAGCTGTAAAGGGCCTAAAAATCTCTCATATTTAACAATTCAGAATGGGATAAGCAACAGTCTAATCTATATAAAAAACTATAAACCAGACCACATATAAATTACCTAAAAAAAGATGACTGCAGTACATGACATACCTGACCTAGGACAGGTGCAAATATTTGCAATCGGATTTGAGGAACTATTGAAAGTAATAGTTGAAGTGTTGGATTAATTGATAAAATTATTTTATATATATGCAATGGGAATATCAGTTTGTGCTGTATTACAAATGAACATGAGAAATGTTGAAACACAGTTTGAATCATTTGGTGATGTACCTTAGAAATTTAAGAAGACATTATTTGTATATATTTTAATACAACTTTATTGTCAGTTGTACAGAATTCTAATTAAAAACCATTTTGTTTCCCAATGTTTCAGAAACCATGCATTTGTTTCTCATCATGCATTCAGTAAGATATATGCCTCAGTGTTCAATGAGACTGCCAATGGTATAAAGTACATGGAATGGATCAAGGAGTTTGAAGATCAAGGTAAGACAGTAAATTTAGATAACTGAACATAAATAAAATCGAAGTATTAGGTTACTAGCTAATGAGCATCAAGTAACTGAAAACTGTTGTCTGATAGTAATTCAGGTGTAATTTTTGGTAATTCCTAAACATTAAAAAAAAAATCAAATGAAATAAATCATGGAAGGGCAGACTAGATTTTTTTTTTGTGGTTGAATAAACCATATTTATCACAATCAAAAAGTTTTGTTCAAAGTTCTGCATTTGATCTGCATTTTCATCATCCAACTCAAAACACTGTCGTCAAGTACTTTAGTAAAAAAAATAGCTCTTCAAACACACTTACTCATTAGATAGGTATTTCACCTGCCACAGATATATTTCATCTTTTAGTACAGTGATTGTTTTATGTTATAAAGAGGCTTAGATATATGTAAAGGATAGAATCTGAAGCAATACAATGTATCAAATATTCTTGGTGTGTACATTTTCTGAGGGTGTCATTTTCTTCATTCAACTTAATACATACTCATGTCCTCAACTTGACACCTAGTTGTTCTGCTTAACTATGTAATAGGTAATTGAAAACTTATGCAAATGGTGTTTTTAAAGTTAAACACTTTGTAAGTGAGAAGGAAATTACCATTTTATTTGTTTCTATTAACTTGTGAAAATTGTGTTACTATAGTACACATTACAGTAAGCAATTATCACCTTGTCTAACAGAACGCTTAAATTCTTTTGTTCTATATTAAGCATGTTTCATAAGTAGGCTTCAGCTTGGCACACAAGAATTACTCTATGAGGTATACAACTTGTAACTATTCTTTTAAGATTTCATATATAATATAACATTTTCAGCTTCTGATGTTGATTCCTCAGAAGACTCCACACAGGAAGACTTGAAAGATGATGACGCCCCTTGTAACGATAGTGGAGGTAAATTTAAAATCCTGTGTATTTTGTTGTATTTTTGACAATTTATTGGTTAATGAGATTGATAGGGTTTAGCCTTATAAAGGGATAAAGTGATAAATGTATTTTAGCTGCAGAGTTCATGATTGACCCTTTGGTTTTGGAATGCACGAATTCTTTTTCGAATTCTGTGATTTCGAGATTTAAATTTCTTTGAATTGGTGGTGCATGTTTTACAGCCCAGGATTACAGGATCAGGACCCCTCATGCCTCCCCTCTTGTTAATGAGTTGTACTGATTTACCTGATGTTTTAATGTCAGTCACAGCTGTGCATGAAAAATATTATAACTCGGTAAGTTATTTTCTATATGAAAAGTTAGTTTATTTCACAGTCTATTTGCCAGTCAACAGTGTTCCCTACAAAATCTAATATTGCCCTCTGCTTGGTCTTGAGTAATATTGGTATCTCATGCCAAACACATTAGCTATTGAACTGTCCTCTTGTCACTAGAATTATAATATTTTCTTTTAAAAAACTGTAAAAATTGAAATGTTTTTAAGAGTTGATTTATACAATAGTAATCAGTTTTTCACTCCCAGTGTAACTGAACCATATTTCTGGACAGACAACATATGCATTATATGTAAGTGGCTAGGATAGTTTAAATGAAATTGATTGAAATTGTCAAAATGATAGTTTTTTTGTGGTTTTTTTTTTCAAATATGAAATGTGATAATTTTATACATATATAATAATATATTGTGTATGCATGAATAATCAATTTTGTGTGGTAAGGAAATAAAACCTGAACTTGAATAATAAATGTTGGAAGATTGCTCTAATTACATGCTTTCAGCCAAGAAAAATGAAAAATGGGGTAACCAAACTTGTTTTGTTGCTACATATCCAAATTGGTTAAGTGATAAGACTTTCTGTATCTACTGTATCTAACTGTTCTCATAATTTTCTTTATTTATGTTGAAAGTCTTTTGCATTAATTACAAACAACTCTCAAAATTTCACGTTTCTTCAAATATGTAGACCAAACTTTTCCGTTTCTTTAAATTCCAAGATGGTATAAGACACAAATGCCACCTTTACTATCTGTTTAGATAAGTAAATTTTCCCTATAAATGAATTTAATTTTTTTGTTTATTTTTCAGAGAACAGTAAAACTACCTACCAAAAGTCTTTGTCGAGGAAGCAAGCCATGAGTGCCTATCTAAATGGGGAACTTGCCAATGAGCTACGACAAAGAAGTATGTCTTCAACAATGGGTATGACCACTAAGATGTCAAGAGAACTGGTTATGCAGGAGATTGACAAGATGCGAAGACAAAAACATTATCCACATGACCCCAGCCATTGTACTGCTGAATGCAAGAAAAAAGGTATGTCTGCAATTGGTATACCTGTCGTTATTTTGTTTTTGGTTTTGGGGAAGAAAATTTCTGGAGAAGTTAAAAGAACTGAAGTGAACAACTTTTGTCTTATGAAGGATGCAATTTGTTGAAATTATGAAATTAATAACTGAAAGTTGATATATATATATTTTTTAAAGGGGCACTACCTGTGAAATTCATGGTCCCCGATTTGACTCAAATTCTGATACTTGATTTATAACAATGTAAAAAATTTATCCAAACTACCAAAAGTGTAAAATGAACAGTATACAGAGCATGGTGTAGATAATAGTATGTAGGTTTGATTCGTGTGTATCTTAGTCCAGATACCATCTAATTAACTATTGGTTTGACATCGGATGACCATATAAGAGGTGTAAACATAAGTAACGATCTGAATAGATAAACCAACATCTGGAATTGGATTTTTATAGGTCTATTTGATTTTAATATTAATTTTTATCATTGTTTTTAACCATATAAGAATGACTTTATATAGATCGAATCAGTAATCAAATGATTTACCATAGTTTCGCTTCCATTGTTGACATTCTTTATCCTTAAATAACCTGTACACATATAATGTATGTGTTGTCAATCTGTAGCTAGGGGTTAGATTGAAGTTCACATGAATACGGATTAAATGAGGTCGACTAATTCACTTGCCAATGAATCAGTAATAATTAGCTTAATTTGACGAAATTGAACCATTTTGGCTGCTAAAGTGATACATTATTTGACTTTGTCCCTTTCATTATTGAATGAACATAAAAAAAAACTTACTTTAGTTTTTTATATATTTGGTAGGTAGTTCCCCTGTTTAATTCAATGATGAACTGAAAATCTGGGTCAGTTTTGAGCTACTTTCCTTGGTGAATCATTTGTTAAAAGTGGCTGTTATGGACTGACCTAAACTGTAACATTATATTTACACATTAAAGTACATGTATCATAAGGGAAGTAACTGATTAATCTGAACATCTATTGAAAGTACCAAAACTTTTCCCAAGTTAAATGAAAGGACTTCAATTAGGCTGCTAAAAGCATTTAATGTACTGAAATATTGTTTTGGGGTTCCCTGAAGTGTTGCCTGACGCTCGGGGTGCTGGAATTTCTCTCTACATTTAGAACCTGTTGGTGACCTTTAGCTGGGTTTTTTTTTCTAGTGCGAGGGGGGTAGGGGTGTGTCTTTGACCTATTGCCCATTTCCACTCACATTTTTTTGAAGTGATGTTGACATATAATTCATATGAATGATTAATAATTGTTGATGACCACTTCTATCAGCATATTAATTTAGTTTTTTTGTTTTTCAGGTTGTGAAAACTTGAGTGATTGATGGGTACTGGAAAGTGTGCATGCCCCATTGTATGTTTGCCATGGAGATGGAAGTTCAGGGATTTCCCCTTCTGAATTTCCAAAATGTATGCACCTCTGAGCCAAAGCCTGGATCTGTGTTTTGTGCAGACCACTATAAGATACTGGAAGAGAAGAACATCCCCAAACAGAAAGAAGAATTTCTTCAATTCATTGGCTGTAAGAGTAAGTAATTTTCGCTTAAAGTACATGTATTTTTAAACAGTTGCTTTTCTTGTTGTTGGTCAGCTTGGCAGGTGTTGACTGTTGAAGTGTTGATATTTTTGCAATGAAACACTCATTTATATGTTACTTATATTTTACCTGAAAGGGGGCTTGTGTGTATGAGGAGGTTTTTCTTCTTTATGTAGGTTTTGCTATATTTTTCTGTAAATGAACTTTATCCTAACTTAATAGAAAATGAAAGAAAATGGGGTAACCTTACATTTACGATATAATTCTGTCTTCAAAAGAAGCATACATTTTTGTAAAAGTACTCTTTGTTCTGTAAATAAGAGAAAAAGAGGTAATATCAAAATAAATCATTTTACAATAGTTTAATTTAAGTACAGCTGATTTGAACACAGGAATGCAGATGAACTGTAGATTTGAAAGAGTTATTAAAATTATAATTTCAAGATATGGCATTTTTGCACGCAAAGGAAATAATTTGGAGCTGTTTCAATGATACCTACATCTTAAAAGTGATATGGGTCCAATACATATTTGATTTATTTGAATGATTTTTTGTACCATATGATATATTTACAACTAATAAAGTAATAATTGAAATTAGAATTGAAAAAAGGCCATTTTGGTTTCTAAAATTGATATACCCTCAAGTCTGCTTAAGGAATGTCTATGAATATTAATAGTTAATTCTTAAATGTTCCTGGTGAATTATTCCCCTTTGGCATTTAAAATTATTATACATTTAACCTTTGGAGGCAAGTTGACTTTATGCTTTTAGACCCCAACCAGACCTTGTAACTATGATTTTAATTTTGTTTTCCAGAGAATCCAAGTTCAAGTGAAGACATTAAGGCTGTTGATGATAAGATAAAAGAATTTTCAAAGCAATTAGCATCAACAACAGCAGGGGTGTCATCACTGAATTACCAGAGTAAGTTGAATGTGCAGTTTTGTGAATAAGACATATCATCTGAATTATAACCAAGAATTTCGAACTCACTGCCAACTTCAGACTTAATACCTGAATCATTAATTGGTGTTAAACAGACGAATGTAAGGATGGGGTTGTAGTTGAAATGGGGATGTTGAAATTCTTTGTAACTGAGATCCAATGTTGTGTAGGGAATCAATTTGTTGTCTAATATAACCCTAACATGTATTTTCTGCTGTCACTAAAATTAGGTAAACATTTTTTTCAAAAGCATCAGTTGACAATATACATACAATATTAAAACAATTTAAATATATAAGGTTTGTCAATCAAACAAAAGAAAAATAATGGCTAGCATTCTTCTATTTCTGGACATTTTTATGTGTGCATGTCTGTACGTTATAATTAGCATTTTGATGTAATAAATTACATTTTTTTATGTATTAAATTATGCTCACTGAAATTGAAGATATCGGAATTAAGCATAATGTTGGAGGAAAATTGTTTTAGAATATTACACAAAAAAATGCAAAGCTTAGGCTCATGCATGAACTGCAAACATGTAAATGTAAAAAAATTGTTACGTTACCTGTGGTAAGCTAGTGCGAGAGTACAAAAATAGGATTCAGATGTACAGTTCAACAAATATTTAATTTCATTGGTATGCTTGTTCAATTTATCCATCTAATTGTAATAATAACAGTTTGTAAAACCAAAATTAAAAATGTCGATAAATGTTTCTTTCAATTTAACCCCTTTGATTCAATAACAGGTATGGACAGCTGGACCGTACGCGTACGGTCCAAATACTCATATGGTCTGTAACGTATATGCAGTATATTGTGATTTGAACATTTCTATATTATACAAGTAATAACAATTGGCCTGGGTTAAATGTATATTAATTTGAAATGTAAATATTTATCAAAGGTACCCGGATTATAGTTTCACCATGAACATTTAATGGAATATTATTCACCATGAACATTTAAGAATTTTATACATTGGCTAGAGGTATAGGAGGAGGGTTGAGATCTTACAAACATGTTTAACCCTGCGGCATTTTTGCACCTGTCAGAAGCTTCTGGCCTATGTTAGTATTGTATTATTTTAATTTTATAAGTTATACCTATTGTATTTCTTTTAGACACAGAACAAATTGTTAGCCACGTGAGCCCTTCCGACTGGCAATCAACCTCCACATACACCATATGCAACAAAGACACTGGTGAGAAGGCACGACTAAGACAAAGGAGCCGTGGCCATTTTGTATGTGTCACTGGAGGAGGGCACATTCAATATTTTGAACCTTTATTCAAGTAAGTTAACAACATTAAAAGTTAATTATTGTAATCAGTACAGAAATTCAAAAACTATAACATTGCACACAATTCCATTTTTTATGGTGAAGATAGACCTCAATGATATATTGAGCCTTAAGAGAAACCGGAGGATGAGAATGCAATTTCCAGCCACTGACTTATTTCAGGAGCGATTTTTTTTTACACAATAGAAACATTTGGCATTGTAACATGTTGCAATTATAAATAATTTATAAAATTTATAAATGCTAGTAAGACAGTTTTTCTCAACCCATATATTTAAGAAAGTAATTGTTTATGGTCGACATTGGCAAGGCAGTTCCCAGGACTAACTATTAAAGTAAAAGAAATGTATGAATTATAACTCCCAACTATTAAATATACCTATGAGTGGAAATTCTATGGTATGTAAGAACATATTTAACATTTCACATGTTTGCCCTGAACCTTGAATTCAATATAAATCATGTAAATTGTTGTACTGTAAATGTAAAAATAAGAATGATTTTTATTTTATTGGAAAATTTACATTTAAAAAAACTTACATTTTGAAATTTATAATATAATTTAAACATCATTTGGAAGGAAATAGTCAAAAATTAAAATTTGCACTTTGGTCTGGTCATTTAGGAGAAACGCAGGACATAGTTTATTGATTTACAGTATTAAAAAATTGTTAGATTGGTATTGGATAGCAAAACGTAAGTGCAATTTGTTAAAAAATATGAATTTAAATGTCTTGGACTAAGCACTATCATTTGGTTTTCTGGAGACTTATATAATATTTTGATTCCTTTTGTTTTATTTGAACAAGGCATGAACATTTGTATTACAAAATAATGTTTACAATATGTACATTATGTTATGTAATTTATTTAACTTATTTCTAGGTCAGAAGGACCTTGCCAGGTATTCATGATAACCATTCGCAGTTTGTTACTGGAGCTGAGTAAAGTGCCAGAAGACCAGCTTGAGGCAAGGATGAAATCATTGATTTAAGCCTATGACAACATGTGCCACCTTGATTGTATTAAAGCACCTCTAAACAAACTGTGGAAGACGATTAAAAAGAGTGTTGACAGATTACATCTGCAAAACTACAAGGATGCCCGATGTAAAGTCACTTATGATCCGTCAACAATACCAGAAAGTTATAACACCATGATCGCAGAGCAGACCTTTTCCTGGTTTTCAAGGTTTAAGAAAATTGCAAATTCAATGACACAAACGCACCATCTGTTTTATATCCACAGACAAATACAAAGGCGGAATAAGTACTCGGGTTCATGTCGTCTACGTGGGAAATCACCACTCTTGCCTGGTATCAATATAACATTACAGAAGAAAGCGGTTAAAGACTGAACTATGTTATAAAATTATTGTGTAGATAGTATCAGTTAGTTGAACACTTTACGGACAACATAAAAGGTCGACGTAGGCTAAAAAACTTAATTCAAATAGTTTTGGGGTGAGGGAGGGGGTCCACATTGCTGCAAGTTTTATTAATTGAAGATCAATTTTACATATATCCATATAGGTAAATCTATTTATCCCAAATTAAGTTAAGAATGGGGGTAGGGGAGGGTCAGCAAAAAAAAAAAACAAGAATGTGTCCACAGTACACGGATGCCCCACTCACACTATCATTTTCTATGTTTAAAGGACTGTGAAATTGGAATAAATTCTCTAATTTGGCATTAAAATTAGAATGATCTTATCAAAGGGAACATGTATACTAAGTTTCAAGTTGATTGGACTTCTACTTTATCAAAAACTACCTTGACCAAAAACTTTAACCTGAAATTTGCACTATCATTTTCTATGTTCAGTGAACCGTAAAATTGGGGTCAAAACTCTAATTTGGCATTTAAATTAGAAAGATCATATCATAGGGCACATGTATACTAAGTTTCAAGTTGATTGGACTTCAACTTCATCAAAAACTACCTTGACCAAAAACTTTAACCTGAAGCCAAAAACTTTAACCTGAAATTTGCACTATCATTTTCTATGTTCAGTGAACCGTAAAATTGGGGTCAAAACTCTAATTTGGCATTTAAATTAGAAAGATCATATCATAGGGCACATGTATACTAAGTTTCAAGTTGATTGGACTTCAACTTCATCAAAAACTACCTTGACCAAAAACTTTAACCTGAAGCCAAAAACTTTAACCTGAAATTTGCACTATCATTTTCTATGTTACGTGAACCGTAAAATTGGGGTCAAAACTCTAATTTGGCATTTAAATTAGAAAGATCATATCATAGGGCACATGTATACTAAGTTTCAAGTTGATTGGACTTCAACTTCATCAAAAACTACCTTGACCAAAAACTTTAACCTGAAATTTGCACTATCATTTTCTATGTTCAGTGAACCGTAAAATTGGGGTCAAAACTCTAATTTGGCATTTAAATTAGAAAGATCATATCACAGGGCACATGTATAGTAAGTTTCAAGTTGATTGGACTTCAACTTCATCAAAAACTACCTTGACCAAAAACTTTAACCTGAAGCCAAAAACTTTAACCTGAAATTTGCACTATCATTTTCTATGTTCAGTGAACCGTAAAATTGGGGTCAAAACTCTAATTTGGCATTTAAATTAGAAAGATCATATCATAGGGCACATGTATACTAAGTTTCAAGTTGATTGGACTTCAACTTCATCAAAAACTACCTTGACCAAAAACTTTAACCTGAAGCCAAAAACTTTAACCTGAAATTTGCACTATCATTTTCTATCAGTGAACCGTAAAATTGGGGTCAAAACTCTAATTTGGCATTTAAATTAGAAAGATCATATCATAAGGAACATGTGTACTAAGTTTCAAGTTGATTGGACTTCAACTTCATCAAAAACTACCTTGACCAAAAACTTTAACCTGAAGCGGGACAGACGGACGAACGAACAGACGAACGAACGAACGAACAGACGGACGAACGGACGCACAGACCAGAAAACATAATGCCCCTCTACTATCGTAGGTGGGGCATAAAAACTAAATTTGAGGTACTTTTTAGAAATTCCCTATCATAATGACTATGTATGTAAAGTTACAAATGGATGCAACTATAACTTCATCATAAACTACCTCGACCAAAAACTTTAACCTGGCAAAGAGCTGTTTCACACAATCTCATTTTCATGTTCAATGGACCATGAAATGAGGACCAAAACCTAAATTTGAGGTACTTTTTAGAAATTCCCTATTATAATGACTATGTATGTAAAGTTACAAATGGATGCAACTATAACTTCATCATAAACTACCTCGACCAAAAACTTTAACCTGACATGGGACAGACGGACGAACGGACGAACGAACAGACGAACGAACAGACGGACGAACGGACGCACAGACCAGAAAACATAATGCCCCTACTACTATCGTAGACGGGGCATAAAAAGTTTTTTTCCTGCATTGAACTTTTGATTTTGTCCCTTATTAATTCAGCATGTTATGGTAACTTGACTACTAATTCACTTAGGTTACTAATCAAAGACTGTCTCCTCTTGCATATATGAAGGTCTAAATATACAATGGCAATTGTTGTTATCCATTTATTGTTAAGAACTGTGTGCCACTAATTTAAAAGATGTATATATATATATATATTTGTATATCTCAATATACTATGCAAAAGAATTATATAAGTGGTACATCAATGTCCCTTGTGCAGTTATAGAAAAAGTTATTGTCCTTGTATTTTAATATATTATATTCTAGTCATTGTATTCATTCTTGAATTTACTTGTAAGCCTTGCTTTAATTGAACGAAAGTGTTTGTCTTTGCAGTTGGGTGCTCTACATAGTTATTTTGATAGGTATTGAAGATATGACTAAATCCCAGTACATCTCAATCGTATTCCTTAATGCATTAAAATTTTTAGACAAGGCTATTCCTATCTGCAGGTTCATTCAAAATATGATAATCATATATATGAGATCTGAAATTGATATAATCACACTGATATAGAAGGAAGTTGCATACATTTTGTTTTGTTGCTGTAAATTTTTGAAGGAGCTACTGGTAGTTTCCAAGATGAAGTGTAGGTGCTAACATGAAAGTTTTAATTAACTGAAGATAAGTTTTGATGAAGGAATGAACAATATTCTATCTAAACTATTGAATGTTTTTTAAATATTTTATTATTTAATTACCATATATAAAAAGCAATTCTAATATGCAGATTTGTGTCAAAATTATAACAATATGTGTCTTGTTTTTAGTTAAGGTGGTATCCAACACTTTCACTGAAATTGATTTGGCTTGTTAATTTTCATAAAATTTGGTCAAGTAAATTCAAAGTAAATAATTTAACAGAAAAATTTAAATTTAAAAAAGTTTTGAACCAACCATTACACTGGTTATGCAGAAAATAAAAAAACACCAATTTGATCATTGAGAAGCTTAATATTCCTTTTACAACACGACATATATTTAAAACGTTTAGCTGACTTTACAGAATTATCTCCCTGTAGTGTTAGGCAACCACCTTAAATAGCTTTAATCTGTAAATACAATTAACATTCTTCTTCAATGTAGATATCCACTGTATGTTTTATTATTGTTATAATTTATTCTCCTTATGTATTTTGCTGAATGCATGTATTTTTTATGTATGTATGTATGTATATATATATATGTAATTTATTACAATGAAGAAGATCATTATGGAAAATTGTGTTATAGTTTTTATTTTATTTCTATATATTTATGGCCTACACGAAAATCTAATGTCTTTCAAGAGACATTTAGAGTCCAAATCAAATCCTACTGGTGTGCACAGTGTTTGCTCCTCAAGTTTGCAGCTTACCATCTTCTCATAAGATTATTGTTTTTATGTTTGGTATTAGATTGAGAATTGAGATCCAATTTACATCTCATAATCAATTGTTTTGGTAATCCTTAAGGACAGACAGCTTGGTTTAAGGTTATCAGTTGTTCCACCGGTTTAGTCGAATTGATTTAATTAAAATGACCTTTTCACTTTTAAGGTCATATGAAAATACCAATAAGATTTTAAAATTTAAGGGAACCAAACCTTTTCTAAAGCAATAGTATAAAATCACAACAAAGAGGAAAACATTTCCTTCATTATATAGGGAATCACTGAAACTTGACCGCAGCAGCCCCCTTTTAGGCAGTCAGTTGGTCCCTCCCTACTCATGAAAATTTCTGGACACAACACTGTTTAAAACTGGCTGGAAGGCTTGACAAAAATGTTGATTAGTTTCTTTACTTCGGTGCAAATTTTCAAAGAGAGATTGTTATGGGGGGGGGGGGGGGGGGGGGGGGGGGGGGGGGGGGGGGTTGGTTTTTTTTTCTATGCAAACTTTTTTTTAATTTTTTTAGCGACAAACCGAAAACATTTTTTTTCTTTCAATTTTAGCATTACATATAGTGGCAGCTGAGGGTGAAACAAACAATTTGTTTTTCTCAGTGTCCAAAACAAATTTTTTTTTCTCACCAAAACCTGGAAACAAACTTTTTTTTCCAAAAAAAACCATAGCCCCCCCCCCCCCCCCGAAAATCAAATGGTTGCTGCCTTATGTCCTGTAACTTTCTGTCCGTTTACCTTTGAAACATCCCACCATCCCGCAATGCCAAATGGACGCTCAACCTTGGCAACCGCTGTACGGTCGGTTTTATATTAAAGCCTCATATGTATTTTCTAATCTATGTAAAAAAAAAAATGTGCTTCGTATAACCAATATGTATTATTGTAATGAATTTTCGCTTCACCATACAAGAAACCAGGAAGACATTTTTGGGTCTCGCATATTTTTGTTAAATTAAATACATAGAACGACAATTATTTCTGATTATTTTTTTACAATCAGAGGGGTCCGTAGAAATACCGCAAAGGACCTCCTTAGTGCACTAAGAAGAAAAATGTGCACTAGGAACCTGATGGAATGATATAACTGTCACAAAGGACATGACATATAGAAATAGACTTTGTAAAAATACATAATTTCAAATTTTATGATCATATCTTTTGTAATTAGAAAGTTATTTTATGTTTTATCGACACGCGCCTCAATCAGATGACTGTCACCTGTGTAATCGATAGAAATTCATGTTTGCTCAACCATGACCGAATCCACTTTGTATACTGATTACACATGTAAAATTGAAGATGTGAAACATGTTATATTAGACTGTCCTTTATGTGCAGATTTACGTGAAAGTTTATTTTATGAAGTTAAAAGAAGTAATGGTGATTTTAGTATTTTATCTGATGATGATAAGTTTATAGATCTTTTTAAAAGTACTGCTTTGGTGTGGTTGACAAGACCTGATGAAATATTCTAAGTAGAAGAATTTTTTTTTTTATATGCTTGATTGATAGTGATGATTTAACAGACCTGAAATATTTTTATAGACATGATCAATGCAGTTATATGGTGTTTTTTGTATTTCTGGCGGATATATTTTTTACTTCTATGTATTAGCGTTTTTTCTATTCTTATTGTAACTCACTTTTCGTCCGTCGTCGTTAGCTCTTACAAAAATCTTCTCCTCTGAAATCTGAAATCTGGGCCAAATTTTAGTTAGGTATAGAACAGTAATTTTGTTCAACCGAAATACTAATAAAAGATTATAAGAGTTTTATTTGGAAGCAATACAGCTTAAGGATACATTTAGGTGAGGTAAGGTTAAAATTAATAAATCAAGAATTTAAAATTGATACTATAAGATGTTAGAGCATATGTTAAGGATAAAATAACCTAATAATATTGATAGGTCATGGACCTTCTAGTCGAGATATTTGAGATTTAAAATATTGCGGGAAAAGGATGACTCGGACTTTAACCTTATTTTTGCATTGGTATTATCAGAGACATATATGTCTCTGTCTCTGGTATTATTTGGATCTCAAAACAAAAGAAAGAAAATCAAGAATCAAAGACCTTTCATGAGCTATTAAGTCTCATATGAAAAAAATAAATGGTTGTTATGGGGCAAATTGTTTTACCTTGTATTGTATAGAAAAACACCAAGGAGTCCGAACATTTGACACGATTGATTGATTGTCGGTTGCTTAACGTCCAGTGGCAAATATTTCATGCATTTTCAACGAGAGCAAGTTAACAATACATATAACAGGAAGGCCTTGTTATGATAGAGGCCACCCGGGATGATGGGCGGGGAAATTTGGACTGCCACTGGAAAACGACGGTATATTGAATAGGGGCAGACATTTTGCCTTGCAACAGGCTACCTACGGACCCCTCAAATAGTTGTTGCAAGGGTTCTTAACGTGCAAAGAGCGTGGCACTCTCTTTACGCCTTTACACGAGGCATCGGATTTAACGTCCTTATTCTGACCGGACGGGATTGCGAACTTGATACATCCCGCACAGCCAAACGGACGCACCCCCCCCCCCCCCCCCCCCCCCCCCCCCCCCCCCCCCCCCCCCCCCCCCCCCCCCCCCCCCCCCCCCCCCCCCTTAAGCTAGCGTTTTACTTCCGATCGGGAGAAATCCAAGTGATCATGTTTCGTTTCCCAGTCACTCTTGGGGTCATTTGACACAAATTCTAAACCTCACCCTAGTAGATCCTTAAAGAATATACGGTTGATATTATTTTTAAAACGCATCAGTGTTACATTAATAACATAATTGAATTTTATAATTATACAGAATACACATATGGCGGAGAATGACAATAATAACCAATGACATCCGTAATAAAGGTAGCTTGTATAGAAGACAGATTAATGTGATTATTCTCTTTTTGGTATTTACCTCTTGAAGTCTTTCTTTATCACTTCTATAATCGGGTTTTGAAGAACATGTTTTACTCTCAAATGTCTTTCAAGGTATCTCAGAATCATTTTTTCTCAATTTATATCTCAAAACTGGCTTCTAAAAAAAGTTTACTTAGCAATTTCCTTCAAAGCAAAATAAAACAAAAGGCAAAGTAAACACAAAATTCATTTTTTTTCTTTTTCTTTCATCAGCTTGAAATTAATACACCCTAATCCGTTATGTTTATTCAACAAATATCATTAACTATAATCAATTAGTAACGATCAGAAGACGATTGTTATTTGGATATGGTTGATTGAACTTGATGATTGGGAATTTGCAATAAGCCGTTGGTCACGTGCCGAGTGGCACGCGCTGATTGAAAAAGTAATTTTACTTCAAAATTATAATATCTATTGATACCAAACTTTTTATTTCTTAGTTATATACTCATATCCTCTTATATCCATGTTCTTTGTGGTCTTAAAACATCGTTTTAGTGTCCTTAGTGCAAAAACTTTCTTCTTAGTGCACTAAGAAGTCCTTTGCGGTACTTCTACACACCGCAATCAGAGTGGGATGGTTACACTAAACCTTGATCTGGCCGAAACTCCCTTTATATATTACATTAGGTTAATCCCTTATAAACCTGATACCTTTGATAACTAATAATGCCTGGTAACAATTTTACTTCCTTTTTAATATAAAAAACTGAAATTTTTATATGAAAAGTAAACACACAATAATACTGAACAAATTTTCAACATTGTGTTATCATTTTACTCACTATAAAGACAATAAATGTAACGAAGAAGCACTATAAAGCATACATCAATTTTATCATCCTCATTTGGCATTTATGTTTTTGTCTATGTATAATCCAATGGTGTTAAATAGCGCGTTTCAAATTTCGCACAGGTAGACTTAAAATAATTTTGTCATTCTTCTTCTCTAAGTATTAAAATTCCTCCGCATCGGAGCACCAGTGTCACACGGTAAACAAACCCAAAAAAACTCTTATTTTTATTTAATACTGTTTAAAAACATGGAGCAGACTAGATTAGATATTGTACAATCCTTAAAGAATATTGTTGTCCTAAAACCATGTATTAGTGTAAAATCTATCATAAAAATTTACACCTTCTATTTAATGTAAATTTAGCATATAATAATGTTAATCAAAATATCTTAAAACGCACAGATTAAAAGGAATGAAATAGATTTACTAGTAAATGGTAAAAAGACATAGTTTATTTAATTATTTTCTTGACAGAAAAGAATAAAAGGATTAATACAAATATCGATTACTATTTAATGGTCTGGTACTATGTACACCACTAAAATTAAAATTAACTTTAACTAAAGAATATGATGTTTGCCGTTCGGAGGAAGATTAATAGTGACCATATTTATACCCCCTGCCACGCTCTTTGCACGTTAAGAACCCTTGCAACAACTCTTTGAGGGGTCCGTAGGTGGCCTGTTGCAAGGCCAAATTTCTGTCCCTATCCAATATACCCTCTTTTTCCGGTGGCAGTCCAAATCTCTCCGACCATCATCCGAGATGGCCTCTATTGTATCAACCTACCTTTGTATTTATTGAGAACTTGTTCTCGTCCTGAATATGCATGAAATATTTGCCACTGGACGTTAAGCAACCAACAATCAATTAATCAACCATATGAAATGAAGGCTCAAAGAAGGTCATAAATTATTATCCTAACATGTATTTACCATTGACGATATGTTTCTATTCATATGTATATTGGTGGATCATATAAAAAATGCTGACCCCAAGGGTGACTGGGGTATAGAAATATGGTCATTTGGTCTTCTCCCGACCGGCATTAAAACGCTTGCCGCAGTGGGGCGTCCGTTTGGCTGTGCGGGATTATCAAGTTCGCAGTCACGTCCGGTCAGAAGAGGGACGTTAAATCCGATGCCTCGTGTAAAGAGAGTGCCACGCTCTTTGCACGTTAAGAACCCTTGCAACAACTCTTTGAGGGGTCCGTAGATGGCCTGCTGCAAGGCAAAATTATGTCCCTATCCACATCCCCTCATTTTCTAGTGGCAGTCCAAATTTCCTTGACCATCATCCCAGATGGCCTCTTTTGTATCTACCTATCTATTGTATTTATTGTGAACTTGTTCTCGTCCTAAATATGCTTGAAATATTTGCCACTGGACGTTAAGCAACCAACAATCAATAAAAAATGCTAAATTGAGATTAATGATAAATGACGTCATACATAACAACCATAGAAAAAGCACCACAGCAGACGAAAAGAAATTCACTCCCAGTGTCAATAAGGTTCAAAGGGCAATTGCAATTATATAATTGGCCCACCAAATTTCAAGTCAGCTCAAACAGTTCAATAACACGCCTCCCCTCCTTCCAGCTATCATTGTGAGACGGGTCTGATGGTAAAATAACGTCTGCTCCGATATTGATATCTGCGAACATTGATATTGTGTATAAATCGTCGTCTTTCTTTGCATACTTATGTTCTGAAATTTCTGTTTTAACGATGTTTCTTTTTTCAAAAAAAATGATCTAAAATAACTTACTTTGTTGGTAAACTTTCCACGATTTTGCGAACGAAACGTCATTGTGAAGAAGTTGTTTACCAGACGACAGACTGTTCCCGCTTAGTGGTTTTGTAAGGGAGAAAATACGAACCGATAAGATATAGTTACTTCTGTTAGTGTCGGAAGTCACCTTAGTGTTTGTATTTATTTTATGTATTTATTAAACATGTAAAAAAAGAAGAAAAACAACTTATACACCCGTTTGTACTTAGTTTGTACCTTAGTCATGAGATACCAGGGCACGCTCATTTCTATAAAACGAAAACTAACATATTCGTGGACATTATATTTCGTGCTTTTGGGGCAGTTTGTAAACAAATCTATAGTAATTTTTTCATTCGTTGTACATTTGATTTAGTGGTTTACTTTCGCCCACAAAATCCACAAAAATTGGTACTTAATGAATAATAACGAATCCACAGTACTGGGTGAACTAAGATGTAATCAATTTACTATTCTATAAAATATGAATTACATACTTCCTTAGTCACAAGGAATTTATACAGCTTAAGTTGTCTAGCCTTCAGTGTTTCACAGAAGCCTTTGGCTGAAACCTGACACTCAAGTAACAGACCATTCAGACATCTGAGAAGATCGATATGGAAATCTTTTTCTTCGCAAGAAATTCACAGTTTTTAAAACAATGATCTACAAAATTTGCATCGTGGGTGAGGTCATTCGATATGTATACAATGTCGTGTGTAGCTGTTATTCCTAAATCATCACTGTAGTAGCACACACTTGGATGTATTGTTATTTGATCACAACATCAATGAGCACTCTAGCATTCATCTTGCTATCTAGTGCTAAAATTTTCTGTCAAGTCCATAAAATTTTCTGGGATTTTTTTCTTTGAAATTTGTCCAGTAGTCTAGAAATCAGTGCATGGACCTCTGTCAAATTTTGATTATATCTTTTGTATGGGCAGTTGGCATGAAACACAGTGGCAAGTGGAGTAACAGGTAAGCTCAGTGTTTTGTGATACCCATGAATTAAACAAATGCAATCTTTACCTTTACGTCAAAAATCGGATCCTGCTACTAGTATACGGCTGTTCCTAATATGTATTGTAGCAGTACCCATTCCTTGGCTTGATATTTCCTGTGGTAGATTTGTTGACACAGATCCCCAATTAGATATCCTGAACATGGATTCTTGACGTGTACTGTGAGTCGACCAACTTTCAATTCGCAAATTTCGAGCCATCACGAGTTGGTTGACCGTTATAGAATAACGTTTCACAAATAGATATCGGATAATTATTGCGTCGTAACTACAAAACCTTCCCCTTCATTAATGTGACCTACGTATTGAACTTTTTATGGATTTGCATTACATAAGCAACACAGACGAGTGCACATGTGAGCAGGATATCTTACCTTTCGGAGACTTGACGTCGACCTAGTTTGGTCAAAGACGGCTCAAGCAGTCAATCCAATATGGTACACCAGACTGACATCCCCTTTATGTACGACAAGGTCACATAGTGGTCAGCAAACTAAAATTGAGCTAACAATTTAACTTAACATGTAATGGTTAAACATTTTTATTACATTGTTTGTTTTAAAGTCAGTTTATGACATTGATATATTTAAACATTATTTTGCAGATATGAAACTTCGTACTTCACAGTTATATACATATAATTATGTATACAGAACGGAAATAAGAACTTGATGTTATGAGTCCATCATAAACTACTTTAATACAATATAATTTAAGTAGATATTTTTAATTTGAATGTTCACATTTATATTCTATACTTCTTTTGCACCTCATTATATGCATCTACTTCTGTCTTCATACATTTTTCGTTTCCTAACTCGCATTGTCCTGTATTCTTGTGGAAGTATATTATTGCCTCATTATGTAAAACAATGGTCACATAGTGGACAGCAAAACTATAATTGAAAAAAAAACATAATTTAAATTCAGCATGTAAATTCAGCATGTAATGGTTAAACATTTCAATAGATAAAGGAAGATGTGGTGTGAGTGCCAATGAGACAATTCTCCATCCAAATAACAATTTAAAAAGTAAACCATTATAGGTTAAAGTACGGCTTCAACACGGAGCCTTGGCTCACACGAACAACAAGCTATAAAGGGCCCCAAAATTACTAGTATAAAACCATTCAAACGGGAAAACCAACGGTCTAATCTATATATACCTATTTGTGTGTTTGTAAAGTCAGTTGAAGAAATTAACAGTTACTAGTATCCAGAATTATATATAATAGCGGCAGACAAAAACTTTTTTTTTGCCCTAATTTATGTACATTATATACATGGCCAAATTGTAGAATAATAAACATTGAAATACTACAACAACAATAGAAAACGTCACCCATTAATAGTAGACGTGACCTTGGTGGTGAAGTCATGAACCAAATATGAAACTGACTATCGGCAATACGTTTACCACTGTCATTTAGTTTTGACGATGATATGTCTACCATTGTCAGTCAGTCTTGACGATGATATGTCTACCATTGTCAGTCAGTCTTGACGATGATCTGACTCTACCATTGTCAGTCAGTCTTGACGATGATATGTCTCTAGTATTGTCAGTCAGTCTTGACGATGATATGTCTCTACCATTGTCAGTCAGTCTTGACGATGGTATGTCTCTACCATTGTCAGTCAGCCTTGACGATATGTCTATCATTGTCAGTCAGTCTTGACGATGATATGTTTACCAATGTCAGTTGGTCTTGACGATGATATGTCTACCATTGTCAGTTGGTCTTGACGATGATGTCTACCATTGTCAGTCTTGATGATGATATGTCTCTACCATTGTCAGTCAGTCTTGATGATGATATGTCTACCATTGTCAGTCAGTCTTGATGATGATATGTCTACCATTGTCAGTCAGTCTTGATGATGATATGTCTACCATTGTCAGTCAGTCTTGATGATATGTCTACCATTGTCAGTCAGTCTTGATGATATGTCTACCATTGTCAGTCAGTCTTGATGATGATATGTCTACCATTGTCAGTCAGTCTTGACGATGATATGTCTCTATCATTGTCAATCAGTGCTGACGGTGATTCATCTCTACCATTGTCAGTCAGTCTCTACGATGATATGTCTCTCCCCTTGTCAGTTGGTCTTGACGATGATCTGTCTCTCCCATTGTCTGTCAGCCTTGTTCCTGCTGTCACTTTTGTCATCATCTTTTGACTTTGATCGTGATCTTGTACGAGGTTTTTCTGGTCTCTTTACAACTGGCATTTTCTTAGGTGGTTGTGGGTTATTCTGGAGAACTTTTCCTGTTCACTTGTATAGGAAGTTTCCTTTGCCGTCTTAATTCTGTGTAGCTGGACTTTTATGTCGCTATTGGCTCTATTTAATCTCTCTGAATCTTTTTTTATGGTCTTAATTTATTTTCATATTTTTTTCTTTTTAGCCCATACACTTTTTTGACTTCCACTTCTGTATAAAGATGGCTTTTCTTAGAATCCAGTATCTTGTCTGGATTAATTACACGTATAAATTACATAAACAAACGACAGCTACTGTACATCAGATTATGTATGCCTATCAGAACATTGAGTCTAGATATAGACACATGAGACTGACCTCTTGTCCCTTTGTTAAGGTACAATGTACATGTACATACTATTTAGCCCCTCTTCTTATCTTGTTATATTTGTTGTATGTTACATGACTACCTGGCCGGTTCATCTCAGTTCTAGGGTTCAATAGTCAAAGTTAAGTTTTCATGGTTAGTATAAATGAAATAAATATTAATAAAAAGATGTGGTACATGATTGCCAATGAAACAATTTTCCACATGAGACTAAATTTAAATGTCACAAAAATTTACAAAGACCTGTTCGACCTTCAGTAGTGAGTGAAACACGTATTGCATAGTAGGATATAAAAGGCCATAACCATGCTAACTGACAAAATTAAAACAATTGAAATCAGAAAACTAATGACCTGATTAATGTACAAAATAAATAAAACAGACAAAAATGAAGTAGTCGTGCCAAAACAAAAGTCCAAAAACCACAATTCTGGACAAAATCATCAGACTTAATACAAAATTCGAAATTGATAGGAATGGAGTCATTATAAAATTATATACCAAATATCAAATCAATATCTTCAAGAACAAATAAATAATAAAGAGAGAAACTGATAAGTCGGACTGACAGATGGACAGACAAACTGTTTACACCTAAAATTTCTCTCCAAAATCAACATCTGGTGAGAATGGACATGGCGGATGAAAGTGATTTCAAAATAAATGAGACAGGAACTGAATGTTTTTGTCAATCGAGTTGAAATACTTTTTCTTTGGTAATTTTAGGTTGTATTTTCATTAAAGTTTGTAAAATCTAAGAGGGCAATAATCAAGAAATGATTAAAAAAGTTTCATCATTTGTATTAACAGGATATATAAAAAAAACAACATAACATGAATACATTGCTTGATAAATTTTGAAAAGAATTCAAAACAGAGATTGACAGTTTTTTTCCTCTGCAAATAATTGCAGTAACTATAGTTATTAGTTTCTGGCATAAATACAGTTTGTTTTACATTTTTTTTTGTCGTTTTCTCTCTCATTTTTTTTTGGAGGCTTGGGTTTTATAATGATAACAAATGATAAGAAAATGTAGATAAATTACTTTCCATGCAAGAGTAACCCTTAAAGAAGGCGTACACCAAAAAATAAATATTCAAATATCAATAATAATAAATAAAAAAAAATGGTATATGAACACCGTGTTTAACCAGATTTTGTTGCACTCCTGACACTTTCCATTTACAACAGTTGGAAGAAATTATATGAATTATAAAATGTAGGTTAAAGTTTTTAAATAATATAATCATTTGATAATTAAATTAAAGGTTATTTCTTTCCATGATTTAAAATGTTTCATTTTTAATGACAGTCATGACAGACATACTGAAAATAACTATATGTATAATTTTAGTCATATTTTTCTATCAATTCTGCTTTTAAGCATACAAAGAAATATACAACATTTTCAACTGATTATGTTGCATCCCTAACACTGTTTATGTACAACCATAAAATACAAAATATATGAATATCTTGGAATTTCCATTACTTGGTGCCTCGTGTAAAGAGAGTGCCACGCTCTTTGCACGTTAATAACCCTTTCAACAACTCTTTGAGGGGTCCGTAGGTGGCCTGTTGCAAGGGAAAATTTCTGTCCCTATACAATATACCCTTATTTTCCAGTTGCAGTTCAAATTTCCCCGACCATCATCCCAGATAATCTCTATTGTTCAACCTACCTATTGTATTTATTGTGAACTTGTGCTCGTCCTGAATATGCATGACATGTTTGCCACTGGACGTTAAGCAACCATCAATCAATCCTTTATTTTGGTCTTAATAAGTTTTAAATTTTGGAAGTTAAATTGGCATGATTAGCAAGCAAAATACATGAACATGATTTAGGTCATTTTGTTCATGTTTTATTTAAGGAGTGGAGGCAACAAATTAGTAAATGCGGCACAAATGAAAATCATTAACTCTGATAAATGAGCCTTAGATATTGGTTAATGTTTTTACTTGATGAATCTTATGTAACTAGATTTAACAATTTATCAATAACAATATAAGAAACCAACAAAATAACTTTCAGAATGAATGAATTACAATAATCGAAAAGCAGAATTTTTCTTCCTCATGATATATACAGTTGGCTTCAATTTTAGTTACAAAACCTTCAATTGGAAAGCCTTGCTTTCCTGAACAAAAACATAAATCCTCACAAAAACAGTTATTAAAAAGTCATAAAAGTGTCTGAACCTTAATAATTCAAACTTCAGTTAATAAAGTCTGGTTCATACAAAGAGGGTAAAACGATTGTTTTTAGGTTCACCGACTGATTTTTCTCAGTGATGCACCTGAAAATCTCTTGATTAAGGCAAAGATACGAATAATGAATTTGCTGTATTTAGTTCTAAACCATTTGAGAATATTGATGTCAACTGAATTAATCATTAAACAATGTACAGATGATAAACTTATCGTTTAATTCAGTTTATCCATCAAATTTAGAATGTGATCCAAAAAGTTCTCGCTTCGAAAATCGCGACTTCCGGATAGCGTACAGAATAGTATCTACACTGTGTAAATCATTTAAACTATCTTACATGATATATACAGTTGGCTTCAATTTCATTCAAAACACCTTCAATGGGAGAGCCTTGCTTTACTAAACATAAATCCTTACAAAAACAGTTATTTAAAAGTCATTAAAGTGTATCAACCTCAATTATTTAGTTGCAATGCTTTCAGCATCAGAATCATCATTCTCATCCTGTATAAATAGTGCCGCTTCTTCAAGTTCTACTTCCAGTGTTTTTGAAACATAATTATTACTGCAATGTTTACAGTTCATACACGAACAACCAGGACCACATTCATTATTACTTTTCTAGCATTTGCATGTATTTTTTATGCAACCTTTCTTGCATTTGCAACCTCGTAAGAGGCAATCGACATGCTTTTGAGCGGACTTAATGTGAGTCTCATCATCTCAAAGAGTAGAAAGAATATTATCTTTAATGGAAAAACCAATATCTTGTTATGTTAATTGGCACCACAGTTTATAACCATGGTTGACCTATTCAGGGTTAACCATTGAATACCATGGTTGACAATGGGTCACCGCCACCCATGGTTAACAATGAAATACTATGGTTGACCATGACTAACCATGTTTTTTCACTGCTTATAGTGACATAGCTGAATATGCTGCTAGAATATAGTTTACCATGAATAACCATGATATACCATGGTTGACCATGACTTACCATGTTTTTTCACTGCTTATAGTGACATAGCTGAATATGCTGGTAGAATATGGTTAACCATGATATACCATGTATGACCATGGCTGTCTGTGGTGAATACACACCAAATATAAACTGGATAGATGTCGTGTGAAAAATCGAAAAATATCGATTAGACATACAGTATAATTTGTTCGCAATTTGATGTACCGACATACCTCTTATCAAACTTACTTTCAGTTAACTATCCAAGTACCTCAAATAGAGAGTGACCAAGATATGGACAGACATTGCAAAGATGTCTTGAACACAGTTGGCCTTGCAACTAATAAGTGTATTTTTGCCCTTTTACCAATCAAAAGCTCAAAAACTTGAAAAATCAGTAAGATTGATCAACTTTTTATTTCATTTCAGACTTTCCACACCTACAATTTTTTCTCTCCATTTTTTACCAATATTTGGACAGAATGTAATTTCTCTGTAATTTCTTTTGACGGAAACTTTTCTTTAACCATTGTTACGAAAGCACTATAAAGTCTAGAATCAAATGCAGGTTTTTCCCAGTTTTAGAGTTGGTGGCCTTTCCCGACACACTATGGGACAAAATATAGGCATCGGGGAATAGCTTTTGCAATAAGCACTTTACTACGTCGTAGAGTTTGTCCATATGGCAAACGAAATCTTTTAACGAAGCTAAAGGAAGTAAGTGGGTCATCCTCTACTACTACTAGGGGTTTAGTTATTTGAAAGTGTTGTAAGTTAATGGAATACATTAAATGCATACCAATTTGATGAAATTCATTTTTCTGCTGTAGTCAATATACCCATGTGCAAACTAATTTTATTAGATAATAAAGTATGGTTTCTTTACAAAGCTAAAGAAACACGTCATATAAGAATGAACACCAAAATTGTTAGTACCACCTAAGAAAGATAAAAAAATATGTAACTTACTGGAAATTACAAAGGAAAGATGCTATGCAAGTGAAAACTATTGAAGAAGATTTTAGTTACCCTCACATATTTGGCAAGTGAAACTAAGACAGGACTTGCCAAAAGAGGGGGAATTTGTTTAAGACACCAGTACATGGTCAACCAATATTGGAAGAGATAGTCTTCCCAAACGATGTGGAAATTTTAAAGATACATATATCAAGTCTGACGATAGCGGGAAAATATAAATATTTGAAAGAGCACCAAAAGTCTCACCTTGTCACAGATAGGTACCAGTGTGGTAGAAATTGCCTCTTTCGATGAACCAACATATTAAGGACGATAACGAAAAAAAACTCCATATATCCTCCAAACGACGAAAAACTGAAACTTGATTTTCTCTGTATTTCTACAAATGAAAATTCCGTACAATTTAGATACATCTAAATTCTTATCGGAGTCGTACCGACATATATAAAATCACTACAGCGATTACCAGACTAAGCTATTTAAACATAATGCGAAGATACTTACAATGAATAGAATTATCACAGTAAATATTTTAAGGAGTAGTGTTATAAAACTGCACTTCCAATGTCACTTTTATTTGTTATGGAATTTATTTCATCAAATCCTGTTTGTAATTTATTGCTCCTATTAACCATTATAAAGCTGGTTTCTCCTTCGTCACATTGTGGCAGATCAGCTATTTCTAGCTGTCTTCCTTTTACAACCACCGTTTAAAGATATATCTCGGTATTTCTACTTGATCTTGCATATTATTTTCTGTACAGTATTCCATTGCCTTTTCAATAATAATGTCAATGTGTTCTTCTGAATTTTTATGTTCAATTATGGCCAGTTGCTTATTGTCATCATGGAATGATGATCAAGTGATACAATATGATATGTAGTCTCCACAAGATTGGCAGTTCTGACATTGGCACTCTCAGTCTTGTTAACCTGATCAGTAAGATCATCAGCACAGACAATGGCACTCTCAACCTGATTAGTGTTAGTGAGTTCAGTAACTTCTTCAATGTCACTATTCTTATCAGGACCAATTCGTGGAAGTCACTTTATTCCTATATTCGTAAATATTTTCTTCGTCTAAAAAGTGAACGATGTTTATATTGTTCTTATTAGTCCTGAATTTTATATAAAGAACCTCACAATCGTAAGAGTAAAGGACGACAAACCTTGAATTACACAGTACAAAACTCCCAGTATATTATATTTTATCATGGCCATTATAACGCCTTATCTATATTTTGTTTACTACAAACATATAAAATTATACCATCAACCATGTTGGACCTACTTCTACTACTTTGTGTTACACGAAGTTCCTCAAAACAGGGACTTAGTATAGAAAATCCCTGCTCCAAATAAGACAATTTTGTCATTTCAAAGAACTCAGGTGCTTTTTCGTTTTATTTTGCCTGGGCATTGTCGGTATGTTTTCGGCTTATAAGTTTGAAATCCCCATTGCACGTTATATGTTGCCTCTCTTATTGTGCAGCAGCAAATATTCCAGAAGTACGTAATAAATACTTAGGATCTCGCACCACGACTACAAAATAATATAAGTATTAATGAATCCTTTTTTTCAGACAGGATAATATGCTCATCTCGGGGCCTTTAATAGCTGACTTACTTTGGTCTCTTGTGGAGAGCGGTCTCATTAACACTCATATACTATAGTACCACATCTCCTTTTAACATGTTTAATGGGCGCACTATGTTTGTACGCATTTGGGAACTAAAATGTTTTACGTTTTCACTCAACTTTTAATTACATTTGCACACATTTATTTAACGGGCTTATTTCAATCAATCTGATTTTTTTTTATTATGGCTTGCTTCCGATCAACAGATATTTCTTAATTATTTGCGGAAAAGTAATAATTATTTTTTTGCGGAATAGTTATTTTTTTTCCGGAAAAGTAAGATATTTATTTGCGGAAACGTAAACTTTTTTTTCCGGAAAATTTTCAGTTTATATTTAGTTTGAAGCATTATCGAACTAATACGATTTTCATCTTTAAATTTCACTTTGCATGCACTAAATATCTAATCCATTTGGTTTGAACAATATTATATGTTTAAACTACAAAATATCTAAATGAGATTACATAGGAATAAGTTGTGGTGTATTCATGTATACTAGTATGTAATAATTATAAAAAGAAACCAACAGCACTATTTGACGAAGACGAAATAAAGGATTGAATTTTAACGTCCAGTGACATATATTACAATGATGTTGAAACATAACTTGAAATTGACAAAAGGTTTTCATAGAACCGTCGCTTTTCCAAATAATTCACGCTTATTTGCGATTTCACAACTTCGGGTTCGCATTATAGTTATGCATGTACAGAATAACTAACAATATACAAATTCTGATGATTTCTTCGACTTTTCTAGGACTTTCTAGTTGTAATACAAATCTGTGGTTTTTCTATATTCGTACTTTCGCCACGAAGCAAAGCAAGTTCGATCTAGATCTGCACATTTATGCATTGAACATTTACAATATTCAATAGTTGTATAAATCCGTCTTTCGGATAAAATCTTAATTTACGTACCATTGTAAAATTGGCAATGGAAATGAAGAATGTGTTAAAGAGACAACAACCCGACCAAAGAAAAAAACAAACACTGAGCAGAAGGTCAAAATAAAGTATATCAAAGAGAGAAACCAACAAAAAAGGAATTATTTGGAACAATTCAGGGAAGGCATTGATCCTCATCAACTTCATCGTCTAAATGAGACAGCGTCGATTATGTATAACTTTTTCAACAACATAATTACGGACAATAAATTAAAGCCAGCAAATGAGGACTATTTTGGTCTAATAGACTACACGAAGAAAAAGAAACAATTGTTGCCACTACAATAGTCGATACCACAATTTTTTTATGTATATTGAATTATACTGAGTGATGTTTATGCAACAATTAATGAAAGTGATATGGAAGAACTTTTTGCAATAATTGTCCATGAATTTGTTCATGCTTATTTATTTGTACATGGTTTGTCCGATTATTCCGCTCACGGTCCCGTATGGAATAGAAAAATGAAACAGTTGCTGAGACTTGTAAAAAACAACAGACATCTCAGACCAGCACGCATAAAAGACGTCAACATAGAAGAATACCAGAGATATGGCGTGCTGGATGTATTTATATTCTTATACTGTACTAGCATTTAAATACCATAGATGGTGAATGCAATAACTGCTTGAGCATTTTTATTTCACGCGTAATATGGTATGATTGTATGAGTGTTGACCTTGGATGTTTGGTTATGGATAACCTGTTAAATAAACTTTTTATACCCGACCGAGGTTATTTGTATTTGTCGTTTTATTTCTCGTTGTTATATGTATAGAGAATTTTTTAATAAAATATATTTACATAGTTTTTAAGAGTTCCTAGAGAATACCAGTACCTGTTGGAATGATGTTAATGAGACAGCAAACAAAATACATATAAAATACAATGGTGACATCATCACAAAGTCTTTCCGACTTTCTAGTGGACGTTTGTAAAACAATAGAAAGAAAAATAAAGAAGACCTCTGTTCATCCCCTCCGCAAGCAAGGTGTGGGTAGGCAGGATTTTTTTTTAAAACTGTTTAGATACATGCCTTTTAAAATTATGTTTTTTTGCGTTACATGTACATGTAATTGTTAATTTTTGAGGCCGGGAGTCACCTCCTGTATTGTAATTTATAAAATTTCATTTCTTTGCTTTGTCTTTAATGCATATTTTACAGCAAGACTTTCACAAAAAGTCCGTAACATAAGTTGGAAATGGAACAAAAAAAGTAAACGTGTGCATTCGGATGATGGTCCACCTACTAAATAGAAAGGTCCCAGGCGATATGATTTGGAACCATATTCCACAGGTACAGCAGTCAAGATAGTTTTTGTAGTACCGTTGTTAACACTTGAATATTGTGTCTTAGCACATACTTTTAATGTAAAACATGCAAAACAAAATCCATTGGGTGACTAAGCATTCATTAGTCTTATTTTGAGTGGGTAGCCTGGTTTGTACATGGACACTTTGGGTACATACATGTAGTTATGTTAGATGGATTTATAACTCTTGTTTTTTTTTATATCTTCCTGTGCTGTTTCTAGGGTAAACAACCAGATAACCAACAAATTATAGAATGTTAATACTTTATTCACATAAAGCACCGAAAATGACATCCAATAGGTGCGTAGTACATCATTCCAATAAGAAGTATGGTAAAAACTGAAAGGAAAAAAATTAACAACTTTACAATATGATCAAAACATCAATAAAGCATAAACAACATGTTTATCAGCTCAAAAATACAATGAAAATAACCCAAAAAACATATAACACATTTACAAATTTTATCCCAAATTGCATGCCATACATGTATACCTATACATAAATGTCCCGAATGGCGTTCCATAGATTTAAAATTTGGCGTGTAAAATTAAACACACACATGTCATATCAAAAAATTTAACTTTACGAAAAAAGTAAAATCACAAAAATACTGAACTCAGAGGAAAATCAATTTGGAAAGTCCATAATCACATGGCAAAATCAAAAAACAAAACGCATCAAAAACGAATGGACAAGAACTGACATATTCCTGACTTGGTACAGGCATTTTCAAATGTAGAAAATGGTGGATTAAACCTGGTTCTATAGCGCTAACCCTCTCACTTTAATAACAGTCTCATCAAATTCCGCTACATTTACATGATGCGTTAAATAAACAGTCACGATTTCTCATAAAAAATGTTTACGGGGGTAGAATAAAATATATTTGACAATATTATAGATATAAAAAGCTTACCACGTTACGAGACAGTAAGGAAATAACATGTAAAGTGTATCTCAAGTTGTTTTCAAAACAAGCAGGAAGTAAAGTGATGATTCAAAAATTAGAGTCAAAAATGGTAACCACAATTCCGGATTTGGAGCCAGAACACTTCCAATACATTTGAATTTAATTTTAAGCATCTGTCTGTCTGTTTATGTTGCTATTTTATTTTCATTTAAATTTTACATGTTTCTGTGTGTATGCTATTTTCAAAACCAGTCTTATAAGAAAAAAAGATGTTGTATGATTGTCAATTAGGCGACTATCCACATAAGACCAAAATGACACAGACATTAACAACTATAGGTCACCACACGGCCTTCAACAATGAGCAAAGCCCCGATAAGACAATGTAAAACAGTTCAATCGAGAAAACTAATGGCCTAATTTATGTAAAAAATTTTACAAAAAACAAATTGCTTGTTTATAGATAACAAGTTTACATTTATGTCTAATAAATTAAATGTGGTTTAGTCATCTTGCAATATTGAGCCAGAATTTTAATTTTATTATAATAATCTGCTTTTCTTATAACTATTTTTAGAACAATGTACATCAATTGAAACAGAAACAGAAGCGATCAAGATGCTGGCAGAGGAGCTGACACAACCCAAACAAGAACAAAACAAGGCATTAATCCTTAAACTTCAACGGTCTACTTTCAAACAAAGAAGAAAGTTCATCCAGACTGTTGAAAATGATGGAAATATGCAAAGCATTGTGGGAAAATATCGGATCATAAAGATTCCAGAATTTGTAAGTACTTTCAAAGTTTTCTTATAACAATTTCACAATTTTCACTTAATAGTATACAAAATGTTTTGGATGTCCACTTTTAAATTGAAGGAATTTATTTTGGCAATTTTGTTCTATTTGCAAAAAATAAACAAAAATGTTCACCCCATGAAAATAACACGCTATATAGTATGTGTTGCAATTTTATGTATGTACAAAAGTATTATATTTATCTTAGGAAATATCATGATTATTATAATACTGGTAAAATACTAAGGTATATGTCTATTGTTTAATTATTATATGTATGTCATTTAAGAAATAGTACTCCATGATTTTTTAAACAGATTGGAAAAGAATTCGAAATGATGAAACCTCACCTAAAGAATAATGTACTCCTAGATAGATGGACAGATGTTTTTGGCATTTTAGACCAGATGTTTTAGGGTAATGATCAGGTACATATATATTAATGTTTATACACAGCTTCTTTTTTGAAATTCATGTCAGTCTTCAGACGAAACGCGTGTCTTACGTCCTAAATTATAAGCCTGGTTCCTTTGATAACTATATTCATAGGGTTTGTATAAGAATTGATTTGTTCTTATATTCCAAGCAAAATCTAACATTGTATTTGGTACATTTAGTAAAGGCTAAACCAGACCTGAACAGTTTAATTTAAGGGAATCTTTGAATATCTATTGGAATTTTGACCTTACAAAAAGATGATTTTTCAGATTTTTTTGGATACTACTAGCTATTGCAAATACAAACAAAATCATTTCCTCATTTTACCGGTAATCTTATGTATTCAGGGTAAAAAGGGGATTGGTCAGCAATAAAGCCTCGATAAAGTATATTGCTCTACAGTAATCTTAATAGACTTATTTTCATTTTAGCTCACCTGGCCCGAAGAGCCAAGCGAGCTTTTCTCATCACTTGGCGTCCGTCGTCGTTAACTTTTACAAAAATCTTCTCTGATTTATGACCCTAGTTTTTTTTTTTTTTAGTATTGAGACATAACTGACAATTTTCACAGTAATTTTATAAGTTATTTTTGAAGACCTTCTTTACTTTCGGACAAAATTATAAGGTCATCGGCACACAAAAGACTTCCTATATCAGAATTTAATATCTCAAGGGTTTTGAACCTTTATGGTAAATTTTTGTAACTATATCATTAATAAATAAATTGAAGAGTGTGGGACTAATACTGTCCCCTTGTTTTACTCCTCGGTCAATAAGAAAGAATCTAGAATGTTTATCATTATATTTTAAAGATGCTTCAGTAAGAATAAACTGATGATTTGTTATTTTAAACACATGTTTCTCTACACCCATTTTAGCTAATTTATAAAGCATTCCAATTCTCCAAAGGAAGTCGAAAGCCTTAAGATCTAAAAAAACATCTACAAAACAGACATAACGGTTTCTTTTATTTTTATGAATATATTTATTAATCAAAGTTTTACGGATAAATACACTGTCTGCAGATCTATGATTAACTCTAAACCCAAACTGGGCATCAGTTATTTTTTTTCTCCATAGTATTAATCGTTCTTTGATTTAAGATACTACTAATACTAAATAGTTTGGATATACATTTGATTAAAGAAATTACTCTGTAATTGCTTGGATTACATTTGTCTCCAGATTTGTGTACTGAAGTTGTGTATGCAGAATTCCATGAAGTTGGATAGTGTCCTGTTTTTAACACAAGATCAAATAGTTTAGCATATGCTTTGGTAGTTACTGGACAACTAAATTTAATCACCTCGTTCGAAACACTTTTAACCGTTGGATATTAACTTTTAAATATATACACCATATATTTTAATATGTATATAGTACTTTTACGTGGAGGTTTATTTTTCATATAACTACAATGTTTTATTTTTCTTTCAGAATGGGGAATGAAAGGCATCATTGCCACTAGAACAGTTGGAAGCTCACGAGAGTACTTGATTCAATGGGATGGATTCAGCCATAACCATGATTCATGGGAACCAGAATGCAATCTGACTCCAAATCTAATTTGACAGTTTTTTTTTCCAATAAAATTTTATTTAAATTGATTATATAATAAATACAATTTAACAACTGACCACCAGTGATCCTGGATTTCAGACATTTTTTTCAGCCAAAATAGGATAACAATCAATCAACCATAAGTCTATTTCTTGGCGTGCAGTTTTAATGGTGCAGCCCAATTCGTTTGGCTGTGTGGGATGTATCAATTTCGCAGTCACGTCTCTCATTTTCCAATTTCCCCGACCATCATCCCAAATGGCCTCTATTCTGACAAGACATACCTATTCTATTTATTAGTACTGCTCCCGTAGGTTCTAACCATAGCAAATTTGTACTGTTTTATTATAAACAATTGCTTCTTCATCAGTTACTGTGCCAAAAAACTTAATTTCTACATTAATATTTTTGGCGAAAACTTCACATACATTTTATTTTATTGTATTCTTCAACGAAATGTGAAGAAAAACAAAGTTTAATTTGCAAATATTTCAAAAGATTCACGTATGTAAACAACCGACTTTAGACTCGGCATTCGTTGGACAAATTTCCCGCCATAATCGACGAACAAAATGGCTAGTAAAAGAACAGCGAGTGGAACTGATAGCGAATAATACCAAGGCTTCATCCATGAATTGTCCCCGATAAATATTTCACGAACAAATTCGAAGTATTTTGACTTTACTTTACAGACTAATACGTCCAATTACAAACGAGTGGTGTACTTTTATGCAAAGAAACGAACCATGATAGACTCCGCAGCAAAGTGCAAATCCCCAGTGAAGATTTTAAACTATACAGAATCTCCATTCAGGAGAACCACTGGTTCAGACATTATAGTAAACAAAAAACAGTAGTACAGACTGCAATAAATCTTAAATTTCTTATTCACCAACCAGAGTCTATAACGCCCATCAGAAAATTAACAGTAGTCCAGACCCTCCCTGCAAAATCTATTGCAAGTATCATACTGTGTCTTAAAAAATAACGTTATTTTTTATTACAAACTATTCATACATTTGCATAAGAAGAAATCAAATGCACCAGAACATTTATTCCTAGCTGCGAAACCATATCCCTTATGGTCCTTTTTTTAAGTAGAGTTCCAGAGGTGGATTAAGGGGGCCCACAAGCCCCTCCTCCCCCTTTTTTGGGAAAAAAAATGATTGCTACTGAAGCGTGACTGGTGCGGGGGCCCCTCTTCAGCAGTCAAGGGGTCCCCACTTATGAAAATATCTGGAGCCACCTCTGTTTCGAAGCTATTGACGTGACTGGGCTAGATTTTGTCACATGCGTGTTCACGCTTTGCAATGTGTCACATGCCAAAATATGAACCAAGTTTTGGACGATTACAAAAGTGTATTTGGCTTTCTTCCATCATCAATCAAATAAAAGAATCATTCATATTATTAAGCTTAAAAAAATACATGCATAGGTTTCATTTATTTGCCTTTTTCTTCACTTTATTCTCCCCCATGGCATGCATGCTTTTATCCGTATAAGTCAATCAATCTGGCTTTAAAGGGCTCTCGTGAGTACAGCTGTTTCAGAGTTTATTTTCAAAAACTTGTACTTCAGGATTATATCAGCAATATTCCTAGCAACTTGAATTTGAAACACAAAGTGTGCGACTCAAACGTCAACAAAGAGTATATGAATTTGGATGACCATATTTCTGTCTAAATACGATAATATTTGGGTGTACTTGATGAAAAAACAAAATTAAGCCATTAGTGACTGTTAAGGAATGAAGACATAATGGCAAGTTGGACATTAATTACATGTGACAATGTGTATGTACCTAAAAGATCAAACAGCCTATTGTTTAGATGCATTATCTAGCGCATCGGGTATTGTGAGATAAAAGGTCTATGCCGTTATCTTTTGGGCCCCTATACAAAAACGGCAAACTATCACGGTCCATTTTGCGAAATTAGCAGATTTCAAAATGGCGTCCCGCATCAAAGGACGTTTTGTAAAGGATACCGAAAAATCGCGTCGCCGAAAAAGTGATAGGTGAAACAAGCTTAATTCTGCTACAACATCATGTAACAGTTTACTGCTAGATACAACAATTTCTGAAGTGTGGAGTCCAGGAGAATGGAGCGTTTTTGAACAAGCAGAACTGCAACACGAGATTGATGGACGGCTGCGAATTTTGCAGTGAAGAATTGAGATTTACTGGAGTTGTTTCAGAAATAGTATGCGCTATGTTATCTATAAATTATATAACTTGTGATTGTGGAATGCTTAACAAAATCAAATTCAAAAGAAGTTCATTATGAAAAAGGAAAGCAGAGAACAAGACCAATACTTGACATCAATACAGAGATTGCTATCGGTAATTTACAAGAGTTTTTAACAATTAAAATTATTGTTATGAAAAGCATGCAGTTTCCCAGCTAACAATGTTACGTCATAATTACGTCGTGACAATGTCATGTTTTCGTCGCATTGACGTCAGGTTATTACGTTGTATTTACGTAAAAGTGTATGGTTTTCTTGACGTTGTCACAACGTCGTACATTAACGTTGTGGGTGACGTAAAATTACGTTTCTACAACGTTATTCCTGACATTACAACAACGTTTATATCACGTTATGTCGATGTTGTCACAACGTCATACATCAACGTTGTGGTGACGTAAAATTACGTTTCTACAACGTTATACTGACATTACAACAACGTTTATATCACGTTATCAAAACATCATACATTAACGTTGTGGTGACGTAAAATTACGTTTCTACAACGTTAATATCACATTATGTCGACGTAATATACTTGCACTTTTATATTATGCTATATAATTGGCCAAAAAATGATCGTATATACACACACATAGTATCAACTGTGTTTGGGACCATGAGGTGACCTCTAGATGATATATGTTGGTATTATTCTCTGAAGGAATTCGTATATTCTGCATCATCATCTTTTTTTTTTGTAGCTTCAATCGAAATACTGTTTAAGCAATTGTGATATAACAGAAATGAATCCTAGGGCCATCTATAGCTGAGTGGCTGCCTATTCGTATGCAGTTCTTGATAGTGCTTGTAAAAATAATATGTATTTATCATATATGTTACTCTATAAGAGGGATGTTGCCCTGGTCTCTTTAACCCGTCTTTAATTGCTGCCTTTACGATATGGGATTTGCCCATTGTTGAAGGCAGTACATTGACCTCTATAGTTATTTTCTGTTTCGTTTGGTCTCTTGTGGAGAGTCTCGTTGGCAATCATAGTACCACATCTTCTTTTTTTATATTTAAATTATTTCGTCGTAGTAAACACTTCTCATTAAGCATGTTCACGTTCTGAATATAATATCTGGCTAGCTAAATACCCACCCATGAAAGTTATAAAAAAAAGTTTATGAAAAGTAAATAATGCCTGCAAATGTTTACAACTGTCCTAAGTCAGGAATCTGATGTACAGTATAGTTGTCGTTTGTTTATGTAATTTGTACGCGTTTCTCGTTTCTCGTTTTTTTTTATTTTATATAGATTAGACCGTTGGTTTTCCCGTTTGAATGGTTTTACACTAGTAATTTTGGGGCCCTTTATAGCTTGTTGTTCGGTGTGAGCCAAGGCTCCGTGTTGAAGGCCGTACATTGACCTATAATGGTTTACTTTTTTTTAAATGTTATTTGGATGGAGAGTTGTCTCATTGGCACTCACACCACATCTTCCTATATCTGTATATCAAAAAGTGAAGAATTGATCGTTAACTTGGTTTATTTTAAATGTTCTCCTGGGTCAATGGTGGTGGTATTTCCGGAGCTGCTGCAATTACTCTCTTACAGTTGGTTCCTGCAATGACAATACAAAAACTTATTTGTACAAAAAGTTAAATTGTAATTATTCTAGGTCAAACATTATTGCAAATAAATACTAGATCTATGTAGCTGTGTGTAAGACGTGGCTTTCCAAATCTCCTTGAAAAATACATAAACCACATAATTATATATTCAGTTAAATTTGATGTTACCCTTTATTGTCCCAAAAGAGTATCTTGATCTTCACAATGCTAGTTACAAATGCATATCTATAATAACAATTTCGTACTGAATTAAAAAAAAACAACAACATAGAATACAAACAATAATAATTTTGGGAAATATTCCAATATAGGTTGCACTATACGGGGGAAATAAGGGTATTCTTACCTTATAGCGTGTTCCGCCTGGTTTTGGGGGTGTATGTTTTAGGGTTTCCCCAATCAATTCTTCAATATCTGATGTCCTTGCTGAGGGGTACATGTAGTTCTTCATGTAAGACTCTACAAAAATTGACATTGATAAAATTTGCATAGTGATATTAAATATAATTTAAAAATAAACTGTAGACTGTCAGGGAGCAACAATTTAACTTCAAGGAGGGTCATGGTTTTTGCTTGAGTCAGTGAAGTGCAAACAATTTTATTTAATTTTTCAACGATATCAATCAATTTTTTTATAAATCTAACACTATAAGGTATGGGTGGAATCTGGATTCAGAATATTTTTTGTCCTGTACTCGAACAGAATATTTTGTTTCATCAATTTGGAAATCTTAAGAAAAAACTCCATGAATTCTGCTATAGCTATTTATAGCTCGCTTTTAATCGAGATATTATAATCAGATCATAATTACTGTTTCACCGGCAAATAAGCCACTGCCAAAATATAAAAAAAAGATATATAATTGAAAATTATGATCAATAAATGTATGTTTTACATTTACAAATTTGCCATATATATCATGTTCCAGACCATTGAGTATTTGGACCGTACGAGTACGGTCCGGATCGTATATACGTATACTCGTACGGTCCGACCATACGCGTGCGGTCGGACCGTATGAGTATACGCGTATTGTCCAGTACGAGCTGACCATACATGTTATTTCGAAAATACTAATTTTAAACCACATTGGAACACATCCGAAAAATTCCGGAACTTATTGTCGGTGCTAATTCCATTCAATAGTGGGTCTCATTGGGGTCTAAGCGTGACGCGGGATTGCCGATTTTAAGTAAGCGTGAAACGTGAAAGTCAAATTATTGTGCCGTGAAAACGGGAAAGTCTAGCGGGACATGAGAATTTACAAAAAAAAAAAAAAAAATTGCTTAGAATACGTATATAGTGTAATTAAGCGGGATACAGGAATCTGACAAAACAGTAAGCGGGATCCGGGATCAGAACCCCCAAATGACACCCCCTTAATAAGAACTAGTAGAGTAGCTTAGATCATGTTATTAAGCCTTTACATGTCCAAGAAGAAAACATGATCATGCATTTGAATTAGTGAGAGAGAGAAAACATGCGTGTAACGATGAATCAACTTTCGTTAAAACACGCTTCATGGCATTACAATGACTGGTATACAATGTCTATTCTGGACACAAAAGTCATACAACAAGTTAAGCAATTAAAGTATGTTGAGTCATTTGAGCGTGCCAATATTGTTTTAAATCAGTGACGCAAATTATCAGGCAGGCCATCTAGTGGTGAGTTTACTCGTAATAAATAACTTCAAGGACAAGCCGATTCAACATTCAGCATGCATTGTTAGCTATTTGATGAAATTAAAAATCATTTGCTTCTGATGTTTTAAATTAATCGGGACATGATGTTGCTTTTCAAATACTACAGTGCAGCATGTCTTCATTCATTAAGTCTACAGGATGATTTGTTAGCGAAAGAAAGAAAAAAACATGTTCGTTGTCGTATAGTTTGTGCCATTTACATTTGTTTACAGATATTGCATTTTGTGAAAAAAATATCTAAAAAGCTGTTTATGATCGTTCGAGATTTCAAATCATTTCTATCTTTACAATGAATTCCAACCTCTCTGGTAAATATTTTGCCTGGTTAGTAGATGACAATTTTTTTCAAATGGATAATGATTACAATGCACTCTCATTTGATACTGAACGGAAATGTATACTTAGGCTGAGTGTGTGATATTCCTTTATGAAGAACCAGTACACCCCTGATTAAAATATGGTATTAGTATTGTCCAAAGTCTATATGTAAAATGGTACAACAGTTATTGAGATTTGGCCAATGACTGCTTTAAAACCATAAAAAAAAAAATTGTGGTATGATTGCCAATTCGAAAAATCGCCACAAAAGACAAAAAATACACATACATTTACAACTAAAGGTCACCGTACATCCGTCAACAATAAGCAAAGCCCTTACCGCACGGTCGGCAATAAAGGGCCCGAATTGACAAATATAAAACAGTTCAAACGAGAATGTGGCGAGGTTCAACATGTCAGCGGGAGCCCACCCCTCCCCTTACATCGGACATTGGTGTATATAAAGAGAAGATGTGATATGATTGCCAATGGAATAACTCTTCACAAGAGACCAAAATGACACAGATATTGACAACTATAGGTTACTGCACGACCTTCAACAATGAGCAAATCCCATACCACATATATTTTGCCGCCTCTTTTTGCCAATGAACAGATATTGAAAAGTTATTCCAGGGTTGCATCATGTTAAAATCATGACAGTTATGTTTTTTTTCTAATAAGGTCTTATTCTTTGATGTCAAACAAGATGAATTGTGATTTTAGACTGGAGACGTTTCTTCAACCAAAGCCACAAGACAGTTTTTACCTACTCACGACATATGCAACTTTTTAAAAGGATGTCTGGCACACCAACAGAAACTCGCGGCGCTCTTACAGGATGCGATACGTCTTCTACAATCGAAATTGGCAAAAGAAGACAATAACAAGGGGTCGGAAAAAACATGCATGTATCAAAATTTGTCATTCCAGCTGGTTCTTATATTGACACATATTTTGCAGTGAAAATCACTTCACCGCGGATCAAATGATCCCAGAAGTAATAGTCAATCAGTACATGGTGATCTGAATATACTCATATTGTCGGCGCCATACAATGACATCTACTTTTTTTCTCTAGTATTCCGTTGCCTTTTCAAATTGATGTGCATATTGATGTCTAGTGATAGTGTATTATAATTAAACATTGACAGCACATTTTGAATGTGCAATTGGTCTAGTACAGATTTATTTATTAAAATAAAAACAAACTTCATGTACTGTAGTTTCATGAACATGAGGACTCATTTTTATAGTTCTTACATCCATTTAAGTTTAAATAATCAGAAATGAATTTCATAATTTTTTTTCCATAACACTATGGACAGAGTGTAAACTTTACAGTTCTTATTTCTCCTCTGTTCTTTATGGCATTTTAACAAAACTTTCCCAAAAATATCTTTATATGTGGCCATATATTATTGCATAGCTAAATCTTAATTATGAATATTTTTTGTCGATAATTTCCGTAAATAAAGATATTTGTTTCATTTTCGTACATGTTGCAAGCGAGGGTACGTATCACTAATATCTGGTAATCAGACATAAATATGACTAGCTGTATTTGTGGAGCATTCGTAGCGCATGCTTCCATCGAAAAAAAATCTCAGTTAACATGAGAGACTACCGAAAAATTGTCCAAAATGTCTAAAATTTGCAATTTTTTTTAATCCCCCCTTTTGATCTTTGAACGCAGTTTTCAGAAATCTGCACCACTTTGGCACTATACGACATGCCTTAATCAAAGGATATTATATTTATCTTCAAAATAAGACCAAAATTAGCCATGAGGTATTTCGGTCCATTAAATTTTCAAATTTACCTTATTTGTCACCGTACTAACAACCATTATAACAATCTTTATTTTTAGTATTACAAATTGTTATTATTACAATTAAATGGACGTATTTTTTTTGCGTTTAAATGTTTGCTGTTCATGCATGTTCCCTTGCATTTACATTTTTGTTTCTAAAATTGCTAAATAGTGTCCTCCCACATTATGTTTTCTTCCGATATCTTCAATTTCAGTGATCATATAATTCAATTAATGTATTACTGGTCGACATGTTAAGTAAGACATACAAGAAATTAACAGATTTAATTAGCGCGATTTTTTTAAATAGTTAAAATATAAAGTTTTTATTTCAATTACATTTGAACTTTTTTATATAAATTTTGAGAGTTATTTAAAGTTATCTTGATCTGTTTATATATGCATTTTAAATTTTGCATTAAACTTGAACAACTTCTTTATATTAGTTCGACCGTACGTATGAGTATTTTGAAAAAATAAGCATACGGTCCAAAAACTCATAGATATGGTCTGGAACATATATATATATAATACAGATTAATCGTTGACTATTTATTCAGTCATTATATACATATAATAATAATAATTAAAGGAGTAGTGGTATGATTTTTTGGTAAATTATATTATCCTTTGCAAAAATAAATAAATATAAATAATAATTTATTTTATTAAGGTGTCACATACTCGTCTACTGATGTTTATACATACAGATAATATATAATATACATTTCACAATAGTAAACATCATTCTGTTCCTTTATAATCAATAGAAACTTTATAAAAAGTAAGAAGAAAAAACAACAGTTAAAGGATACAGATAAATGTACTTACGTTGGATCTTAGTTTTATTTACTTGGATGTCTTCTCCTGCAAACGGAACTCGTCAGAAACATAGCAGAATCTTCAGTTTGTTGAAGGAGGCTATTATCCGACAGAAACAGAAAGGTGCAGTGGCTTGGTGAATTGCGTTTACTTTGAATATGACGTCATCACTTAAATAGCGTCACAACTAAAAGCCCTAACAACGGAACCAAAATCGGAAACGTTACGGTATTTCCGTATCTTTTTTTAACATGAATAAATTCGTACAGACTTCGTCCCCTTTCACAGGTAATGCCTGCCTCATATCAAATATTGCACATTAGTTCTACCAATACAAACAAGACAAATTAAATCTAGTACATAATAAAAGAAGAAATTTTGCTATTGTAAATTTTAGGGATGTCGACAATTACGTTGCTACAACGTTTTAATTACGTGATATATTTGATCGATGTACAGTACATATATTGCAATTTTTTTTTTATTATTTTTTTTTATTATAACGATGTATTATTGATGACAAAAACATGGTTCCTCTTTTATAATAGCGTAAAAATCAACTTAATATTTTATCGACCAAAAATATGACGACGTTGCTATAACGTCACAGATACGTGACAGATGCGTCGCAATATGACATTGCAACAACGTAATATAAACGTTATTAAAAACAATAATAACGTTGTCCTGACGTCGGTTCTACGTCGTATCTGACGTGACGTAAAATTACATTCTCACAACGTTGCAACAACGTCGCACTAACGTAACGTCAGTCATGACCTTCTAGCGACCAATACATAACGTCGCAAGGACGTCATGTGTTTCCTGGGTTGTTGCTCCGTAAGAAAAATAATAAATAATGACAAAAAAAACCAGAACCTGCCAGGTACTTGGATATTATGTCAGAGATACATGACAGGGATCATGGGGTTCACTGGCACTATTTCTCGCAAGATAAAAGAACATACGAAAATATAAAGCGGTACTTTCCGAACACCAAATTTGGAATTTCTCCATTACTATTAATGGAATATACATAACAACTCCGGCCACAGGTTTGCGAGATGAGCCTAGAGGACATCATACTGGAGAGTGATGCACCATACCTTCACCCTTCGAACTATGAGGACAGTTCTCCGGTATTGATAAGATCTGTAATACAGAAATAAGAAAAGAGCGTAAATGGTGAATGTGCATTTATGGCAGTCTGCATTATTAGACCATACATGCACTTTATTAATCCTCTTGCGGTTGACCATATCTTTGACTGTATCTACCATCAGTTGAGAGTCCTTTGGGGTCTCTGCATCTTACGAGCCATAACTCATGAAACAGTTGATGTTTATTTCGAATGACACGAATGATATTAAAGTCTTTTCTTTTACTGTTTATGATGCTAACAAGAAAATCGATGTTATATGCAAAATACAGTTTCCAATCCGATTAGCATTTGCCCTTACTGCTAAAAAACACAGGGCTTAACTATGGACGGAGTATAAAGCATTGATTGTGCACAAATGTATCAGGTTGGTCAAATTGCAGTTGCAACAAGTCGATGCACAATAAAGAAATGCTTACATATAACGAACTTCAGCAAGTTTTTTTTCATAGAAATCCACCGGGCAATATCCTGGAATTTATGGCAGAGAAAAATATCTACAAAAAAGTGGATTGTTCAATTATATTTGGTGTAGCAAAATAATTTCATGATGTTAATATCAGTCTCGCATGTTTGATTTCACATTAATCTCATTTTCACAGTTCGCTGCTCAATGTTGTCTTTTTGCGTTTTGGTATGTTTTTTTTCTTAAACTATATGCATTAGGTCAACTTATGTATTTGTACTAAAGAATTGTATATGTTTGTCTAGCAGGTACCGTTTGACCTTGAACTCATCAAGAAAACAAAAAACAATTATTGACAGTTTGACCCATTTTGAAATTTAAATGGATCATCTGAACAAGAAAATCGATGTTATATGCAAAATACAGTTTCCAATCCGATTAGCATTTGCCCTTACTGCTAAAAAACACAGGGCTTAACTATGGACGGAGTATAAAGCATTGATTGTGCACAAATGTATCAGGTTGGTCAAATTGCAGTTGCAACAAGTCGATGCACAATAAAGAAATGCTTACATATAACGAACTTCAGCAAGTTTTTTTTCATAGAAATCCACCGGGCAATATCCTGGAATTTATGGCAGAGAAAAATATCTACAAAAAAGTGGATTGTTCAATTATATTTGGTGTAGCAAAATAATTTCATGATGTTAATATCAGTCTCGCATGTTTGATTTCACATTAATCTCATTTTCACAGTTCGCTGCTCAATGTTGTCTTTTTGCGTTTTGGTATGGTTTTTTTCTTAAACTATATGCATTAGGTCAACTTATGTATTTGTACTAAAGAATTGTATATGTTTGTCTAGCAGGTACCGTTTGACCTTGAACTCATCAAGAAAACAAAAAACAATTATTGACAGTTTGACCCATTTTGAAATTTAAATGGATCATCTGAATTATTTTCAGAAATTGATTAGGGATTTGACAGACACCCCGACCCCACTAAAAAATTATCCATGCTACATTGTTTGTCACCTTATTTTTTGTTAAACACGCATTTATTTAAAGTTTTTCCAGACATGTCACATTTTGACTTTTACTTATTTTCACTATACATATAAAAATAATTGCGTTTATTGTGCTAAAAATAGGGTGAATTCCTGAATCATAGTTTTACACTGGAAGAAAAATACTTAAAAACATTTTTTTATTTCCGGTTACTTTTACTGCAATATTGAAGTTTCATTTTCGTACATCCACAGACTTATCTTCCGAGGACATCGCTTTGCAGAGCCAACTTGTATTGGATACTTCAAAACAGGGATTGTTTGAACCTACAGAAGGGTTTATCTACAAGTAATTTACGTACTTACTTAACCTTTCCTCTTGAATTTTTTTATCTGAATAAAGTCCTGTTTTCTTTTATTCTTTTACTGATTGATCACTTAAATTGAAGAGACCTCACACACTGAGATAAACGATGCTGGTTGATGTTTTCTAATGTGTTAGTGGCATGATTGATCACTTAAAATTGAGAGACCTTGTACACAGAAGAAACATATGCACGCCTTTTCATGTTTAACAAAATCACATACCATCTCATCGCAATCACAAAAACAAACTAATAGAATCGCTCCGACAGTCCTTGAACATGCACGTGTCACTTATCAGATTCCATCCTGCAAAACACAATAAATGCCAATAATCATTCTTTCCACGAACAATTAATACCTCTGAGTATTGTTATGAGTGACTCTATTGAGTCTTCAAAACAGCCATCTCAACCTACACCTTCAGTCAGTAAATTTAACACGTGCGTGTGTACATTGTTTTATCTTAAAATTGAAAATCAATAAAATAAAAATATGGACAACCACTATGTAACAATGCTATAAGATGTCTGACTTTATACTTCACATAGTGAGCATTGATTAAACGTTAGGACACTTGTACACTATGCTTTTAACTACACAAATAATCGAGCGGGTAGTGTCACTTTCACTGTTTCCAAATTATAACTTTTTCAAATGAATACATATATCCCATGGATACGTTATTTACTTATTCAAGTCCTGTATTTCCGAATTATTGCTTGACTGTACTAAATTCTTTTCTTTTTTATTCTTAGATGAACTTTACACCATTGAAAACAAAGGAAGAAGAAAAACAAAAGACAGAAGTACTGGTGAAATGGGAAGTTTACTCAAAACAATCACGAGTTGATAAAACAGAAAAAAAACTTAATTAAAGGAATAGATTAAGATTTATGCACAAAGCTATATCTTTGAAAACAACAATTTCGGCAATATCTTCATCAGAAAAGCTCATGTATTCATCTGCAGGTATAACATTTGAGTCATCCGAACTCTTAGGAAGTAAAATTTAGGTGAAATCAAAGTGGATGTGATACTCTGAGCGCAAAATTTAAAAACTTAAAATCACTTGGTCTTGGTAATAAACCCAATGCTGCAGACCCTTTGACAGATGACGATCTCAACACATTTTACATGAAAAACGTTATGAGGTCCAATAGCCCTCGCTCTCTTACAAACGCAGTATATATTAATAACAATTACCATTTTGGTTTAAGAGGAGTAACTTAACATTATAATTTATGTTGGGGTGATACATCACTAAAAGTTGACACAAATGGAGACGAATACCTCCAGTATTGTCGGAAAATGCAGACAAAAACAAGACAGGGTGAAAATATAACAAATCTGAGAAAATCAGGACCAATCTTAGTAGAAAACAAAATTGACCGCACCAGATGTCCTGTGTTTCAATATTAACTATTTCAACAAAAAAATCAATTTGCTTTAGTCAAGAATTTTAGTATATTAAAGGACTTATTGTCTTATTTTAAAAATATGCTTTAAATTGTAAAAATTCAGTTCAAGAGAAGTCCGAGTCTGATGTCAGAAGAAGTAACCACAGAAAATAAACAAAATGACAATAATACATAAATAACAACAGACTACTAGCAGTTAACTAACATGCCAGCTCCAGACTTCAGAGCATGCCCTAGCTGACCACTTGTCAGGGATGTTCGGTAGTAAGTTTTCCCAACAAATCTTGCAGGACAGAGAGTTCCAACATTTCAGAGGCCAGATGGTCATTCTCCTTGCCAGATGTTTGACGGGGAGAGAGGATGTTACTGCTACTGATTTTGTATTATGGCTCCAGCGAAATGCCTGTATCCCAGAAGGAGTTAGAATCCAGGGAGTTGATATGCCCCCGCTCAAGGCTGTCTGTTCAGCCATGAAATTGCCACAGCGTAGGGTGTATACAATCCACCCATTCAACAGTCCAGTGGTTGTTCTGTATTGGAGGGTGATGTTATCCCTTCTTAGACACCTCAGCCAGGAAAACCGAATTACCATTGCCATGGATGAATACACGGTTGTGGCAGAGCCCGTCGTGGACCAGTCCACAACCAGGGTGTCATTGCCGGAGACAAGCTCTAGCTAATGGGTGTAATTTTGCAATAAAGATATATATTAACATCGTATTCAACTTTTTTCTCATTTGGAATACGACTAATTCAATATTGCCTGCAATATCACAACCAAAAAAAACAACAACACTAGAATGACAAAGAAAAAAATGACTGAGAGGAGTAACTGTATTGATTTTTCTGTTTAAATAATATAATTATATAAATTCACCAGTTTTAAATCCATATAGCCTTCCAGAATTTTAAATTTATAAAAAGTTTATAGTTCAGTAAACAAGTCATCCATTACAATTTCCAATTAAACGCCCTCCTACTGCTTCTATTGCAGTTATCAGTACCAAATTTGAAAAAAATTGGACCATCAGTAGATCTTATCATGAAGTATTACCAGATGAGGCTGTGTAGGATTTCATCATCCCCTGTATGATTTTTTTCGACAGGACCACCACCCCCTTCCCCTTGTTGTTAAAGATACCATGACCTTATCTGGATCTCATCATGATATATTACAATATGAGGCTGCGTAAGATTTCATTACCCCGTTTAGGAGTTATGTCCCCTTAACGCAATTTCTTTTATTTGCATGTTTCTTTAAAAGTATTAGCGATAGAATCGATTTGAAAATGGCAATGTTTATATTTTTTTATTATCCGTCAGGATCAACAGCAAGTAATCACCCTGATCAATCATCCTGTCCAGGTGAAGCTGTATATTCTGCTGGGAAGTGAATATTGTACATTTCATTTCATTTGTCATTTATTTATTTTTATGTAGAGAGGAGAAGGATATCAAAAGGGAAATTTGTTTTAACCAGATGCTCCGCAGGACGCAGCTTTATACGACCGCAGAGGTTGAACCCTAAACGGTTGGGGCAAGTATGGACACAACATTCAAGCTGGATACAGCTCTGAATTTGGATTTTGATTAAATAAATTTTTGCCTTTGAGCAATTCACTATGCTGTTGAATATTAATCTTCTCAAATCAAAGCACTGTAAGCGCTGAAGGCAGTTAGCCAAAAACCAAGGCAAATGTAATGGCAATGTTGCTTCAACATTAATCATTCATTTATAGTAAATATATGTTAATCTAATGAGTTAATTATTAAGGCAAATTTATTTGTAATCTAGGTTTCAAAAGCAATGCATGTATCAATGTATATTTTATGGTAAGTCTGCGGTGATACAAGTTCGCAATGATTGCAGTTGTTCTACTTGGTAGTTAACATTGGTTTTAGTTAACTGCTAGTAGTACAAGTTGAGGTCTGACTGACTGGCCCATAATAAATGTAAATGATTTGTTATTTTGTCCCATACATGAATATATATGGTTGAGGGGTGGGGATCTCAACGGTTTTCAAGTTCTCAAACAGGAAGGGGTAGGTTGACCCTAGGAACTTCCCCTAAATTTCATTTTATTTGTTATATTGTCCTATTCATTAATGTATATGGTTTAGGGGTGGGGTTCTCATCGGTTTCCAAGTTCTCAAACAGGCTTCCTTCAAAGTCAGCCACAGTAAGGATTTAATGAAAAGTTCATATTTAAACCAAAATATAGACAGTTATGAACCGACATTTTGATGCTGTAGATAAGAATCAAGGATGTGGCATATTAGTGACATCTATCCACTGAAGTCAAATGTTTGTTATTAAGTGAAAGCTAACAATTTTATAAGGCCTAAATACATTTTGAAAATTACATACCAGTTTTACAAGTACTTTTGATTCTACAATCAGGTGTAAATGAACTGACCATAATTTTTTTTGCTCTATTTGTACTTTCGGGAGTTTTAGAAAGATAAATTGGTATTTAAATTTGGCAATGCAAGAAAAAGAATAGATAAAAAACACCCTGAGGTGATATCAAGAAGTATAAAAAAGCAATAAAAATCCCCAACCACAAACTGAGGATTCAAGTGTGCTTGATTGGGGGTTGGCAAGATTTCTGCAACCATTACCAGTGTCTAAAGATTCTATATTCTAGCAAGCCCATATACAACTGGTTGAAAAGGGAACATAAAAAGTCAATTTCAGACATTGATATAAGCACCATCAACACTAAAATGAACCTGACATTCTCCTACAGAAGGAAACAAATAGTTGAGGATAAAGTGGGAGTCAAGGAACTGGTAGACATGTTCCCCTGGCTATAATCTCGTCAAGAGGTGTAAATTCAGAAATTACTGCGTGTTTTTTTTTTTTTTAGCAGTTTTTGCCATTTTCATGATTTAAGACCAAAATTTGATTTTAATACGACCAATCTGACTACTCTGACCGGCAAGACAATCGGAAGGATAACTTGGCGTAGTCAATCCGTAGATGTCAATATGATTTAGTCCGTTTTTTTGGGTTTTTTTTATTGAAAAGGGGGCTGGCATGTGTACCATCACATTTTCCTAAGAACTGAACCAGATCTTGCATCTGGAAGGGTGAGAGATCTCTCCCTAAACCAGATAGTTGGTAATAAAGATATACCCTTAGAATGCTAAAGGAGAAACAAGTTTAATAACTTATCCCACAGATGATCTTCTAGAGCTATTGTTTTTAGATGAATCATTTTAGAGGATTTTCTATCAGTCAGTTTCTTAAATTTTCTCCGCCTCTTCAACGTCAATTATTTTCTAAACACTAAATTATGATAAAATAATGTATATCTGGCATGCATGTTATTGAAAGACAGTATATAAAGATGTCGTATTTTTAATCACCAGATGTTTTATTCCTTTTTCAAATTATCTAGGTCGTCGTTTTAATCATCAGCATATGAAATTAATTAACCGTTTCACAGAAGCCGTTAGGAGTATAATGAAAATGAATATATCTTTCACGAATGTATAAAGAGATGAATAATATGTCTCTTCACATGTGTTAGCTATTATTCGTATGTGTCTTTGTCAATTGATTTCTCCTATTTAATTATACTGTATTGTCATTTTAATGTTATTTCACATGGCCTCAAAATAGGGAGGTTTCGCATGCCACTAAACCAGGTTCAACCCACATTTTTTTCCTTTAAAAATGTCCTGTACCAAGTCATCATTTCATTGTGTGATACATTTTAACGTTGTGTAGTTTGTTTTCTCTTATTTTCGAGTGTGGGTTCACATTACCGTAAGACGTGTCACAGTACTTGTCTATTCCAAATTCATGTGTTTGGTTTTGAAGTTATGTTTGTTGTTCTCGTTGGATTTTGTCTGGTGCTTGGTCCGTTTCTGTGTGAGTTGCATTTTGATGTTGTGTCGTTGTTCTTTTCTTGTATTTAATGCGTTTCCTTCGGTTTTGGTTTGTTACCCCGATTTTTTTTTTCGTCCATGGGTTTATGAGTTTGTACAGCGGTATACAACTTTTGCCTTTATTTATGATTTAATTAACTTGTTTGTTATCAGCATAATTAAAGTTAGACGTTTTTTTCACAAAATAATTGACAATAATTTGATAAGTTTTATGTAGAACTCATGGTTTACAAAATTTTCAACTTAAAATCCGATTAGAAAAATTAAGACGTGCTAATGTTTACTGAATTTGTAGGTTTTCTTGAAGTTTATACTTTGATGACAGTTTTCACCAGTTCGGATGCTTATAATTTATATACTTTTATCATATTTATGAAGTTATAATAATAGTTAAATTTGTTGAACAGAGTTAAACTTGACTGTTTTAAACTTTGATTTAGTAGATGTCAGATAAAGACCCGTGAAGTAACAGAACTATAAGTTTCTGACAAAGCAGCACACTATTTGAAATGGGCTCCAGACAGACAGGGCGGTGTGGGGAGAAAGAAGTAGATTTGTTAGATACTATATTCAATAAAACGTAGATGCAATTGGAAGTAAAGTACCTCGATCAGAGTGCAGCCAGTTAAAGCAGAATGTATAGAGAGGTGTATATTTTGGAATAGAAAACTGTCAATGTTTACCTTCAATTCATTTATTGTGAGTAATCCAGGATGTTATTGTCTATTTTTATTAGTTGTGTTGATACATAAATTTATTTAATTTTTTTATGTTTTGAATTATTCTCTATAATCAGTGATTGAACATTAGAATACATGAGTTAGGTACTACAAACTCTTTTTCTTAATTTTCATCGCTTATTTGAAAAAAGCAGAAGACAAAACATTATGAAGATCATATCAAATTAAGTATGTCATTAAAGGTTTTGATTTTGTAAATATTGTCGGTATTTTTAACGACTATTCTGTGAAAGAACAAATTCCTGGATATTTGATAAATTGCTACCAACAAATCGTGCAGGAGATCAGCAAAAAACAACGTTGAACTGAGTAAAACACCAATGGCTGCAGCAGGTTACATCCGACTTTGCTTAAGTACAAATCTACCACCACCATCAGCTCGAGGTATCCAGGATGCGTGTAATAAAATACTCTCTGAAATAGAAGAAATAAGTAAGAATGCTATGAAAATGAGGCGTGGAAAGATATGCACCAAATGAACGGGAAGTCAAATCCAAACGTCATACATGAACAGACAACCAACGGATAAAAGTTTTGTCAATGTAAAACGTATTCCATCCGTTAAGCGTCTGTTCGTGCGATCCGGTAAAGCGACCACATTTGAAGAAGCCGTAGAGCAAAACAAATCAAATCAAATTTGAGGGAATTTTATTTAAATGTCTGAAGTGCAGAAGAAAATATAAACATAATCAACTTTGTATACATCTGTTTGAACTAGAGCGAGTTTTCGCTGTTACTCCTAAATGTTGGGCGCTGGGGAAACAAAATAGTTCTGAAGCTATTAAAACTTGGGTAGGTGGACGTCAAGTGCATTTGTGAGTTACATAAGTATTCCTTGGTGAAAATAATTTCAAATTTTCAATTTTTTTATATATACATATAGAATATTAGTAATCAACATTTTAACAAACTCCTTAAATAGTTTTTGGTTAGTAGGTCATGAGCTGCAGTCATCTGTTTGGATAATGGGATCTTCTATTCCCCATTGGGCTGGCATAACAGCTGCTAGCCGATCTGTCGGGAACAACCTTAATTTGGATAGGCTAGGAGTACAAGTTAAATGGATAACTAAATCAGGAATGAAATGGAAAGATCTGGATTCATCTTTTAAAAGCGAAATTAAGAAGTGGCCAGCCCCTTATTATTTATTTATACACCTAGGTGCAAATGATTTGAAATTTATGAAATCAAAAGAGCTAATAGTTATCAAAGGTACCAGGATTTTAATTTATTACGCCAGACGCGCGTCTCGTCTTCATAAAACTCATCAGTGACGCTCATATCAAAATATTTATAAAGCCAAACTATTACAAAGTTAAAGAGCATTGAGGATCCGAAATTCCAAAAAGTTGTGCCAAATACGGCTAAGGTAATCTAAAAGAGAACATCAACTGTTCAATTTTGAGAATAAAGCTTTTTGCACCTGACATCAGAATTATATGGTCAGACTTTTTACCAAGGCCCCATTGGTATGAAACATTAAGGCCAAAGTGAGTAGAAATACCCAGAAAAAGAGTCAAGTGTGTCGTAAGATCGTTTATAAAGACCGAAGGCCAATATATTTCGAGGTATCCAGCTATCAAAGCACAATTTATTCAGACATGACGGCTGCCACCTTTCAAAAGTAGGTATTGACATTTTCCTAAAGATAATGACATTGAAATCAAGAAGAAATTCCATGCAACATCGATGGGAATTGTACCTTTAGAGTATCATACAGTAAAGTAGAATGCATGGGATTTAAATCAACAAAAGATGGCAGAAATTGGAAACGCTATAACAACTCATTCATCATATATGACCGTTGTTATATCATAGTTCATTTCTGTGAGTGTAACACTTTAACGTTGTGTTTCCGTTGTGACGTTTCTTTTCTCTTATATTGGAGTGTATATCCACAATACTATAAGACGTGTGATGGTACTTTTCTATCCCAAATTCATGTATTTGGTTTTCATGTTATTTTTGTTATTCTCATCGGATTTTGTCTAATGCTTAGTCCGTTTCTGTGTGTGCTACATTTTAATGTTGTGGCGTTGTTCTAAATTTTATGCGTTTCCCTCAGTTTTAGTTTGTTATCCCAATTTTGTTTTTTGTCAATAGTTTTACGAGTTTTGAACAGCGGTATACTACTGCTGTCTTTATTCATGTACAACCTAAAAAAAGTAATATCACGTATCAACGACCATATACGACGGCAACATTTATATGTGAGAAAAACCTCAAGCAGACAATAAGCAACAATTTTAGTACAAAATTTGGAAAAAATTAAACATTGACCAAACTTATGATTGTTTGCAATATGCCAGATAATTTCGATCTTCGAAAGACTTGATAAAACAAACTACTGGAAAAATCTTTAATATTACCTTTATTACACGAAAATCTACTTGAATTGAAGAGAGCTAACAAAAAGAGTTATCAATATCTCATCTCTTGATTAGATTAAGCGCTTCGGAGATCTATTGGAATTTTGCTGGCCAGGTATATTTTTGGATGCAGAATATAAAATAACTGTACCAAGACAGAAAGAATTGAGGATACCAGCTCGCCTTCCAGATGAGGATGATGTTAAGATGTTAAAAGAATGGCTGGAAAATAAAATCAAAGAAATTAAAACCAAATTCCAATTTATAACTTCTAATGAATATGCTGAGATTAGAGATGTACTTGTATGCAGATTAACAATATTTAATACCCAAAGAGGAGGGCAACCTGCTAGGCTTTTACAATCAGAATGGGATGATGCAGAAATGGGGTTTAGTTTTCTCAAGATTCAGTGGAAAAGGTGGCGGACCCTATTGAGCAAAAATAAGTATGTGAATTAAAGATTGCATACCAAGCAGGAAAAGGAAAGGTTGTGTCTGACAGTCTCTGTTAATACCTCAGGATTCAGTCCTTTGCTAGGAGACATGTCATTTGAGATGATGTTACTGCATTTGCCTGCATTCTATATATGCCCTAAAAGTAAAACTGAGGAAAGGACATGGGTCGTCAGCCAGAAGGAAATAACAAATAAAAATTAAGTAAATCAATATAGGTTCTCTTGGCTGGGATGAGATTTTGGAGTTCACCATTATGAAAGAAGGCTTGGGGCAGCTTTTCAAACAATTTGAGGTAAGTTTTTTTATAAATTAAAATGTGTTTATTTTTTAGATTAATTGTTGTCAGTTAATGTTACCTTTTATTTGTGTTTGCATTTACACAACCATTCACATTTTGAGTAATTGCAAACAATGTTTACTTTTAGTATTAAGGAACAATAGCTGCAACAATTTCAAACTCAGCAGCCTCAGCCACCTCAAATTCAACAACCCCAACTTATCCGGAACAACCCATTAGAGTCCTTGGATTGTCTAACAAGAGACCAAGCACGTTACCACGTTGTGGACAACCTAGCAAAAACACAAAAGGGGAAGAAAACTTCGATCCCATGGAATTTTTCAACCAATTAATGTGACATTTTATTGACTACATGATAGTTCGTTTCACAGTAGTTCATAATAGTAGAAATAAACCAAATTCAATATATATAATTATTTTTTTTCATACATATCAACAGTACACATTACAACACTTTTGTACAAATGGAATTTTATAATGTCCATAAGCATAACGTTGTACTAATTTTTTTTCAAAAAACGTTTGTCATCGAAACTGTCACTACAAAAGTCCAAAAGTCTGAAAAGACCAGTTTTTGTCTCGATTTGCATGAACTTTTACTCGACATTCTCTTTTTGTATGAAATTTTTGTAAAAATTCTCGACAAAGTCTTAATTTGTCTGAAATATGTATTAATATTCTCGACATTGTTCTCGACTATCTTTATTGTTTCTCGATTTTTCTCGACATATGTCTTGACAGTATTAACATTGTCTGAATATTCTCGACACTTTCTCGACAGTCTAAAATGTGTCGTTGATTTGTCTTGACCTATTCTCGACTGTCTTGAATTTGTCTCGATAAGTCTTGACATATTCTTGACATTCTTAATGATGTCTGAATATGTCTCGACACATTCTTGACATTCTTAATGATGTATGAATATGTCTCGACACATTCTCGACATTCTTAATGATGTCTTAATATGTCTCGACACATTCTCGACAGTATAAATTTCATCTGAATTGTGTATCGACGCAGTCTTACAGTCATAAACACTTTCTTGAGCTGATTTGTTTTCATTTCCATTATGGCTTAACTAGACTAAAAGAATTAGAATACAATATCACAATGCAAATTATAAAAACAACAATTTGGTCAATAATTGTTTATTAGCCATATAAACATTGAATATTATGCATGTAAAATGAAATATGTCTACAGTATGAGTGATTTCAATTATTGTGCACTTATTTATCATATGTATAAATTAACATTTGTAACCCACATTTAAATAGGTTTATATTTAACCATACTCACATTTGTATTTGTAACATTTTCATACCAATATTTGTTCTTATCAAAATATTCACATATAAACATTTTAATACAAAATATTTAATTGCCAAAATTTTGTTTCAGTAATAATAAGTGTAACTTGAAAAAGAACAGTAAATTCTAGAAAAAGAAATAAAGCAGAATAAATATCCTGTACAATGGTTGTAATTTGAAATTTGGAACTTTTTTTTTCAATTACAGAAAAAAGTAGGATGTGAAATGTGTGGTTTGGTTTCCACATTTTGGCACTACGTTTCTGAATTTTTATAGAAGTCGTTATCCTCATTGCTTTTTGAATAAATCAAACATATGCAAATTTATATAAAAGATATAACAAAATACTGAATTTATCAAATATGGGTCCACTTTCTACATGATAACTTTTTACTCACAATGTTAAGGTACAAAAAAAAAATGTAGATCATATGTAAGTTTCCTGAGATACATTTTTTTATACTTTGCTAAAATGAAGATTTTTATATGCTCTTTTAAAAAAATAAAATAAAAAGAATGGGCCTCTGTGCTATTTTTAAAACTATGAGTCATTGAAAAATTGTAGGATCGTGCAAAAACACATTTTTGTGCAAAAAAAAATAATCTATGAGATAGAACTTTCATTGAAATAAATTGTGAGAAGATATGTTTTATAATATGTATATAAAAAAAAAGGGGTCACTGAACTGTTTTCTTGATACAAGTAAAAAATCCCAATCAGACCAGTAATCTTTTTTACTAATAGAGTTATCTCCCCTTAAATGGCTCAGTTGAAAAAATGTCTCTAAAACACAAAATGTATGGTATTTGTTTAAATATTTTTGATAATGAAATAATTATATACCGATTGAAGGAACTCATTAATTACAAATTAATAAGAAATACTATAATAATATTAAGTCTTATATATCATTATTCCCATTTTTTACAGGTTAAATACAGGTAAATGCGTAAAGGTGGCAACTATTTATTTTGGAAAAGTTAAATGCAAGAAAATGTTGGAAACGTAATACACCCTTTGAAAGGAATATCTCATAGAAAATAGCAAAGTTGACTTCCATTTAAAAAATCTTTTTGTCCACTTTTTTTTTCTTTTGAACAACTCGTTCCATATACAGCAAGAAAATACATAACAATGTACCTTTCCAAGTATATAAACTATTTATCTACTTCATACAAAATACATACATGTATAAATGCATATCTAAACATTTAAAAACCATATTTTATTGTCTTCTGAAGCAAATACAACTGGATTGCTTATTTTATCAAAACTAAATATATGTGTGTCAATCTTTCTGTCATCGGTGACCAAGAATAGTCCAGACTGTTCCGGAATGGGAAACATCTCCAATTTTACCCACATGGTAGCTTTATCTAGATGGTTGTGTTTGAAAATCTTAGAAATTGTGCCAAAGCGACGGTTTGTCCTATGTGAAACACTAACACAATAGTCATGTGAGCGTGATGCTGTCGTCTGATGCTCTGTTGTTGAGAAGAAAATTTGTCTTTTTAACTCGGCATCCTGTCTTTGGCTGAACTTAAGATATGTGACCACTGGGTCTATGTCAAATAACTCATAATTTTGGTCATATATATTATTGTAATTGTCTCTTAGAATTGATAGATCCTCACTTTGTAATATGAATCTTTTCGTAGATGCTGTAGATATATCTTGATGGTGAATGGAATTTACTTTTTCTGCCAAGCGGCACAGACTTGTTTGTCTGCTGTAATTTATAATTTCACCACTCAAAATATTGTGAGAGCTCCAATCGTATATCTGAAATATGAATTAAGGAAATTAATTTATGCATACTAGAGTAAGTGAATGAGATGTGATAAATTGTATCTTAACAAGGCTGTATTCCTTAACTCTTGAAAGCCAAATCAGCAAATTGTAAATAAATAATGTTAAATGCTGAAAACCATCACATATAGCTTGCTCATGTGAACCCTCATATGCAGTATCTCAAGAAAAATGCGACAACCATATAAATCTTGTCTGTCTTGTGTTAGAATAAATACATACGTGTTGACTTTTAAACCTGAAGCAATTGTTTACAACTGTCTTAAATAAGGTACCTGGTGTTCAGTTGTTGTCGTTTGTTGATGTGGTTCATTTTTCTTTTCATTTCTTGTTTTTTATAAAAATTAGACGGTTGTTTTCCTATTTTAATGGTTTTACACTAGTCATTTTTTGGGGCCCTTAATTAGTAGAAGTTGTTTGGTATGAGCTAAGGTTTTTTGTGGAAAATCGTTCTTTGGTCTTTAATGGTTTATTTTTAGTGATAATTATGAAAATGCAACACAAAGAATAACTTGCTAATATGCACCTTGATTCAAATTTCACCAAGCATTTTGACCGTATTGCAAGGCAAAACATAGATCCCTACTTATAAAATTTCATTACACTGCAACAAAATGCTTTGACTATCACTTGTCAAGGTGTAAAGTACAAACAAATATCAAGTCAATATCTTAAAGAAGATAAAAAAAAAGGGGGAAAGTAATGATTTGAGTGAATTTTCAAAGTCCAAGGACCATAACTCTGATGCCAAATTTGATGCAACTCAAAGCGCCTTCATTTTATAACCTATCATCTATATGTAAGATGTTGTGGTCTGCTCGTTGTGGCTCATTATTGAAGGTCATACGGTGACCTATAGTTTTTAATGTTTTCGTCTCCGGTGGACAGTTGTCTCATTGGCAATTATACCACATCTTCTTTTTTATGTTATCAACTTACCCGGTATGTCTGCATCACTGTTGATTCTTCATGTCCGTGTTGTAAAATTTGTCTGGTCACCCAACTGTTTGCTCGTTCCAAAGGATAAAGCCATCTATCATACAATGGTCCATAGTTTTCATAACCCTCTGGGATATGATGTAGCAGGTGTGTTGTGATATTCTACAAATAAAAATATTTTAAACAAATGAAAAATTATAAATTCATACAGTATTATATAGTACTACATCTGAAAAGAAAATTATATAAACCTTAATTCTGACTACAGTACTGATACTGGTTTAGTGTCTGTCTGTTATGATGTTACTGATGAAACTTAACACATCAGCTATACACAACTCCAGGATGTGTGTGAAGGAAATTATTGCAAGGGAAATAATTGAATGTGCTTATTTTAATTGATATTGCAACAAGCATTATTGTTAAATTATTAACATCAAAGTCAAGTGTATCCCAAACTCTAACTGAACGACAAAATGACAGATAAAAAATCATTCGGACAGACAGAAATTTTGAAATATTTTGTTTAAATATGTACAAAAACCCAGATTTCTCTTTCAGTCAGACAAACCCTAAAACAGTTTGGCACAGACTGAAAGTCCATTAATTGGTCACTGAGAGAGTTGGCTTTTTGAAATTATGTGACATCTTCTTACATTGCATTTTTATATCATTCGGCAATTTATCTGCCCTTTAATCGTTTTTTTTTAAATTATGTTTACATTTATAAGGGTGCTATAAACATTTTGATATAAACAGCTAGGGGTTATTCCCCAACTAAAAATAACCATGGAGGGAAACCCCTGTTTATTTACTTAATTAATGCTAAAGTATCATGTTTTTTGTATTTGATTGTAAAAAAAAGTTATTAGCTTTCAATTAAAAATGGTTGAATATTGAAATAATTTTAAAGATTATATTAAATATACATGTTTTGAAGGGAGACAACACTGTAAACATCCTGTTTTTAGGCAGTGAAAAATGAAAACATATTTGCAGCCACTGTAGTAGCTGTTTTCGGAGCAGGAGACCGTACTTTTTAAAGGCCTGGTTAAAACCTATAAATTTCATACAGTTTGGATTATAAAAAATGTGCACGTCTGTATGAGTATGAACATAACCTGATTTCAGGTTTTTTATGTTCAAATTAGGCATTTTTTTTAATATGATAAAAGTACACTTTATATCTATGTTATTAGAAGCTAGAGAACATTCTGATTCCAGTGATATCTAGTTTTATACAAGTATCTTTATAAATCAGTCCACCACTAAGGGTCACTTATGCATGGCCCCTCAAAATATGGCATCATAGAAAAAACTGTTGATAGCACCCCAAGTACTTAAAATAAATAGTGCCTGATATTATTTGTTTTATTCAGCTCTTAGAGCATACTTTTGGAAAATTAGATCATAAAAATATACTATTTCTTATGAGGCAAAAATCTACAATCTGATTGAACAATTACAATTAAGGCTGTAAATAACACTCCATCTAGCTTAGCAGCTAGTAGTAAGCAATCTTTAATTATGTGCAGAATTTTTTTTAAACTGTTAAATTAATTTAAATGGTTAAAACAATCATGCGTTTTTTAATCAATAAACAAAATATCTTGTTTCAATTCGTTTTTTTTTTATCATTTACATTTCCTAGGAGAGGCATCAACAAAATGTTTTGAAATCTTATAAGAATTAACTTTATTGTTTTTTTGTATAGCTTTGTTTTAAGTTTATCCATGAACTACCATTTAAAAATTTTGCACACTAACTACAACTTTTTTCCCTTAAATGTCATGTTTACAAAACTATAGAAATTCTTGTTATATTTTCATGGTTTTTGAAAGAAAAAATGTGCCAATGTTAAGTGTAGGAAAAGTTGAGAACAATATTTATTTTTTGACAAATTTTCAATGTATTTATCTTGAAAAAACGCACACAGACCAATTATTTGTTTTCTGCTTTTTCAGTCCCTTTATTTATATTAAATCAATTTGTAATAGTATTGTAAAAAGCTGGTTATTTTTACACAGAGTAGAAAATACCCTTTAACAAGTTAAATTAAGGAGATAAGAAACACAAAGAATACTTTGTTTATTGTTTAACTTAGTTGTCTTGTATTTTTATTGTTAACAGGCAAATATGTTTTGAATGTTGAATTGTCACTTTACTGTTTGTCATCTTGCAGGAAAAAATTAAATTTCTTTTTGTCGAGACTTTGGGTTTTCCCTGTGTTATTGTTATAGTATTTATAAGTTCAAAAATGGTTAGTGAGAGAAGTTGTATAATAGGTTCTTGTTTTGGGAAAAAGATATATATAGGTAAAATATGCAAAGACATACTTTGGCGGTTCAAAAGGTGGGGTTCAGTTATGTTATATTATTTTTTCACAGAATGTATGATTTACAATATCAAATATGACTTCAGTCCATTTAAATAATGTATTGGACATTTTGTAATTTGTTTTGTTTGAATATTGTTGTTATAATATATATGTTTATTTATAATGTTTTAACATGATTAAAATTGCTAGCTAGAAAAGAGAAATGTTATTGCTAGCAACTAAACCTATACCTAGAGTTTTGTTTTATTTATTATACGAAGGATTAACAAATGCAGAAAAAATGTTTATATAGATTTACATACTACTATCTACACTTACACTTCCAAAGAAAAAATAATCTGCTTTAATTCATAAAGGGGAATAACTCTAACTTAACAATTGGAAAACTAGTTTGACCTAGTGTTAAGTACATTCAAGACAGATTTTAGAATGTCAAGAATATATCAAGAAAAATTAAGACACAATTCAAAATGTTAAGAATGTGTCGAGACATAATGAGGAAAAAAAAAGAATGTCGAGAATCCGTCGAGACATAATGAGAAAAAAAAAGAATATCGAGAATCCGTCGAGACATAATGAGGAAAAAAAAGAATGTCGAGAATCTGTCGAGAAATTTTAAGACATTATTCAGAATTTCGAGAATATGTCGAGTAAATTTCATACTTATTTAATACAAGTCAGAATTTGTCAAGAAAAATTAAGACATAATTCATTCTTTTTGAGATTGTCGAGTAAAAGTTCATGCAAATCGAGACAAAAACTGGTCTTTTCAGACTTTTGGACTTTTGTAGTGTGTACAGTCCAGTGGCTAGACCGCAAGTATTTATGTATCCGGTATCTTGTTTAGTTTAACCATGTGCAATGTGAATATGTCAGGATTTTCCCATAGTTCTAATCTTGCACGTGTTGTACTGTATAATGCAGCCCAGTTATAATAGAACATCAATAAAATGTAGTCTCTTTACAAAGTCTGGATTCATTATGTTCCTAATGGAACCACAGCTGTCCCAAAGTTATGACCAAAAGGTGCCACGCAATATTTGGTGGAGGGACCCGACTTCGATCAACCAAACGCAGTGTACTGAATGAATTCTAAGTTTAATTTAAGAATTGCCAGAAGGATTATGGACGAAAAAGCGGACGTATCATTTCAACCCACAAACAAAGAGCTTATTATAATAAAATATTTTTGATGAAATCTGTAGATTAACAATTGCATCACTATTTAATATTTTTGTTATTTTAAGTACAACGTATCATTTCTCTCGGGGAGAGCCCATGAAAGCATCTAAAAAAGATCCCTAATTTTTTTCTGATCTCAAATTTGGTAAAGAAAAAAATCTCCACAGATATCAATACTTAGACAAAGATTAGTTTCCTCCTTAACGATTTTGTTCAACATGTTTTGAAGAGACTGATTATAGCTTTCACGTTTGCCATTTGCCTGTTGATTATAAGTTTTTTTATAATAAGTTTGTATCCATATATGTCATATATAACACCAAATAACTTGGAATGAAATTCACCATCATTATCGCTAATCATTTCCAGTGGTAATCCATGGCGACAAAATAAAGTATACAAGTTTTCAGCTATTTCAATGGCATTTTTTTTTTCATGTTGAGGGAGGAACGGGTATTGGTGTCATTTCTGGTTTTGTTGTTTTCTGTTTTGTATTTCTTGATTGACAAAGAAAAGAAAAAGAAGGTTAATTAAATACATTATTGTCCTACCAACAGAACCGAGTTATCTGTACTACAGACTTAAAGAGTCAACCTTTATTCACTGTAAGGTAATTTGCCAGCAGATACATCTTGAAGGGGTCTTGACATATATCCAGCAATAGATGCATTTAGATTGATTATTAGGGAGAAAAACTACCTTTGGGAACATAAAGATGAACATTTTTCTATAGATACACATATTTTGGATTTTGACTTAGTTAATTCAATAGAAAGAGCATCAGAAAAAAGAATGTTCCTTTAAAAGACACAGTACTTAAATGACGACATATATATTCCTAATATGAGCTACCAAATTCCAGTTTCCCTCAAGAGAGAAACAAATTTGATGACATCAATCAAACAAAATCCAAATTCTAGTATGACGTCCTTATTACGCATTGTAAACAAAGCCTTGTTCTAATGAGCACAACATATGTTTGACACATGCGCACTTTACTGTTTGTATTAAGTTATTTCCACCGTTATCCTATAAAATATATATATTCAAGTAGCTTACATAAACTTTTATAATATATGTTATATCGAACAACATATATTTATCCTGCTCGTATTTTTCAAACTTATATGTAATTTAATGTACAGACTCCTCGAGGAGGAAACGGGAACAGCTTAACATTTTTACGGTATTTTCATACGCTTCGACCTATACAAATACTGTATTTGTCCTATTAGAATCGAAATAATTCCTTCGTGTCATGCTCCATGCTCATTTTAACGCTCAGTGTAAAATATCGACAAATATAATGCCTACCCATGTTAAAATGAGCATAGAGCATGACATGAAGGAATTATTTCTTAAATTGCAAAAGAGATAAGTGATTGTGTGGAAATGTTACCAGAAGGAGAAACACCTGATTACTCTACAATATGCTTTAAGAAAGTTAAAGCTGGAAAAAAGACAAAGGTATTTGTCCTTTTTAGCTTAGACAAGAGATGTCATAAAAAGTGGTCTTGCTGAAGATGCTGATGAGGTATATCATCATAATATTTGAATGTATGCGATGCACCACTTATTACTCCTGTTTTGTATGTGTGTAGATTGATATTTATTGGTTCTTGTCTGCATGCATATGCTTGTGAAAGATACTACTTAGTAAACAGGATAAATGGAGAATGGGATACATGTAATGCCCCTGATTGCATAGATTGTTATAAAGGGGCATAACTCTAGAACAGTCAAAGTCGTCATGCAACCCATATTCAACCTGATCTGTATTCAGTACTTAATATGGTAAAACGCATTGTTGTTGAGATTTCTATAATTAGAGGTATAACCCTTGAAATTTCCCGTAGGAACTCCCTTTACGTCAAAAACTATGCAGTACTATTTTATTCTAAGGTCAACACAGGACTGTTCTGCATATTTTCAGTATCAAAATGGTTCAAACTTCACGAGTTTAAACTTTACTTTAATTCTGTACTACCCTCCCTTCACTTTTGGTGACCATCAGAATTAAAATGCCCCTATGACTGTGTGTATACATAATGGTTACATTCCCAACTTATTTCTCAATGAGATAAAACCTAAAGATCATATCTGGGAACCAGTATTGTAAACATAACAAAATATCTATGAATATTATATGTCTCCCCAAAAGAGGCATGGTTTGTGGATCAGGTGTATTACTTTTGTCGGATTGAAAAGTTTATATTGTGCTTGTTGTGTATATTCAGATAAAATGATTACTGAAGATCACTTTTTTTTCATTGGTATCAATTTTCAAGGTTTAATAAAACTTGCATATTCATATATATATATTTTTTTTTCAAAAGTCTGCACTTATTCTTATAGAAAGTTTGTAATTTGTTGAACTTTAAAATACATGGTGTTCCTGTACCCATGAAATTTGGTATCAAACGAAAATTAACATGACCAATGTAATAAAATATGCAAGCATGTCCTCCCCCGTTTTTTTATATTTAGTGTGTGTCTTGTGTGAACTAATGAGCATACTATTAAAAAATGCAAAATAAATGCATGAATGATATTATGCACGTTTCTTTTTTTATAGCTTAGGCATGGATGAGATTGTCCTTCCAGCTCTAATGGTCATCTTTCCAATATTGGCAGTAGTATTGTCTGTAATCTTAACACTTGTTGTCCGGCATACAATTGTCAAGTTGAAAAACGTTGACAGACTCAGAATACGGGTTTTAGACATTTCAATTAGGTATGTGTTCTGCAATATATATATATATATATATTTGAAATTTGAAAAAAGAATTGCACCAATAAAAAAAAATTCAGTGTACATGTCTTAGGGTGAAACTTTGCATATTTAATTCTTATCTCAGATCTGTATTTAATTGCCCACATTAATTTGCTATGCTCAAGTGTGTTAAGTATTTATAGATTTATTATTTTCATGAACTTTAGCAGACTGTCTGATTGACCGCTAAATTTATAATGTATGATGCAGCTGTGTTTTAACTGATTATCATTTCTAATAAAAAGCCGTATAATTTATGTCTCTGTTAATTGTTTATATTCTGTCACTATGCTTGTGTGATCTTGAAATGAATAACGATTTAATGTGTGAGAAAGTCATGAAGTAGCCAGGGCTTTGGTGATGATAAAAGTGAATGAATGTGTAGATGCGGGAGAATTGAAGATAGTTAGTGAAAGAGAATGAACGTGTCTCTGTATTAACAATGTAATTAATTGAAGTGAATATTTTTGAACCTGTTTATAATAAATTTGTATATCTGAACATTAGTCTTAAAAGCCAGTGCCTTAAAACAGCTCCGTGACATACATTTCTTATTCCTTACTTTGGACTTAATAAAATGTTGGGTTTTTTTTAATGGAAAATAATGTTAGTTTGATGGTTTTTTTTCTAAGATCCAAGATTTTATAAGTAATCAAATTCATGCAACTTGAACATAAGCAACTTGAAACACAAATGCACCACTGTTTGTCAAAAAGATAATGTCTGTGTACAATGTTTTCATGATGTATAATAAAACATGTAAAATCCCTGGGGGTAGAAACATTAAAAAATAGTAGGTAACAAAGTTATCATTGAACATGTTAAAACAGTTTATAATGTTTGGGTAAATTTCAGGACACACAACAACGATATGTGATAGAAGGAGATCGTAGAAGTAGCTGCAGCTCTGGGAACGAGGAAGACATGTTTGGAGTAAAGCGTATGAAGGACAAAGTAGAGGCTATGGCCTATAAAAATCCCAAAGCTGGGACTTTCAGCAAATACCAAACTGAGGACAGATTAATAAAAACACAGAGAATGAAGAAGACTAGACTGATCAAAGACCATGGAAAGTTACAAACACATGATAAAGAACTTGTGGAGTGTCTTTTTATTGTTAAGAACATTGTTGTTCTCTGTTTAGAGTTAGGATTGTTGACTTTATAATAATGAAACCATAAAATTACATTTCACACTTAACTAGTGTAACGATACAATTAAGTCTTCTAGCATTTGAAAAAGGGGAAAAACAGCTGACTTTGGAACGACACATATATTTTCGTTAGATTAACAGTAGACGTTAAAGCTGATAACAACATTAACTATACGCAGTTTTCTTCTTTTGTCAAAGAACTAGATCACTTTTCCAATTATTCAAATGTATATAGTCACTCTTGTCATTTATTTATGATACTGCATTCCTTCTGATCGAATTCCTTTTGTAGTGGTAGGAAGGAAGCTGTTCGAATATCAACAGGGCATTGAGAAGGATGACCATAAAAAAAAAAGAACGATTGAGAAACAGCAAAATGTAATTATTAATAAGATGTATGTAAACAGATCGTTACTATCGATTTTTGGATAGTTCATGCAACTTATTAAAGTACTCACTCAAGTTGAATCACACCAACCTAAATATTATCCATGAGCCGATGAATAGCTGATTTATACAAGATACAGACCTGATCTTAAAAAGGTTGGGGTTGATTGACCAAAATTTTCAGCCTTATAGCGATTGTTATTTTATGATTAATTATCAATATTCTATATCTCGAAACAGCAAACACACAATACTAAGAGTGGTTATTTATGAATCATCTAGAAGCTTATTAGTAACAATATTTAATGTATTAATGATTCTTGGTAAAAATACATGTATACATGCACGTGTTTGAAAAAATACAATACTTCTCTAATTGTTCACAATGAACTTTGAATGCAAAGATCTAATTTGTTTACTTGTAATGATGGTGATCACATTGAAAAAATGATTTGTACACTTTAAACGTATTAATTTTCGTTCATGATCATTACAGGGAGACCATGACCTTAGAAGAAATGAGACTAGTCCAGACAACTAAGAAGAAGAAATTTTGATTACAAATCAATTGAAATGAAGTTACCTGTTAAAATTTGATATTTTGATTTAGTTAATATTGTTTACTTGATATCACCAATGTTATGTTTTTGTTATATACCGACAATAATTAATGACTCCAAAGGAACCTAAATATTTTTTGGGTGTTGCTTCAAATCAGAGAATGTCATGCAGCAGCTCGTCAGTGTGATGCTAGTAGCACAATTCTTTGTTACAACCTGCACAGAGTCCGTCAGTCAAACATGTAAATTTCTCGAGGTTAACTGCTACTAGAACACGAGGCTCTTAAGAGCTTGAATCGCTCACCTGCAATGTGTTGCATAAATCTTTCATCAATGATTATGTTTGCTTTTAAATATATATTAATTAGTGGATTCAAAATGTAATAGTAATGCTGTTCGCAAAAGCAAGACAAACAATGCAAGGTACTCTATTTTACATTTAAGCCATGGTGACTATGTGCACAAGTGCATTTATTGGGGAAAGGAGAAACGATACTATCTATGACTGCATTTAAAAAGCATTTGACTGAGTTGATAAATGCTGAAACACTGCACATGTACGATGCAGCATAGATTAATATATAGATTTATTCATGATTTAAAATCAACTTTAAGATCAAAGATTATTTTTTAAACTACCACCTTTATTGATTTCTTTATTATATATTTCAGGTCAACCCTCTGCAGATATTGGGCGTAGATTCAACTATTTGATGACAAAAAAAGGAAGTGTTGTGAATGCACACATATATCTTTTGGCCAAGGCACAAACATTAAGTCCAACATCAGAAAACCTCCATTTTAATGAAACTGTTTTGTATGTCATTAAAAAGAATGCTAAAAAAAGAAACGCATCAGTTATTAGCAAGGCTAAAAATACACATTTTTAGAAAGTAAAAACATAAACCTTACTAAAACTGAGTGCGAGTTCTACTGAAAATTTTGCAGCTCACAATTATTTTTTTTAGAAATATTAATGTATTAAAAGTTTGTAGTAAATGATATTAAGAAAAATGGTCTGCTTGATTATTTGTAGAGTTAAATGTCAATGAGAAAGTAAAACAACAATTTGCCCAATGTACTATTATACTCAATATGATCACCACCTTCACATTTTTTTATCATAACACATAATAGTACGATGGCTCCTCAGATTATTTTAACAAATTTGTTAGTCTTGTATTATTTTAATTTTAGTTTCTTCTGTACAATTTGGATATTAGTATGACCTTTATTATTACTAAACTAGTATATATTTGTTTAGGTGCCAGCTGAGGGACGCCAACAGGTACAGGAATTTCTAGCTTTATTGAAGACCTGTTGGTGACCTTCTGCTGTTGTTTTTTTCTATGGTCGGGTTGTTGTCTCTTTGACACATTCCCCATTTCCATTCTCAATTTTACGTTGATATTGTTAATAAATGCTGTACGCAATATATATATATATAAAAAAAAACAATGAGAAAAACAAAAGTAAAATCTTTTACGGAAAAGGGACAACCCCCAGTATTCAGTTTAAACAACTTGCAATTGAATAATTCAGGCAAGATAATAGTTTACAGTTTTTGTTTTTTTAGCTTAATTTATTCGAACATAGTGTCATCTAAAAGCGAATTATTATTTCACTTTTCACTTTCGTTAATGATTGAAAAATTATACTTCGAATAAACGTTTCAACCTTTGTTTCAATGTAATGATAATTAATTTCAACTTAAATCTATTAAGTTAAAACTATGAAAGTTGAACACATCAATAGAAACGGCGTTAATATGGGGACGAAGTCCCCAATAACAGTAGAAAATTCAATAAAAAAAAAATCGGGAAAATTTCCCGAATTTTTCATTGTACTAATGAACTCAAAATCGTTCAATTTTTTTTATGTCATGTTTTGAAATCCCGGACCTGCGCAGAATCTACTATGTACTTCCTTTTTCCGGTCTCGTTTGTACGACTCTTTGAGTAAAATATATATTTATCACTCTAGCCTGTATAAACAGGAAGGAACGGAAAACCAATTTCATTTTTAATAATTCCTTCATATGAAAAAAACGTTACTTGATGATAGCGTTTCTTTGTTTACATAGCATATGACGTCATAACTTAAATAACGTCACAACTAAAATCCCTAACAACAGAACCAAAATTGGAAACGTTACGGTATTTCCGTTTCTTTTTTTTTTGACAAATATTTTTAAGTTACAAATAAATAATTCATACAGACTTCGTTCTCATTTACAGGTAATGCCTGCCTCATATTAGTGAATGCTTCTCTCTTTTCCTAGTACTTCACTTACCTGAACTCAAATGTGTCGGTACTGTATCTTGACTTTTTATAATATATAGACTGTCTTAAACATTAATCGTCTTCACAGTATATATCTTGAATGTTCGTGATTTAATATGTTTTTTTTGCAGATTATTAGTGCTCTGTTGAAGTATTTGACAGAAGAACTTGTATACAACCACCAGGTTCCCTTCAGATTCGGCGGCAGAAGAATAAGAAAGCTGAAAAATATTGAAATAGTAATATTGTTTTGAAATATAAATTGTAAGTTTAATCTTGTTGCTCATCTGTCGATTTATAAGGGATGCTTATTTTCTTATAACAATTAAAGCCTATCGTCGCTGGGCTTCCAAAATGTTGTAAATTACAATTTTTGCCAGAAAAAAATATCTCAATCTCACTAACAGGCTTTGAAAGTTTTGACAAAATGCATGCTTCCAAAATGTCGTTTGTAAACTGCGCTCACTCGACAAAAAGCCTCATATTGTGATGTTATTTTACAATGTAAACATGCAGACAACCTGATAATCGGTACATCATAATTTTTATCGCATTGTGGTTATTTAATTATGACGCTGTGATTGGTTTAACACCGTGACGTGGTGACTCCCTATGGAGCCGTATAGCCGTTAGTCAGTTTCATATTTGGTAAGGTTCATGACGAAAACGCCACGGTTACGTTTTCTATTGATGTAGCGAAAGATCTGATGCATAAATATGTCGATGTCTTAAAATGACTTTACATACAAACACATAGGAATAAAAATGTTTAACCATTACAAGCTGAAGTTTAAATTCTGTTTATTTATAATTTTAGTTTTGCTGACAACTATGTGACCTTTGTTCTACACAAGGAGGCAATCATATACTTCCTCCAGAAGACAACAATGTGCCCATATGAGTTGGCAAACGAACTATGTATGGAGAAAGAAAAGGATGTAAATAATGAGGTGCAAAAGAAGTATAGAAAATAACTATGAACATTCAAATTCAAAATATATATTGTATTAAATATATATAGATATGCGTGTGTTCAACTCAGTTATTTTATTGTTGTTGTTAATTTTGTTTAAGTCACAAGTATAATGTTACTTATATGACAAATAAAAGATTATATTATTAAGTAGTTGTGATGGTCTTATAATATCAATATTCAGCATTTTAAAGATGCTTTTTGTATTTCCTTATATTAGTTTCAAAGCTGTAGATAAAATATCAAGAAACAGTAAAACAAAATTAAACAGACAACCATTTGAATTTTGAACTTAAATTAATGGAGTTGTTTTAAAGGAATGTAATGCTATCTTTTAGTTCTTGAAAGTAAGATATATATGAAAAACTAGTTAAAGTCTGATGAAACTTGCAAATTAATACTTTTTTTATTATGTTGCCATACACATTCATCATGTTGCCGATAACGCGGTATGTGTATATTTTGTTATTTATAAAGTTACTTTCAATAAATTAAAGATGTTGTACGAATATGTTGTGAAGGGTATAATTCACATATAAATATGCTAAAAACTAATATTGTTGTATTTAAAAACAGAGGTGTTATCAAACCAGATGAAAATGGTTCATTAATGGAGAGAATATTGAGTTATGTGATGTATTTATATATTTAGGTATGCTGTTAAATTATAATCATGGTATTTTTACGAACACTCAGAAAATATTGTCAAATCAAGGTAAAAAGCTGTTTTTAGTTTATTCAGTAAAATTCAAGAAAACTGTTTTAATACAGAAACACTTCTGTCTTTATTTGATACATGTATATGTGTCAAGCATAGTGAATTATGGTAGCGAAGTTTTGGGATAACATAAAGCATTTGGCATTGAAACTCTTCACTTATATTTTTAAAGAAGATTTTGAAATTTAAGTAGAGTATTGCAAATTACCTGTTAATGTCATACAGAGACTGTCATCAGTTTAGTCTAGACTCGATTGTCATTGTGGCATTAGTGAACCTTAGTCATTTGAACATTCATCTTGGCCCACCTAACGATGATGGCGAAACGGGTGAAATAGAACCTTTTCATGGGAAGAAATAGATACAGAGCATGCTATAAGCCAACCTGTAAATGCTTACACCTCTAATTTTGGAACGTACATTATTAGATGCGCTCATTTAAATAAAGACATACAGAACTAGCTCTGAGACATTATTTGAAGGAATCGTAGTGGACCTACAGGCTTTGTACATCAAGACTAAAGAAGTGCTACCACTGGATTAAGGATTTCATTCCAGATTCAATCGGAAATAGAACAGTAATTTCTGCATCATCAGATTGAAATTGTATTTTTAATGCTTTTTCTATAGCCTTATTGGAATGAGGATGATACTTTTTTTCTTCATTTAGCCTATGTTGTCACAGTTGCTGACAACATTTTACAGTATTCCAAATATGTGAGTAAGATATTGAAATGTTTTAGCCGACTATTGTGTAGTATGAATCAATTGTGCTTAAACACATTGAATAAAATAAAATAAAATTTGAAGCTGCTGTTTGTATATTGTCCATAGTTCTATGACCTTTAAAACCCGTTTCAATACAGTGATTAAAAAAATTGTTTTGTCTCATTGACATTATAACCACATTTTCCTTTATTTTATAAAATTTAAAAAAGAACAGATATAGTGTGTTGACATGAACACATAACTTACCACTAATGTATAGTGTGATATTTGATACTTTTTGGGCTGTGTTTATGATAATTTGTTTTATACGACAACTAATTCACATAATAGCTTAGTATGTTAACTTAGAACAGTTTTATGTGATAAGGTTTGCCATTAATTTGCGTAATATTTGAGTTTTCGATAAGCAATTAAATAATTGTAATATAAAAGTAGAAGTACTAAAGAGTTTGGGTTGTGTTAAAAGGCGGCCCATATTTATCTTATATTTGCTTTTGAAAAGAACAATATATGTATTTGTTGTGTACAACTAAGATTTAGTTTTATAATAGTTATAATTTGAACCAGGTTTTGTACAAGTTAGTCTGTACCAAACTCTTTCTCCGATTCTCGTAATATATTATATATATATATATATACTTTTTCACTTTTTAGTGCTCTATTTTTACATCTTTTTAGTCTTTCGTTTTTGTTTTCTTTTTTATATATCAATGTACGTTGAAAATTAATTTTACCTAAACAAATTCATTTATTGCAATGTAGATTTCACGACAGTCAGGAAACAGTAGATCTGAATCTCCATCTTCCAACAACGGCGATGGTCGGGAATCGTCCTCAAGTCCAGAAAGGCCTACCAGAGGTAGGGGACGTGGTCGTGGACGTCGCCAGTTTCGTGGACGAGGTCCATGAAATGTTGGTTGTAGAATAAATAGAAGGCCTGTGTATGGACCAGCATTACCAACAAGGGAAGAGTTAGCTGTCCAGCGTAGAGAGGAAAGAAATGTCCAAATGAGGGTAAATATAATTTCAATTTATTTGTCCTCAATCTGAGATATGTGTTATAGTAACGATTAATTTTAGATTTGTCTTCCCCTCACAATGATGAGGAACATAAAAGATTTAATTGATAAAAATGATTGTTCATTGTCTTATGTCAAGATTGATGATGCCATAGATATCATCTTGGGTCTAGGAAGGAACTCATGGCTTTGTAAAAACGATATACCCGTGCATTTAAAATTTGTCCTATTTCTTCTAATCAATGGTCACTTTTCTGTATAAAATGGTGTGAGATGTATTATTTCTTTTTTAGGTTAACTTTTGGTTGTCGTTCCAGTCCAAACAAGTTTGATCATGTGTCACAAGCTGTTTGCCACACTGCAAAACATAACTACAAAGTTTCAAACATATTACATTTGCATGATGATTTTTTAACTATTTATTCACCACCAGGAGATGGTGAATTGATTGATTGATTGGTTGCTTAACGTCCAGTGGCAAATAGTTCATGCATATTCAGGACGAGAACAAGTTCAAAATAAATACAATAGGTAGGCTGATACAATAGAGGCCATCTGGGATGATGGTCGGGAAAATTTGGACTGCCACTGGAAAATGAGGGTAAATTGGATAGGGACATAAATTTTGCCTTGCAACAGGCCACCTACGGACCCCTCAAAGAGTTGTTGCAAGGGTTCTTAACGTGCAAAGAGTTATCCCGGAAGCATAGAAGAACAAATGACTGATGGAAACAGAGAACAGAATACTTAATTTCCGACACAGTTGCTATGTATCCATGTACAAGTTTATATCTCTAATACTGTTTGAGAAAAACGGTCACCGAGTGCAAAAAAAAAATTCGCTGCAATTTCAAGCTTACATATTAAAAAAACGATGAGAGTTTGCTGCATACATAATGTGTATAGAATGTTCCTTTCGATTTACATTTTATACATTAAGCTCAAAAATTACCGACCGTCTGTTCACAACTTACAACGAAATAATTCTCAAAGGTATATTTTTGTGGGTACATCTTTTGAAAGGTTACCTATAACTATAAACTGCAAAATTATCATTATTATTTTAAGACTTTCAATTTGAGGTCAATATTAGGTCATGATGAAATACATCATAAATAAAAATTCGAACTTTGAAGATGGAATTTCTACAGTTAATAGACGAAGTTCTAAATGCTATGGAAAATATTAACCAATTCGATATGATTCACTTTCCTTGTGGGTTGTGCGAACATAATGCTGATATTAAGAGTGAGGTAATTGTTCTTTATGAGTGGAACTATCTGAACACTTCCTCTTTCGATAGGGAATTGGTTGCTCTATATCACACATTGCTACATAGTGATGTGTTTACCAGTAAATTAGCATTATATTTTAAAGACGCAACTACTGTACTGTACTAGCTTGCTATCTATTAGCAGAAAAGCTAAATTCAGAAAATTCACAACATGGGATACTGATCATTGGAATACTCAAAATGCATTTTATTATCTATTTACAGACAGAACTTCAATATAAATGTTGCTTCCAACAAACAAATTATATTAGAAAGAAGGAAGCAATCCTTGTTTTCAACAGCACACAAGGGCAAAGATGTCAACTTTACTTTAGATACACAAAGAAAATGGACCATCAGGATGCAAGCAATGATATAAGGCAGAGATTAACTATAGAATTTATATACCAACAATGGCTAGGTAGATGGTTGAGAAGTCCACAATTAAACACAACAGCCATTAAGGAACAAGAGGAGGATATTTCGTTTGCTTCTACATCTGAAGAACAAAAACGACTTAACTTAAGAATAAGTATACATATTTTTAAAATTTTATGACCAAAGTTGCAAACGTACATGCTTCTTACATGTTCATCTTTTGTTTCCATTTCAAAAGAATTACAAATTGAATACTTTAAAGCTAAAATCCTCGTGGACAATTAGAAGGTCATAAAAATTCAGGAGGCTTTTCACAAATCGTGAATCACCATTTATCGTTCGACTGCATACCTGGCGGTCTGAAGAATACACCATTTGCCTACGTGCTTTTGATTTTAAGCAGAAGACCACACTTAGCCAACAAGGAAAACGCGAGGTCAACAAACGTAAAACGTGGTCACCATCAACACGCCCTAGACCTGGAAATGTTATTTACTACAATGACGGGGTCATTTGAAAAAAAAACCTTAATATTGCATTGCGGTACACATCTATTGATGGTTATGCCGTTCCGAGATCCATAGTGTATTTATTTTGCTACTTCAAACAGATAACTTTAGGTCGTAAAATATATTTAACGTAATCTGTAGAGTAACAAGTCGATCAGTTCCTATTTTTAGTCATTTCAGGTATATCACATACATTCCTCCACGGGATATACCATTTCCTAAAAAAACTCCACGCGTTTTTGGGGTGCCTAAAACATCTCTCTCTACTACTCAGAATTGTTTTTAGACACAAGTATGTTTTCGACCATGTACGTACAAGGAGCTCTACAACGGGGGAATAAATACTGTTGAGCCAGAATTGTTTTTAGACACGAGTATTTTCGTACATCGTAAAGAAGCTTCACAACGAGTGAATTAATACTTTTGAGACAGAATTGTTTTTAGACACATGAACGTAAAGGAGCTAAGTCAGGTGAAAGTCTCTTAAAAGTGATGCCAGCTACAACAAAACTGAAGAGTAAAAAGCCTTCCAAGAATCAGAATTCAAACACTAATACTAGTACTAAATTATCTCGGAACAGAATAAATTGCGATAATCTGTCGGCAGAAGTTTGAGGCCGACGCCTATGGAAAGTAGCAATAGCAAGCTATAGCAAACTTTCCAAAAAAGCAGTAGCTTAACTGAAAACTTAAACAGTAGAACCAGTTGAGGTCTTGGTATTAATTCAAGTAAAGAAAACACAAAAATTTAAGTATATGGGATATGGCAGTATGTTTAACAAATTTGTAAGAGGATCAGCACTGACGAATGACCGTCCTCAGGTCTTCCGGAGGTACAAAACCTTAATGCCGGAAAATAGATCCCCCCCCTGAAAATGACTCCAGACAAGTATGCCTATCCCTTCCTCCAAGGAAAGTCGAAGGAGTTAGAGAAGGAGTAGCTGTCGAGACTACAGGAAATTTCAGTTGAGAAGGGAAACTCAATTGAAATCACGCAGAGGAAATTTTGCCTTGCAACAGGCCACCTACGGACCCCTCGAAGAGTTGTTGCAAGGGTTTTTAACGTGCAAAGACCGTGGCACTTTTTGTACACGAAGTATAGTATTTAACGTCCCCCTTCTGACCGGACGCGACTGCAAACTTGATACATCCCGCACAGCCACCCAATTTCTGCAAGCGTTCTACTGCCGGTCGGGAAAAAAACCAAGTGCCTATATTTCTATACCCCAGCCATTGATGATACCGATAGTGAATGGGAGAAACAATACACAGGCACCCTATCGGATGTCCTTGGATAGCCTGCAAAATCCAAGAAAAGCACAAGTACATCAGTGATGGTTACAGGATCACTTATCAAAGGCAGAGTAATTAGGAAAAGCACGTCTCCTCTACCAGTGGCTACTTCTTCAAAGATACCCTAAAGAGTTCGTTAGCCAATAGATTTGCATTGCCTATGTTGCCAACCACAACTGCAACTGTAGTGGTACCTCCTGTGACAAACTCGTTTCTAAAACCGAGAATGATGGATACAGATTCCGATGACATTTCCGTGTCAAACCCATCACCACCCTTGTTCTCGTCCTCGCCTATGGACATAGGAACTGTTACGACAAATACGACTTGAACCATTCACAGCCTTGTACCAGCACAGGTTGTCAGGCCAGTAGCTACCTCTGGATTGATGCTGATTGAAAGAAGAGTGGTTAGAAGATATAAGGAAAACGGAAAAGATGTAGAGGAAACTGAAATCTGGTAAAGATGATGTGACATTTGATATAATAAGCATACAAATACCATAGCCAGGTATGCTAGACAGGATTCAGTGATCAGTCCGATGGGATACGCATTCTGATAGCTTTATCGTGTGATTTATATACAAGTGAATGATCGCAAACAACAGACAATAAAGATATTTGGTTACTTGTTAAAGGAAAAAGATTTCCAAGAATTATGAAAACTTTTGTGTTTTATTGTTTATATATAATGCCTTGTTTCTTTGAATATATAACAATGATGTTCGTCGGATGGGGACGTTAAATCCGAGGCCTCGTGTTCAGGGAGTACCACGCTTTGTGCACGTAAAAGATCCCTCTCAACAAGCTCTTTGAGTGGTCCATAAGTGGCGGGTTGTTAGGCAAAATTATTTCATACGGTGTTTTGGCTTTGTGATGTTTTCGGTGGTTTTCAAATGTACTATTTGGCTTGTTGGTTTTCATGGTCAAAATTACTTGTTCAAAAATCTGTAAGCATGCATATTTGAAATACAGATGGAAAATAATGTAAGGGTTCTTAGAATAAAGTTAACTTCTAAAGTTGATGCCCATGTTAAGTAATAGAAAACAGTTAAGTGGGAATCTTGTCATGTCGGGTAGATTATACATTTACAAGTTGTTCTAGGGGTAGTTACTGAATAAAATAACAGCTGTTTCAGTGATTAGTTACTGAAGAAGTAACAGTTGTTTAATGATATTTAGAATTGTGGTTTTCGAATGACATGGCTCGAGGCAATACCCGGATAGAGTTTGGGACTGAAAAATGTCCACTTGATGTAGATGTGCTCAATTGATTTTGGAAAATGCCGGGACACATTTATTTGAGGCGTGGGTAATGTGATGATTATGGAAACTTACCTGGTTCTTGCTTATTTAATAATCCAATTGTAAAGTCCAACAGAAAGAAATATCATCCATTTCCTTCATTTATTTACATATGGTTGTACTTTCGCTTTCGGTTTGTTTACATTTTACTGGGTAAGTAGTAATTGCTTTGGGATTAGGAATTGGCCTATAAATCCAGAATTCCCACGATCATGATCAGTTGTTACAAAGTATATAACCGTCAGAATAGTGCTTTGTTATATCATATATGCTTAGGTGTTGTAAAACGTTTTAGTGATAAAGTCGTTTTTAGAATAGTCTTTTGTATGGACGAGTCTACAATTTACTACATATACCAAGGTTTTCGCAGTTCACATTGTTCTGGGTTTTGAATTCAAGCTGAGCGGTTGGATTTATAACAAGAGACAGAAGAAAGGTGAGATTAATCTATAGTTATGAATAATAATTATCAGCAGTGGTCCTGAATAAGGAGCCAAGTGATGAAATAAGTATAGCTGCGGAAGAAGCAGTGGCTTCAGAGAGAAGCATTGGCGGTATACGAGGTAAAGCATTTCCAGACGGGAAATCATTGAATCAGAGCAAAGAAGTGACTCAGACCAAACAGTCCAACACATACACTGGCCCAAATAAAGTAAATATAAAACAAGTAAAGCACTGGCTCAGTATATTACTAATTCGTTGCTTTTAGAAAGCACTGGCTAGGCAAAAGTAAATCAAGATATTAAATAAAGCATTATAAACCGGGATTTCATTATAACTTCCTCAATATTGACGTAGATGGACGACTTCACACGAAAATCTATGATAAACGGGACGATTTCAACTTCCCAATTATCAATTTCCCATTTCTCAGCAGTAACATACCCTCTGCCCCTTCGTATGGTGTTTACATATCACAATTGATACGTTATTCACGTGCTTGTTCACACTATACGGACTTCATATACAGGAGTGTGCTCCTTACGCAGAAACTGCTCCAACAAAGTTATGAGGAGGACAGATTAAAATTGACACTCCGTAAATTTTATGGACACCATCACGATTTGGTGGATCCATACGATGTTTCGTTGACCAAACTAGCTAAGGACATTTTTACCACATGGTAGATTGTGTTTTGTCATAATGTCGTCTAATCTTTTAATTACCAAACGTGACTTATTCCCGATTGTGACTGTTTTGCCGAGTGTGAACTCGCATTACTATAAGACGTGGTACGGTACTTATACATCCCAAATTCATGTATTTAGTTTAAATGTTTAATGTTATATTTGTAATTCTCATCGGATTTTGTCAAATGTGTTAACGTCTTTTCTATTATATTTATGTGTTATGGTAAAGAAAATTAATCACCGCCTTCATTTATCAGATTTGATTTCGTTCAAAGTAATCAGTACGATATTTTACGTTTGAAGTTAGATTCATAACAAACCTGACATAGTTTTATAATATAGTTAATTGCTACCTCAGTTTTATATTAATAAGAATTAAAATGTGCTTTGTTATTAAATGCAATATCAGTATTTAGTTCAAATATATAATCTTAAATTAATCCTTATTCTAATGACGTCATTTTTTCGTCATTTTTCATTTTTTGATGCTCTGTTTTACTAATTCTAATGACGTCATTTTTTCGTCATTTTTCAGTTTCAAATAGGACGTCACTTGGCGTAGAGGTTTAAACGTATTCGGATGTGTCTACTTTTGTGTTTCAAATGTCTGGTTATGTAAATGTATTTCAGTTGTTTCCTGTAATTAGTTAATACTTCAGCTTTATCATGTACATCTTTTGAATATTCATTTTATTAAATTTACTGTTTGCAAAAGTATAAATTACTCTAAATTATAGGGATTTTCTGGTAACTTAACGGAAAACCCTTGCCGTTTTTGGCACAACCTTTTTGATCTTTTGGTCCTCGATGCTGTTCAACTTTGTACTCGTTTCGGCTTTCAAACTTTTGTATCTGTGCGTCACACATAGGTCTTGTGTGGACAAAATACACTTCTGGCGTATTAAAATTTTGAACTTGTTGCCTTTTGTTGGCTGTTGTTCGTGTGATTCTTTGTCAATTGTGTTCTCCAATTTATTTATATTGTAGTCCTGTGTTGTCATTTTGATGTTATATTTCACATGGCCATAAAAGTGCGAGGTTTGGCATGCCACAAAACCAGGTTCAACCCACCATTTTTTCCTTTAAAAATGCCCTGTACCGAGTCAGGAATATGGTCATTGTTATATTATAGTTCGTTTCTGTGTGTGTTGCATTATAACGTTGTGTCGTTTGTTTTCTCTTGTTTTTGAGTGTAGATTCACATTGCGATAAGACGTGTCACGGTACTTGTCTATCCCAAATTCATGTATTTGGTTTTGATGTTATATATATATGTTATATTTGTTATTCTCGTGGGATTTTGTCTATATGTGTTACATTTTAGTGTTATGTCGTTGTTCTCCTCTTATATTTAATGCGTTTCCCTCGGTTTTAGTTTGTTATCCCGATTTTGTTTTTTGTCCATGGATTTATGAGTTTTGAACAGCGGTATACTACTGTTGCCTTTATTCATCCTTGGCATTTATCGTCTATTACCCAAAGCCTACTTAATTTTGACGCCCAGCATCAATAATAAAGAGAATCCGAATATTCAGTAGATAAAATAACGCAACCAAATATTGTGCGTACCCCCGGTGCGTGACACAATTAAATTAAAATCGTTTCCGACTTACTCTTTTTTTGTCACATTATATTAATTGGCTATTTCCTGCAGTTGTGAATTTGATCGTGAACATTTTGAATCCCATGTTTCATACATTTCTTCTGCTTTCATTTCAACCCGCAAACAAAGAACTTTTTTATCATAAAATATATTTGCTGTGATCTGTTGAGTAGCAATTTTAGTCACCATTTAAAATTTTTATTACTTAATGTATATCACATACATTTCTCGACGGGAACTGCCATGTAACTTCTGATTCCTTTGCTGAATGTATATATGTACATAAAAATGTTAAGAAAGGACAATGTAAACTATGTAAATTTTCTTCAGGTTAATATCTTAGGATCTTTGGGTTATGAGTCTCGATGATTGTCACAAGAGAAAATCAGAATTCCCACGTTTGTGGTATAAATGTCGAGATCTCTATATCCAATGATTCTGGCACAAATGCCATGGCAAGACTGTTCGAGATAAATTTGCTCCGTGATGACAAATTGAAGAAAAGCATTAGCATTATGAATTCGTATACACTGTACAACCTCAACTGCTCCATAATTTCAGGAAATCAGTGTTTGGTATGTTCGGGAGTTTACTTTTCAAAAAAAGTGTACTGCTTGGAGAGAATGCTAACAGAAAATAACTTTAATGTTCAACTGCATGTCATAAATCGTACTTGCGAAAACATTACGATATTTTGTAATAATGGTGATTAAATTAAATACACTTCAAATGTACACAGAACACTACATGCAAAAAGTCGAGGACGAACAAACTAAGAAATACAACAACTATCAAAGCGAATGTCCATATAAGGAGATTTGGTGACGAACATAACTATTTATTTGATAGCTTTCTTTAAAATCGTTTCCGACTAATGCTTTCTTTTGCATTGTAATAATTGGCTATTGCCTGCAGTTGAATGTGATCGTGAACATCTTGAATTCCATGTTTCATACATTATATTCTCATTTTAACCCTCAAACAAAGTAATCATAAAATACTTTTGATGTGATCTGTTTAGTATGTTTAGCACTATGTAATATTTTTTTTATTTAATGTATATCATTGATGCGTAAAACAAAATATTCAACACTGGGTACATCAGTCATCATCGTGTAACAATTTCACTAGGAACGATTTAACAGAACACAATCACATTTACAATCTACTAATACATTGATTCTTTTGAGTGGCTGACGTCAGAAATTTTTATACGTCACATAGCTTTGTCGTTTAATGTGCATACAAACAATTTTAAATAGGCAATGTAAGCATACAGGGTTAAAAAATCAAAAGTATGTAAGAATAAATTTCAGAAATAGACCGAGATTTAAACTAGTCCAAAAGTTATATATATACTTTATAAGAATCCAAAAATACGCGATTGAATGATTTTGACGTTTGTGGTTCAACGTATTTAGTACTTCATGATAGAAATATATCATACCGACATATAATAGAACAATTTCATACTGACGGGATCTCTTAAAGTAGAGTCACGTTATAAGAACAAAATAAATACAAAATTTCGCATATACAAAACAAACCACTCAAAATTTAAAGCCAATACAAACACATTGACGAGATGTATAAGTACCGAGCCACGTCAAACGGATATCACTTAAAACCATTCAACAATAAAAGTAATATTAAAAATAGAACAGAGACAAATGAAAGAACAATATAACAACTAGTTAAGACGATAAACGACATCAGTACGCATAATCTATACTCCAAGACTACCTGTTCTTAAATTTTTCCATCGATGGCTACAATTCTTTGTAAAATCCCCTTTTAATATACCAGTAGCTTATCCCAATCCCTGACAACAATTTTCTGTGCATGATTGAGTTGACGTTTCTCGTAATCTGATCTATGGTGAATTTTCAAATGTATTATCGGCCTTAAATAGAGATCCTGACTCTGTGCTTTGATAATATGTCTTAATGATATTGTACAACTTGTCTGCAAATTAGTTTCTAATTTGATCCCGGATTTGTGAATCACTGCGTGTTATCATTTGTTTGTTCCACTTTCTCTGACATACTTCCTAACGGACTTGATAATTTTTCAACTTCATCGTCGGTCATTTCCACGGTGTATTTTGATAGTGTTACAGTCCAATCAATTTCATCATTGGCTTGTGCGTCAGCAGTTTGTAGTGTTGTCGTGATACTATTGTTTTCAACCGTGTTAGAGCAACTATTCATATAACCTTTAAAGCAGAATGGCATTCTTGACAATCCGTCAGCATCCCCATTTTGAATGCCGGGCTTGACATGAATCTTAAAATAAAAGTCGGCAACTTCATAAGTTGTCTCTCTTGAACGTTGTCTCTAACACAACATACCACAGACAATTCTACATTTATAGTATGAAGGTCAGCAAGTCTTTTAATCTGCTTAGTAATTTGTTTTATGGCATTTGACTTAATCCTCCTTTCATTGCTCCTTGGCGTGTTAAACAATTCATCATCAGAACAATTTTGCTTATTTTTTCAAGGCTTTAGTTTATTTGTTTTTTCCATTATATCTTCAGTTTCAGATCTGTATAAAGAAGCAAACCATCAATATATATAGAATACATTTAACTAGAAATATTTCATTAATTTGAAAAAGGAATGGAAATTTGAAAAAAAATAGCTGTCAATATTCATTTTGAGATAAAAAAACTGATCGAATTTGATACTCAAATGCTTTTTTTTACATCCAATTGTCTTATCAATTTTTTAGACATCAATAGTTTTACTAAAATTTAACATTTACATAATATGCATATAAATTACATATAATAATAACTAGATTCAGACAATTGAAAAACATTTTACATCTGGCTAACAATGCTTGGTATAAAGATATTGACAAATATAATGTACTTGGCCACCATTTTGAATGATTTTATTTTTACATGAAATTTCATATTTCCTAGCTAATCTTGACCAATTCATTATTGTACTTGTTGACTGTCGTACCTCAGTAAGGAAAATTTCCTTATCGAATGAGTAAAAGTCATAATGGCCTATTTGGTTTTTTGATTTTTTTTTTACCAGTGGAGGTTTTTGTTTGGTTTGTTTTTACCAGTTTTTCTGCATCTTCTGTGGAGATGTATGAAAGCTTCATTCGCTCATTGTCATGTTGTTGAAAAGATTTTCCAGTTGATAGAAGGATTTCTAAATCGTTGTCAACATTTCCCCAAAAAAATGTGTGGTTAATAAGATTAATAAGGTGCACCAATGTGCCAAATATGAACTCATTTGGCAAGAGTGGCATTTGGACGGTTTTGCATGGTTTTCTGGCAGATTGGCTCTTTATGCACTAAAGCATGTAGTCTTGCCTGGTCTATACCATAAACTGTCAGTCCTGGAATCATTTCCTGTAGCTGTTTCTTAGTATAATCTTTTGCCAATATTGACAACATCTGTTGTCATTATACTTGCTACATTGAATGGACTTAAAAACCATCTATTGATGGCTATATGTATAGAAACGCATTTTTTAAAATTGCAATGGAAAACAATTTATGATAAAATCAGACACCAGTGGGCCCGGCTGTGCAATGAAGTGGTCTTTACAATAAAAAAAAAAAAAAAAAAAAACAACGTCAACAGATGGGACTGAATAAGAATTTATAAGTAATATGAGATGGGATTTAAAGAAAGACAAGAGAATATCAAGTTTTCCTTATTTTTTTTTTTATAAAAGTATTTGTCGCATATTATTAAAGTACTAAGCAATCACTCTTTTGAATAGAAGGTTAAGACACATATAATAAATGAAAACTAAGTATTATTAGAATATGTTAAAATAATTTTGTTTGTACAATCATGACCATATAATTTTTTGCTTCTAGAAAATTAAACATTTGAACAACTTAATATCTATCTTTTTTATTTTTGCTTTACTTCCATTCATATCTCCAATTGACTTTCTTCCTTGTAGTAAACATTGAATTTAAGTTCAATATTATCGATATGCGAATAAGGCTGGTTTCACTTTATACATGTTAGTTCACTAGATATGTCACCTTAAAAGACTTAAAAACCCCGCCAGATTATTTATGTGTGTGCCTGTCCCAAGTCAGGAGCCTGTAATTCAGTGGTTGTCGTTTGTTTATTTGTTACATATTTGTTTTTTGTTCATGTTTTTACTTAAGTGAGGCCGTTAGTTTTCTCGTTTGAATTGTTTTACATTGTCTTATCGGGGCCTTTTATAGCTGACTATGCGGTATGGGCTTTGTTCATTGTTGAAGGCCGTATAGTGACCTATAGTTGTTAACGTTTGTGTCATTTAGGTCTTTTGTGGATAGTTGTCTCATTGGCAATCATACCACATCTTCTTTTTATATTGTATACAGTTATTGTGTTATGTTTATGCTACAATGTGTGATTTGATTTCGGGCTGTTAATTTTGTGTTGCATTACGCTTGCTTGAATACAAAGTTGAATTTGTTATAAAATTAACAAAACAATTATTTACTTATATTTGCTTTAATTTCTTTCATAATCATTTTGTTAAAAAAACGGAATTCATACAGATTCAAAAACAACTAATTACCTGTTTTAATAATAAAAAAAAACACTGGGCCAATAAACGGGCACAGGACATTTAAGCGAAAAAATTAAAACTACCAGGGAACATTTGAGCCGATAGCCCATTGTAGCGAAAATTTATATAGGATAGACATTTTGGTTTACAGCCTCTTAAACAACCATCAAACACACCATCTCGTTCTGTAAAATCAACTATTACTATTGTACAGCTGACTTGGCATCACATCTCCCTATTGATGTAGATGAAGTTAATGAGTATCAAGCTTTTTCACCAGAAATTGGCTCTCCTACAAGGCAGGTCCTTGAAGGAGAGGTTGTAGCTATGGCAAAAGATGAGGACGTGATGGAAAGTATCTTGCCACAGTTGTTAGGGCAGGATCTCCCTGGTTATTGTAGCAACTTGAATGTCAGACATGCCATTTCAACTACCAAACCAAAAACAGATGACGATTCCAGCCACAAATCATTTATCCAGGCCCTGTTTAACTGAAATAAAAGCCAACAAGTTATTTTGCAAGAGTTGGGGCATTTGAACAAACCAGTTACCACCTTGTCTTCGGACATTTCATTTTTGAGAGGGCAAATTAGACAACAGGAAAGGATAATTATTAGGCAGCAGAGGTTATAATCCTGGTACCTTTGATAACTATTACTGGACCGTCTCAACACCACTAATAACTTGAATAACAGAATAACAAGACCTAACGCTAGAACTACTCCATTCATTAGACCCACTGTCAAGAGGACCCAAAAGAAACAGATGAAGTCCGTAGATGTTAAAGACAGTTAAAATTAGGTTCAACAAAGTTGTAGTTTTATATTTAAGTAGAAATTTTAAGAAATGTTATGTGGATTCTTTAGTATCAAAAGTTATTAAAGGTTAAAATTAAAAGTTATTAGAAAAATGTATTTAGACTGAAAATATATTTTGGAAAAGTTGAACAGTTAAGAAGTTATTTATTTATTAATAATCCAAAATCTAAAAGTAAAATTTTGGGTGTATTCTTTATCTTCTATTTTAATATTTTGGTACTGTTTGCGTGGTACCTAAAATTTTCCTTCAGAAAACCTCTTGTACTGAGCCATGCTCCAGTTTGTTCGTCACGTTCAGTAATTTTCCACATTTTGTACATATATATGTCTGTCTTGTATGTACTGCCCTCGTGCTGATGGTCACAAACAAATGAAAATCAGGCCTTTGTGCCAAACCTTATCAAAGACCTTTGAAACATTTAAAAAGATTGTACATACATCTTTACCGCTATCTAATGACTTATAAATTTCATGTGTAATAGTAATAAGTTGATTCACGGTTGAATCGTTTTTCTTAAAGCCAGAATTTCACTGATGAGTAAGTCATTAGATTCACAGAACTTATAGGTAGCCTTTTTAAAAAAAAAAAAAATTATGAAGAAACTAAGGTTTCAACTCCCTCACGCAAACATGGCTATAGATGAATTTGATATTTATTTCCGAGTCTGATTTCAGAAGATGTAACCAAAGAAAATTAACAAAATGACAATAATACATAAATAACAACAGACTACTAGCAGTTAACTGACATGCCATCTCCAGACTTCAATTCCAACATATGCAATCTTTTATGACCTGACAACTGTATCGTAACTATATCCCTTCTTAATAAGTCTATTAAAAGCTTTTGTTAGTTTCTATGGTAAATACTGACATTTTTGTGCTTTTAAAACTGAGAAGACAGATTATTCATTTTCTGCACTATTGAAGCAAGATTTTTCATTTTCATTAAAGCAAGGGACTGATTATTCATTTTGTACCACTATATTTATGATATTCGAAAACATCCATTTTTTTTTTTTTTAAATATTTGTTAATTTTGAATTATCAGATATAGGAAGATGTGGTGTGAGTTCCAATGAGACAACTATCCGTCCAAATAACCATTTATAAAAAAAATAAACCATTAATACATGTATAGTCAAGTCATTGTGTACCATTTAATCAGAATACTAGTAGATATCATTATCCCCTTCAGAAATTTTAAGATTCAAGATGTCATTCATAACCTCAGTAAGACACATACTTGTGTACAAGAGGACAATATATACAAACATTTTAAGATAATACATAGCGAGACAGGACAAACGAAACACAAATACATAGTAATAAGTATATTATAAAAGACAATTGGTATAATTAGATTAAGTATTTAATAATTTTCTGAACGAAATGAATCATTTATATTCCCAAGCAATATATGTACACATATTGCATACATACATAGTATTAAAGTTAATTTAGTATGGTTTTACCTTAGTCCTAGCTTCTTTCAAAAGTATTGTCAAACATATTTCGCCGAGCGGAGCGAGGGAATTTTTTTTTTGCAGGGTTTTGGAATCGCTAAAGGCCCAATAAGCCATAGACCTGGTGAGTTATTTATTTTCAATACATAGCAAGTTAGGTAATTTATTTTCAAACTACCTCAGAACAAACCATTTATTTTTGTGATTATCAAGGCTGAGTTATTTATTTTCAAAATCCTCCTGCCCCAACCCCCCCCCCCCCCCAGAATATCAAATGGTCGTCCCCTTAGGAAGAACAATAAAACCTTTATACAAGGCTTGAGTCCCTGATGAGGGTACGGCCCCGATCAAATTAAAAAACATATATAATTCATCTTAATAGGTACCCGAAACACTCTGGCTGGTCGAATAAATTGGAACGGATTTGGAGTGATCTCATTTCAATAATACTGTATAGATCGAAGTCATACTTTACAAGAATGAAGAAAATGATGGAAAAAACCCTAGAAGAGAACAAGAATGAAGAAAATGATGGAAAAACCCTTGATTAGAACAAGAATGAAGAAAATGATGGAAAAAACTTCGAAGAGAACAAGAATGAAGAAAATGATGGAAAAACCCTCGAGGAGAACAAGAATGAAGAAAATGATGGAAAAAACCTCGAAGAGAACAAGAATGAAGAAAATGATGGAAAAACCCTGGAAGAGAACAAGAATAAAAACCAAGTTATGAGGTAAAGACAATCTTTACTACGTCAATCAATTTTGATATACTGAGCATAACATTCTGTACAGCACTGTCATGACAATTACTACAAAAACATTTATTATATTTTATTCACAAGATGACAGGCGTAATATGCACTTATGGCGCAGCTGTTAATTAAGCAACTGCTATGTTACTCATGTTAATGTTGTTGTGTTATGATTTTGTATTTGTATATTAGACTGAAATTTTGTTATGAATGCAAGACATTTCAATGATTGTTTTTTGTTGCAGTGATAAAAATGATATAAAAAAACGCAGTCAAGCTAACATTCATGTCGGGGTGAATAGCCTCTAGTTTTCAACAGAATTAAAAAAAAAACCATGATTGACCTATAATGATTTACATGTATAAGACATGTTAGATAGACATGATAGACAACTAACAAAAAAAATAACCAAATGTTTATCTTTTATTATTTTATAGGTTTTGTATTGGTGACCATATTAAAGTAACCAATGGTAAAATGGATTTTCCAGCTATTGTAAGTTTTAATAAAAACTGTTTTTGGTACAAATTACTAGACATTTCAGTATTTTTATAACCTGAAAATCTGTTAATATATATTCATTAGTTGCTTGATTTAAGGTTTTTAACCATTTAACTTGATTCATATTTGATTCATCATGCTTTCTTCTTTAGTTTAGTTTTATATGATTTTCTCTTTTTTATATAATCTCAATAAATATTTGTATTTAATCAATGTTAGATATAATTTAAGATATAACTAAAAATGGCACTTTTTATATAAAAAAACATAATTCAATGTTGATAGTTTATCACATGCCACCTGACCTCAAAAAATTCTGAACAGTAAATTTATAAATATAACGATATCGATGACAATTCATGTCAGCACATAAAGTGAGTCTAGACACCTTGGACACAGACAGATGTAAGGATGAATATCCAGTTATTTGTAATTAATCTTTTAGTGAAAGTTCTACTACAAAATAAAATAAAATTTTAAACCATTTTCCTTAGCAAAAATGGCTTGATACATGTATAAAGAACCTCATCTGAAGAGTCTTAAGACAAATACCTTTGTTACACCTCTTAAAAGAAATAGAGAAGTCTTGGTCAGATTGTTTTCAAATAAGCCATCATTCATATTGAAATGCTTTAAATTTGCACTCGTACGTGTTGGATGTGACATTCCTGCTAGTAGAAAGCTTTGTGGACATGCAGCAACATCAGGTGGCAACAAATGTAAAACGAAATTCCCAGGAAATGTAGGTGAAAAAAAGTGGTGTTGATAGATTAGAATGGCTGTCCAGAGAACGAAAGTCATCGTCAAGAATGTGGTTTAACACAAAAACAAGGGAGGTAAAGAGAACCTTGAACGTCAGTTCGGTACAAGATATTCTGCATTGCTTGGGCTTCTTTGATCCAGTAGAAATGACAGCAATTGATCCTATAGTACCAGCAAAATACATGCTTTCTGTATGGAGGACAACAAAATTATCATGTGATGACGACTTTAAAAAAAAATCGACAAAACTGAATCCATTTGAATGTCTCTCAGATGTAGAGAAATTTGCTGTATCTTATGGGTCATTTAAATGCAGATCAGTACAAATTGTCTAATTATCTAGCTTTACCTTGCATCTTAATGTTTACCTGTATAAATGTGTAAGACCGGATGTTTTGTGTTTAAGGTTGTACCTTCAATGGTGTTACGTGTTTGTCCATGCCTTTTGTTAAAACCTGTAAAATCGTCAAATGGAGACAGTACATATTAAGATATATAATTCTTTTACAGTGCAATTACACCTCTCCATACGATACCATAAACCACAAAATTATTATTGTACCTGTGTGACGTCCAAAAATGTAATTGCCATGCCAGATATATTCACATGATTGTTGCAAATGTTAGTGACCACCGGCTATGGCTAAATGGCTATTTTTATAGTTGAATTAAATCGTGAACATCTCGGTTCCCATGTTTCATACATTTCTACTCTCATTTCAACCCTGAAACAAAGAACTTTTTATCGTAAAATATTTTTGATGTGATCTGTATGAATGTAGGAAAAAAAGTCACAGGAAAAAAAGTCACGGAAAAAAAGTCACGGAAAAAAAGTCACAGGAAAAAAGGTCACAGGAAAAAAAGTCACAGGAAAAAAAGTCACAATATATATTTTTTGTATGAAATAGTCATATGGTCTGCACATGCATGTGTTAACAGGAGAAACATTCCTGATTTGTATTTTTATGGAAATGGTCATAAAGCCGCACATATATATGAATATATTGGGAAACATTCCCAATAGATATTTTGTTTGGAAATAGACATTTTCAAAAGTTAATTCATTTTATACGACTAGCTTTGGAAATTTAGATATAAATCGCAAAACATTTTTAAAAATGGAACATGTACATGCTGGTGTACTAGATTGATACATGTTTTTAAGGATTTGTTGTAATTATTTTTGTATTATATCTCTTATGAAAGAGATGTGAGTTTAACAGCAACAATTTCCTGCAATTTGAATACAAGTTAAGAGTTCAGTATATAACTTGACCACATGTTTTTTTGATTTTTATAAAGATAAGTAATCTGTAATTTAGTGTTAAACAAACAACTCATTGCCATTAATAATAGCTTCGTATATATATATATTTATATATCTAGGGACTGTTGATATTGATGTGTGGCTTCTTGTGGCACCTTCCCCCCGGGCGCCCTCCCCCTTTGTAGACCTTTCATTTCCTGTCTTCGTAGGAAGCCATATCAATGAAATACAACTTATGTTCAATATCAAATAAAAGGACACAATTAGTTTTCCCTGTTTGTATAAAAGTCAATTTTGAAAAAAAAAGAACATTACTTATTCCAATATATTTTTATAAGTATATATATAATTCCTTTATAGTTTTTAAAAATTAACCACTAACATAACTTAAATAAGTAATCCGATACAAATATATTGCTTTTTTTCCTGTGACTTTTTTTCCTAGGGATATTGTGACTTTTTATCCTGTGACTTTTTTTCCTGTGACTTTTTTTCCGTTTACCGATCTGTATAGTAGCAATTCAGTCACTATGTAATATTTTTGTTATATAATGTATATCACATACATTTCTCGCAGGGAACTGTCATGTAAATTCTGATTCCTTTGCTGAAATAATATCTATGCATAACCGTGTTTAGAAAAGATAGTATAAACCTATTTTCTTTTTAAAATTTTCTGCAGATTGATATCTTAAAATCTAAGGGTTTCGAGTCGCGATGATTGCCACTAAATAAATGAGAATCCCCACTTGTGAGGTACAAATTTCGAGAAATCTCTGGCAAACGATTCTGGCAGAAATGCCATGGCAAGACTGTTGGAGACAATTTTGCTCCGTGATGACAATTTGAAGAGAAGCATTAGCGTTATGAATTTAAACTGTACAACCTCAACTCGTAGCTAATGTCCATATAAGGAGATTACAAATGGAAGTTTTTAACGACCTTGCACGGTCGGCCCTGTCTTGCGCCTTTTTGGGCATTAAATAATTTATATTTTTACCATGTGGTAATTTAAGGTTTATGTACCCTTCTGTAGCCATTTTTGTACGAACTTTTCAAACTTCAATTGTATCAAAACTACAGATATAATAAACAATACAGATAGGCCATTTTGTACATATTCCAAGGGGAAACTTGATGCAAAGCATTATTTTTTACTGTTCCATTGCATTTAATAGAAAAAGAGGACTTTGTGGCAAATAAATCAAGATTTTTATAGAAAATCCACAGCCTTTATCCTTGCACTCTCATATTTGGCAATTTGATGACTGATAGATATAGGATTATTGCATGCAGTGCTAGCATTGATTTTCTTAAAACAAGTTTATAAATGTAGTTATTGGTTAAGACAAGTATAAATATGGCCAAAATCAAGTACACCTTTTAGGGTGCGCTCGACTTTAATGACTCAGCACGAGGTGTTTTGGAATTTACAGGTTACTTCGAACTTTTTGTAAAAAATAAACACTAGCACATCATAGAAAATCAAGTGAGTAATTTATGTTTCAAATTTTATAACAAAAATCTCTGTATTAAAGGCTGTGGATTTTCTATAAAATTCTTGATTTATTTGCCACAAAGTCCTCTTTTTCTATCAAATGCAATGAAACAGTAAAATATAATGCTTTACATCAAGTTTCCCCTTGGAACATGTACTAAATGGCCTATCTCTATTATTTATTATATCTTTAGTTTTGATACAATTGAGGTTTGAAAAATTCGTACAAAAATGGCTACAGAAGGGTACATAAACCTTAAGTAATAAGGAAATTCGGTGACGAACATAACTCTAATTAGATAGCTTTCATTTAAAAATCCTTACCGATTAATTCTTTCTTTTGCATTAAAATAATTGGCTATTTATTGACTGCAGTTGAATTTTATCGTGAACATCTTGAATTACATGATTCATACTCTCATTTCAACCCGAAAATAAAGAACTTTTTATCATAAACTATTTTTGTGGTGATCTGTATAGTAGCAATTCAGTCACTATGTGATATTTTTGTTATTTGATGTATATCACATAAATTTCTCGCAGGAACTACCATTTAACTTCTGATCCCTTTAATGAAATACAATAATATGGTGAAACATATGACGACAAAATCACGATTTCAATTTTCTATGAACCACCCATGTGACTTGCTAAAGGTGGATTAAAACGCCATTCTATCTCCTGTTGTCTTCCAATTTTTGATAGGTTCCATTCTTTAATTGATTTACGTAGCTCACTGTCTCTGCTTACAAGATTAGTTCCATTATCGCTGTACATCTTTTTTGGTACACCTCGTCGGCTTATAAAGCGTTGAAAAGCGGATAAAAATGACTTCATGGTTAAGGTGTGGGCCACTTCTAGATGCACTGCTCTGGTTGTGAGACATGTAAATAGGCAACCATATCTTTTTTACGTGTGAACGACCTAACTTTACCAAAAGGGGTCCCAAAAATAGTCGATTCCGACAAATGTTAACGGGGGTTTTCAGCAGTTCATCAAGAAGAGGTGCCATCTGTTGTACGCAGAGTGGACGGTGTTGACGTTTACATGGAATACAGCATCCGATTACTTTCTTAACAAGACTAGGTCCTTTTAAAATCCTGTATTTCATACGTGTGGCTGCAAGCACCTGTTGTCTTCCTACGTGACCCTGATTTTCGTGATAGAAACGAACAATTAACGAAGTAACATGATGATTATCGGGAAGGATTATGGGGTATTCATCATGGTTAGAGGTACTTAAGCGTCCTTTTGCTCGGATAAGCTCATTATCGAGTACAGGATTAAGAGAAGCAATACGGCTGTCTTTTTTCACGGGCGTATCCTTCTTCAATTTGATTATTTCGTGTTTGAAGTAAGTTGATTGTACATTGACTGATATTACATTGGTAGCCATTTTCAGTTCTGACAAAGTGAGATCACCAGTTCTGCACTGAACTTAATGATTTAGGTATCGTTGTCTGCAATAAAACTTGAACCTAATCAACCACGCCGTTGTTCGTAGTAGTTTTGTCCAGTCGAAGAAATAGTTCATTAGATAATCAGTGGTGTTGTTTGTCATAGCATGGATCACCACCTCATTCTTAAGTTCGGTGTCATTTTCAGTTACCTCTTGTAGCTCATTGCGTAAGTCTTGTGGCCAGTATTTTGAATCTTCCAAGAGAAAATTTGGACCATTTAAGTATATATTTAGTTTCTTACTATCAAAAGCGTCTATTCCTCTTGATGCTATGTCCGCGGGATTCGAAGGCGAATATACGTGACGCCATTGGTATAGACTAGTTGTATTGTGAATTATGCTTAATCTATTACCTACAAAGGTTTTGAATCGCCGTGATGTATTTCTAATGTAGCCCAACACTACAATCGAGTCTGTCCAGAAGGTAACGTTATCAACCTTTATTTCAAGTTCATCATTCAGGATTTGGTATAAGCGGCATGCAGTGACAGCTCCTGATAATTCAAGTCTTGGTATTGACATCTGTTTAATTGATGCTAGTCGTGCCTTTCTAAGATTAAAGAGCAAGTAATTTTGTCATTGCCATCAACTAGTCTCAGATAGGCACACGCTCCATAACCAAGTTATATCCCATCGTTGAAAAGGTGCAATTGAGCGTTCTTAATGTGTTGAAATTCCTTTGGTCGAAAACAGCGATTCACAGACAAACTTTCAATACAGATCAAATATTGAACTTACAATTGACAATATACCACGTCTAGTTAACGGTTTATCTCTTAATTTTACCTTTAACCTAATTTTATCTTCATTGACATCCCAAATTACACCAAGGGCCTTATCGTTCGGCAGCACATCTCCAGGGCCAAGATTTACTACAGCAGGAGCAAGTGCAGACTCTGGTATAGCTTTTAATACATCTCTACTATTACTGACCAATTGTGTTAGTCGGAACCCACCCATAAGGTAACATTTTCATAAGTGACTCTTAGTCAATAGCGAGTTAAATAGCTGCCTGCTCGGATGACACAGACTTCAGACAATCGTCAACATTAAAAAATGTCTCTACTGTAGTAGATACTTCCGGATAAAAAAGATGGGAATAATCTCTTGCTGTCCGTTTTAATGCATATCCTGCACAACTTGGTGACGATGTAGCACCAAACAAATGTACCTGCATGCAATAACTTCTGGGTTTCTGGTTTAAGTCACCGTTAGGCCACCATAGAAAAAGCAAGGCATCACAGTCCTCCTCTTGCACACGAACATGATGGAACATAGCTTCGATGTCGGCTGATAAGGCTATCTGCTCCTGTCTAAATCTAATTAAAACACCAACCAAACTGTTAATGAGATCAGGTCCTTGTAAGAGTTTACTGTTGAGTGATATTCTTTGATATTTAGCTGCGCAGTCAAAAACTACCCGTACTTTTCCTGGTTTGTTTACATTCGTGACAGGATGATGAGGTAACCCTTTTACATCCCTTTTGTACAACACATACAGTTAATCTAGTGCATTTAGTTTAAGAAAATAGATAAAAAAAAAAAAAAATACTGTGAAAATGAGGTCACAGTCAAATAAAACCTGCAAGACTGGCATGTTCATAAGATATTTCAATACACCAAACATAGTTGACATTTTAAATATAGTATAAAAAAAAATCTAAAAAAAATAACTGTAACCACTGATCTTTGAAAATTAGGCAAAGGTCAGATGACACCTGCCATGAACATGTACACCTTACAATCAGCCCATGCACCAAATATACCCCTTGTGCAAAAGGTGAAAGAAAAACAGACACAAAAAAACGTAACTATAACTACTGAACCATGAAAATGAGGTCAATTTCTGATGACACTGATCATTGAGGTTGACATCGAGTGAAATCTGTCTGAGGGGAATGAGGACCTTGAAATATAGTTTTACTAATAATAAGAGAGAAATTAACATAACACAAATTTCTGACTTTTCTTTCAAGTAGTGACTGAACCACAAAAAATGACGTCCGGAACTATGGACATGTGACAGACGAAAACATACGGCACCGGCTATATACAAAGTATATAAAGCAATCAGGTCTTCAACCTTCTAAATAAAAGCATTTGTAGAAGTTAGTTAAAACAGCTGCCACTGCCAGATCACTATCTGTCATCTTTCTGCGACAAAAGTTGCAGGCTTGACAATTAACAAAGTTGTTCATGTAATTGATTAAGAATTTTGATAAGATATGTTGTTTGTTACACAAGGACATTTGTATATTAAAGTTTACAATATAAACTGGAGTTGTACCTTTTCTATCTGAGTCTGAGTGATGAATAATAAAGGAAATTGTGTCATGCACCATTGATAGTATATCCAAGAAAGTAAAATTTAATTCCTCGAAAGTGCACAGATACGCTGTTAAATCATCTCTGTCCTCTTCTGAGATGCCTTTAGTGGTATCGACATATTCCTCCACTATGATATCTCCTACTTTTGGCAATGATTTTCAAGGCTAGTAGTTCACCATATATTTTTTTTTATTTCTTTCTTTTTTTCTTTTGCTTTTTCAACAGGGGATTTTAGTTCTTTACCTAAAGTAAATATTTTGTACATTCATCTTTTGAAACAAATAAACCTTTACAATGTATGCATAAACACATTACTGACTCTGGGTCATCTGTTAGCATGGTGAGTTACACCAATAAATGTAACTGCACGTCTATTATACATTTTGAAGTTTTTTTCCACCCTCTCTATGAAAAAGTGGTATAGTGCTCAAATGACCGATTTAAGGTAACATCAAATACAATTATCAATACATATTAGAAAGTTGTCTTGGTCAAATGACCGATTTAAGGTAACATCAAATACAATTATTAATACATAATAGAAAGTTGTCTTGTTCAAACGACCGATTTAAGGTAACATCAAATACAATTATCATAAATATTAGAAAGTTTTCTTGGTCAAATGACCGATTTAAGGTAACATCAAATACAATTATCAATACATATTAGAAAGTTGTCTTGGTCAAATGACAGATTTAAGATTACATCAATTACAAATATAAAAAAAGTGGTCAAATTTACAGTAAAATGTAAGTTATTACTGAATAAAAAATTGCATATTTTTTTAGGATACTTATAAAATACAGAAATTACTGATTATTTAACAAAAACCAATTTGAGTTTATCTTTTATAACAAAAAAGTTATGTCTTTCTTTCGAAAAAGAAATTACGGCCACAAATCTGAATTTTGAGCAAATATACAAAATTTCGACCTCATTTTACTCAAAAAGTAGCACATGAAGGTATATTTTTTCTTACATATTTGATTTAGTCAGGTAAAAAATAGCCTATATGCAAATTTTCTTGAACTTGTAAATACAGGATCGAAACTGTATCGTATGCCCTTAAGTCAAGACTTTGGATAACAATTATATTATCAGGTACTGTGGATTCATTTATTTTCATGGGTACCAATTTTCGTGGTTTGAGGAAAACTTGCATATTCGTGGATATTTAAATATGGTTTTGGCAAGGTCTACACTCATTCCTTTACAAAATTTGTATTTCGTTGAACATTGGAATTCGTGGTTCTCCTGTACCCACGAAATCCATGAAAATTGGTATCCAACGAATATTAATGAATCCACAGTAATCATATAAATGAAATGCACATTTCAAATACAAACATTACAAATATACTGTACTTACATTCATTTTGTTTTTCTCTACTCTTATTCTCTTTTTGGAATTTGGTGAGGCATCTTTCTCTATGGCAATTACCGAGGACATACACACTTCAGTCTGCTGTGTAAACATAAACTTCTGATGCTTTCTAACAGGTTCTTCGTCTGTTTGGGTTTCATGCTTAAAATATAATGGCTGCAATGGGGTGCTGGTGAACAGGATACCGGTGAGTAGGATACGGTCTCTGAGGCACTGGTGTCTGGTACCATTGGTTCTGGATAGGTGAATGATACCTCTGTCTTTCAATGTATTCCCTTGGAACATGGTAATACCATTGTTGATCTATTGTATAAAAGCTTTCTTGTTGGTTATAATTAACTGGCCTTGGTCTTGGATTCACCAGTTGGGGAAGTTGCTCTGAGAATAAAAAACAAAAAAAATTACTACATGAATAAATTATTTTGTTATCAATAAGGGGTTTACGCGATAAGCCAGTGAAACCTTGTCGATTGACTAGGCACCTTATGAGTATTTTTATCAGTTAACTGCATAACTTCAAATTAACATGTCATTTATATTAACCCCATACTGCTAGGTACACAGCCTCATTCGATGAAACATGATCAGAGATAAAAATAGATTTTAACTCTGAATCAGATATTTTCTTTATAATACAAAGGTTAATATCGAAAAAAAGGAAGGGGGGGGGGGGGGGTAAAAGATCTCTATTTTAAATAAACTGTTGTAATCAGATTTAAAAAGTGAATGTGAAATATAAACCTATATTAAATATGTATATTTCAGACAGTTTAACAGAAAACTATATATATGCATTTTTAAAAAGATCATATAGAAATATATCTTTTAAGAAAATATCATCAAGGCTTTTCAAAACATACCATTTATTTGTGATAAAAAGTTGCTGAAAATCTTTACAATAAAGACTTGAATCTTTCAGTGTAGGTATAAAAAAACACAAACATACATAATAACTTCAGTGAGAACTGAAACACAGAAAACAAAAGAGAAAAAATATTAAAGAAAATGAAATAATTTATTTATTTTCTAATATCTGTTCGAATTTGCTGCTGATATTTTGTATAAAACTTGCACACGAATTAAACATTAACTTCGATAAAAAATGGTTTTGTCTAAAATGTACACAAGAATTTTGCATTTACTTTTATGAAATATGATTTTGTCCAAAATGTATACTAGATTTTTGCACGTCCTTTAAATTGAAAAAAAAAATCTTCATTACAAATAAGCATTGTATTTTAATAATGTCAGTTTCATAGAGTCAACAATGGTCATCATCATATGCATTTATTTAGATGAAGTATTAGCCTTTCTCTTCCCTTTCTGTGGTGTTTCCTTCATTTGTCTTTTATGGTTTCTTACAAATGTTCAATGTTTTCCCGGGCTAGAGGTCCAAATTGGTACTCAATTTCACCTGTTTCTGACATTTTCAAACAGTCCTTTTCTAAAAAGTTTGGCAATTTTGCCATTGAATCTCCAGTAGTTTCCAAATATTCAATTTGCAAATTAACCAGCTCTGCCATTCTATCTAAACAAGATTCAGGGGGCAGCCACAGTTTGGCATTCCGATTTAGTCAGGTAAAAAATAGCCTATATGCAAATTTTCTTGAACTTGTAAATACAGGATCGAAACTGTATCGTATGCCCTTAAGTCAAGACTTTGGATAACAATTATATTATCAGGTACTGTGGATTCATTTATTTTCATGGGTACCAATTTTCGTGGTTTGAGGAAAACTTGCATATTCGTGGATATTTAAATATGGTTTTGGCAAGGTCTACACTCATTCCTTTACAAAATTTGTATTTCGTTGAACATTGGAATTCGTGGTTCTCCTGTACCCACGAAATCCATGAAAATTGGTATCCAACGAATATTAATGAATCCACAGTAATCATATAAATGAAATGCACATTTCAAATACAAACATTACAAATATACTGTACTTACATTCATTTTGTTTTTCTCTACTCTTATTCTCTTTTTGGAATTTGGTGAGGCATCTTTCTCTATGGCAATTACCGAGGACATACACACTTCAGTCTGCTGTGTAAACATAAACTTCTGATGCTTTCTAACAGGTTCTTCGTCTGTTTGGGTTTCATGCTTAAAATATAATGGCTGCAATGGGGTGCTGGTGAACAGGATACCGGTGAGTAGGATACGGTCTCTGAGGCACTGGTGTCTGGTACCATTGGTTCTGGATAGGTGAATGATACCTCTGTCTTTCAATGTATTCCCTTGGAACATGGTAATACCATTGTTGATCTATTGTATAAAAGCTTTCTTGTTGGTTATAATTAACTGGCCTTGGTCTTGGATTCACCAGTTGGGGAAGTTGCTCTGAGAATAAAAAACAAAAAAAATTACTACATGAATAAATTATTTTGTTATCAATAAGGGGTTTACGCGATAAGCCAGTGAAACCTTGTCGATTTGACTAGGCACCTTATGAGTATTTTTATCAGTTAACTGCATAACTTCAAATTAACATGTCATTTATATTAACCCCATACTGCTAGGTACACAGCCTCATTCGATGAAACATGATCAGAGATAAAAATAGATTTTAACTCTGAATCAGATATTTTCTTTATAATACAAAGGTTAATATCGAAAAAAAGGAAGGGGGGGGGGGGGGGGGGGGTAAAAGATCTCTATTTTAAATAAACTGTTGTAATCAGATTTAAAAAGTGAATGTGAAATATAAACCTATATTAAATATGTATATTTCAGACAGTTTAACAGAAAACTATATATATGCATTTTTAAAAAGATCATATAGAAATATATCTTTTAAGAAAATATCATCAAGGCTTTTCAAAACATACCATTTATTTGTGATAAAAAGTTGCTGAAAATCTTTACAATAAAGACTTGAATCTTTCAGTGTAGGTATAAAAAACACAAACATACATAATAACTTCAGTGAGAACTGAAACACAGAAAACAAAAAGAGAAAAATATTAAAGAAAATGAAATAATTTATTTATTTTCTAATATCTGTTCGAATTTGCTGCTGATATTTTGTATAAAACTTGCACACGAATTAAACATTAACTTCGATAAAAAATGGTTTTGTCTAAAATATACACAAGAATTTTGCATTTACTTTTATGAAATATGATTTTGTCCAAAATGTATACTAGATTTTTGCACGTCCTTTAAATTGAAAAAAAAATCTTCATTACAAATAAGCATTGTATTTTAATAATGTCAGTTTCATAGAGTCAACAATGGTCATCATCATATGCATTTATTTAGATGAAGTATTAGCCTTTCTCTTCCCTTTCTGTGGTGTTTCCTTCATTTGTCTTTTATGGTTTCTTACAAATGTTCAATGTTTTCCCGGGCTAGAGGTCCAAATTGGTACTCAATTTCACCTGTTTCTGACATTTTCAAACAGTCCTTTTCTAAAAAGTTTGGCAATTTTGCCATTGAATCTCCAGTAGTTTCCAAATATTCAATTTGCAAATTAACCAGCTCTGCCATTCTATCTAAACAAGATTCAGGGGGCAGCCACAGTTTGGCATTCCGAAGTTTGTATCCATCTGGTTTTTGGTCTTCTGCTGTTTGCAAAACATTTAGTTGTGTCTTACTTCTTCAAAAGAATCTTGAATGTTAGACATAGAAGAAAATAAGGTTTGGACAACATTTTTGTACACTGTTGTATTAAGTTGGTGGATATTTTTCTCAGATTTCTCAAACAAGTTCAGACGAAAATGTTGACATAAAAAAACTTAGCATCTTCTTATGTGAAATATTATGGAACTTTGGGATAAAATCATTGCCTCCCATACAAAGAACGATGGATACTTTTTCACAATATCATCCTCATTTTTAAAACTACTTTCTAAGATTGCCATCATGTCTGTAAGATTATATATGTCCATTTTTTGTGTGTTTTGTAACATCACAGAAACAGTGACTGTATCTTCCGTTTACTTGTGGCCACTTGTTGAATGACTTCCTGTTCTGGTGTCACATCAGGCATTGTAGGCAGCTTCCTCATATGGCTGTATGGTGGTGCATCTGTGATTGGGAGGCCTTCAGAGATACGTTTCATCATAGCTCCGTAGCCACAGGCTTTGGCAATATACTCCCCCTTCCTCCTATTGAGGAAGAGGGTGTCCACTGGCTCATAGATTTGGGTTTTTTTTGTAATTTAGTGGCAAATTTCTGCAAATTTTTCACGATTCGGCTTTTTGATTTTTGAAGTGCATTTATTTTAAAAGTTCTTTCCTGGTGCTTATTTACATATTTTCTCCTCTCGCCTGGTTTTATCTTCTCCTCTTTACTCTCTATAGCTGGAAAATGTAAATATTAACAAAAATCTGTATTTTATGTTATTGGTTAGTCATTTAAGATTGTACTCAACACTTTCAGTAAAATTAATTTGGCTCGTTTGATTTTCTTAAAATTTTGACAAAGTATTTGCTTTCACAATTTCAAACATTTTGAACCAACCATTAATGAAAAAAAAATACATTGGTTATATAGCAGTTCATGTAGTATATATTCACGAGAACTGCTATAATAACAGCTGTCAAATAATGAATATTCATGAAAACTGAAAACCATGAAAAAATTAACCATCCTAATATGGCCTTTTTCACTGCAATGGAATACTATCGGATTCTTCAAAAGGTTGAAAATAGGTGTAGGTACAGTATATGGATACCAATTATGGATTATGATTGCATGTATGATACACCTTTTTACTGTCATGCATATACAAATTTTATTTTGTAATTTGAGCACTGTATCACCAACCTGCGGTGCTAAAAACGGTGTTAAAACACAATCAATCACCAAACAACCTAATGTCATTATTTTAATCCAAATGCAGATTTGCAATTGAAATTCCTTCTTCTTTCCAGTAAGCATGTAATTTATAATATACTACAAATTCACTTTACGCATATCTTTATTCATTTCACATTAATGTCTAATTATGAAATGGCGGATAATAATATTGAAGCGTTGTAGCGTTGTTGATTTTAACAATCCACTATAGAACTTAAACATAATTCCAGTAATCAAATAGCGACATTATTCAAATAGTTGAAAGTTTTTGTGATTATATGATTTTTCTTCTTGCGTTGCCAATTTTGTTTGTCACTGTTGTATTGAATGTTACAGTTGACACACTTTCCCATTTGTTCGATTGTCAGTGGTAATTCACATATTCTGCGATAAAAAAAAAAGATAAAAACACATTTAAAAATTTGGATTGAAAACAACTGATTACCGTCCATAATTTTGTTATCAAATTATTGGATACAATTAACCATACACACATTACTTGTGTGCCTGTTTCAAAATGAAGCATTACATATATTCACTTGACTTTATATAAAAAGATATTTGCAATATAACAAAGAATGAAAACAGGTTAAATGATGGAGACCATGCAGCAAACAGCAGGAAATAGTTCAACTTAAGGCCTCTTATCAAGTTCATTGAATTTTCCTACACGTGTATCTCTGAAAAAGATTAAACTGGTTGTCAACTGACTGGTGTAAAATTTACTGCAGATCCGTTAATGCTTGTGGTCTTCTTTTGTTTAGGAGTCTTGCATTTTGTCAGAGTTACGCTTACTGCTGTAACCTCTTCTCTGTTTGAGGCTGAAATGAGTCAGTAATGACAGAGTATTTCAATATGGTTGCTTTTTTTAGACTAAATTGAGACAGTAAACGTATTGAAATACCCTGTCATTACTAATTGTGACCAAAATAAGTCAGCTTTGACAGAGATTTTCAATAGGTTTACAGTTTGTGGTTGAAATGAGCCAGTAATGACCTGCTGATAATTCACATGAAAGGGCCAAGTGAGCTTTTCCCATCACTTGTCGTCCGTCGTCGTCGTCCGTCGTCGTTAGCTTTTAGAAAAATCTGCTCCTCTGAAACTACTGGGCCAAATTAAACCAAACTTGGCCACAATCATCATTTGGGTATTAAGTTTAAAAAATGTGTGGCGTGACCCGGTCAACCATCCAAGATGGCCGCCACGGCTAAAAATAGAACATAGGGGTAAAATGCAGTTTTTGGCTTATAACTCAAAAACCAAAGCATTTAGAGCAAATCTGACATGGGGTAAAATTGTTCATAAGGTGAAGATCTATCTGCCCTGAAATTTTCAGACGAATCGAACAACCTGTTGTTGGGTTGCTGCCCCTGAATTTGTAATTTTAAGGAAATTTTGCTGTTTTTTGTTATTATCTTGAATATTATTATAGATAGAGATAAACTGTAAACAGCAATAATGTTCAGCAAAGTAAGATTTACAAAAAAGTCAACATGTCCAAAATGGTCAGTTGCCTCCTTCAGGAGTTATTGCCCTTTATAGTCAATTTTTAACCATTTTTCGTAAATCTTAGTTATCTTTTACAAAAATCTTCTCCTCTGAAACTACTTGGCCAAATTAATCTAAACTTGGCAACAGTCGTCTTTGGGGTATCTAGTTTAAAAAATGTGTGGTGTGAACCGATCAACCAACCAAGATGGCCGCCATAGCTAAAAATAGAACATAGGGGTAAAATGCAGTTTTTGGCTTATAACTCAAAAACCAAAGCATTTAGAGCAAATCTGACATGGGGTATAAATGTTTATCAGATCAAGATCTATCTGCCCTGTAATTTTCAGACAACCTGTTGTTTGGTTGCTGCCCCATAATTGGTAATTTTAAGGAAATTTTGCTGTTTTTGGTTATTTTGAATATTATTATAGATAAAGAGAAAGATTTACAAATAAGTCAACGTGACCGAAATGGTCAATTGACCCCCTAAGGAGTTATTGTCCTTAATAGTCAATTTTTAACAATTTTCATAAAATTTGTAAATTTTTATTAACATATTCCACTGAAACTACTGGGCCAAGTTCATTATAGATAGAGATAATTGTAAGCAGCAAGACTGTTAAGTAAAGTAAGATGTACAAACACATCACCATCACCAAAACACCATTTTGTCATAAATCCATCTGCTTCCTTTGTTTAATTCAATTCAATTCAAATTTTTATTGCCATGTAAACTTTAAACATTAAGTTTGTGACATACAAAATAATAAACAATATAACTATATTTCGCATATATATATATACACAATCATTCATTTACAGTAAATATTCCAGTGTCCCCTGTCCTCAGTTCTAATGACCTTTTAATGTAGGACCCCAATTTATTTACTTGTGATGGTGTTGATGGATTGAGTATAAAAATCAACTTTTCTTCATCAGATAAATCTTTAACAGAAAAATTAAAATCCAAATTGTTAAAAAAGTTATTTCTTAGTTCCATATTTAATTTACAATCTAATATAAAATGTTTTTCGTTTTCTAATGTTTTACATTTATGGCATAATCTCTGCTCTCTAGGAATATTATTATGTCTGCCTTTTTCTATATTTAAATTATGGTCACTAATTCTTAGTTTTGTTATTAATTTTCTATATGTAAAGTTTGATGTTCTTAAATAGTCTTCAAAACGTAAATTTTGTTTAAGATTCTTATATAAATAAGTTTACTTTTAATATTCACATAGACCAAGGTGAGCGACACAGGCTCTTTAGAGCCTCTAGTTAAGCTCACCTGCCCCTTCGTGAGCTTTTCTCACCACTTGGCGTCCGTCGTCGTCGTCGTTAACGTTTTACATTTTGAACTTCTTCTAGAGAACCACTGAATGGAATGAAACCAAACATGGGGGACTTAGTTAAACATAGGACCCTATGGGAAATGCATAACAATGACTTATTTGAGATAACAACTGAATGGAATGAAATCAAACATGGCATGAATGTTCCTTATGAGGTGCTGACCAAGTGTTGTTACTTTGTAGCTGATCCATCATCCAAGATGACCGCCAGTGGGGGACTTTTCAATGAAATCAAACATAGCCTGAATGTTCCTTTCTTATAATGAGGTTATGGCTTTCTAAATACTGATACGAACCTCATTTTGACTGACCTCTGAAATATTTTGGAAAGAGAGTATATATTTTTCTTAAATCAACTTTTATATGTCATGAGTTCTCTGGTAGAGTTTTATCATCAACAATCATACCATTAATTCTTACATTTATAAAACAGCATGAATAAATATTGATACATTGATACCTTAGTTAATTCTTACCTATTTTCTTCTGTTCTGGAACTTTTTCCCCCTCTTGTCCCATCATCAAACTCTATTGTCAATTTTTCCGATATTTTATCTGGTTTTCTTAAGATCTCCTTATTTTCAGCTCTCGTTTTTACACCCTTCTTCGACATATCTGCTGTTTTCAAAACTTTGTCCTCAGTAATTATTTCCTCAGTCATGAAAGTTCTATCTGCTCCTGTGGGAATGATGATTGCATCATGTTATGCACTTTCTGCAACTTCCAGTGGTACTTCGGCTGTTCTTGGTTTGAGGTATCTATCTCTTCTTCAGTTGTTTCTGTCAGTTTTAAATGCAAACCTTTTTCTTTTGTCACACCTTGATCCTTTTGATGTACATGTTCTTAAATTAGAAATATAAATATTTAAACAAGTATTTAAAAAACTTGTTATCATAATGATATGTTTTGCCTTTTTGTAATTCTAAGTATGCAAATAGTTATCAAAGGTACCAGGATTATAATTTAGTACGCCAGACGCGCGTTTCGTCTTCATAAGACTCATCAGTGACGCTCATATCAAAATATCCATAAAGCCAAACTAGTACAAAGTTGAAGAGCATTGAGAACCTAAAATTCCAAAAAGTTGTGCCAAAAACGGCTATCTTAATCTATGCCTTGGATAAGAAAATCCTTCGTTTTTTGATAAATTAAAAGTTTAAAGTACATGAATGCCCCATATTGACAATGAAAATATTGTGAACAGTTGAGTGTTTGATGAACTGGCATTTCACATTTTGTTAAACTTTGCTTGATACTGAAAGAACATTTACCACCCTCACAATCAAGTGTAACATGCACTAACCGAAGAACTATTGATACAGTTGTTACATCAATCAGCTTCAGTGGTCTGATGTTGAAAAGTTGATTGGGATGGCACCAGTTTTGCTTTCTTTAACAAAACCATCTGGTGGTTATTTCTTTTTCCCATGATGTGCGCTAGGTGTTTATTCCACAAGATAGTGATATGCGTCAAGTGTGGTTAAAATTCATTAATTTGTCAACTACCGCTGGCTTGCATACATGATGTTCGAAAAGAAAGCCGAGTGTGTAAGTCTTTCCTGCCAGTACATAGCTTCTACACTATCAAGACTCCCGCGATAGTGCACGTAAACTGGGGTCTTAGTACCTCAGGCTAAACTGCAGGAGATCTCGGAGCAGCAAGGGCCCTAGAGATGCAGTGTGTAGACCCACAGTTGTGTGGACATACCCTAGCACTCATCAACCTTGTTCAGCTATAGGTAAATAGGCGGTTAGATGAGAGTCGTAGCCTAGTAAGGCAACTAATCTAGGAGATGGTAAACTTCGAAAACAAACCTGGATAGAATGGATTCAAAAGCTCACGACAGCAGCCCTTCTAGAGGATGGAAACCTGGACTACAAATGAACTGGCCCTCTAGGTTGGAGTGTTTGACATGGGGTTATAATGGTTGAGTTTTATAAATTGTTATTGAATGGAACACACCCTATCTTCTTATATCTATGACAGTACAGTATATATGTAAGGGAAATTTTAAAAATGGTCACATTTATAAATTAAGCAAATGGGTCCGATATTCAGATATAAAGATAGATCATGAAATAATTGTTGGACTCACTTTAAGGTGGTACCCACCTATTTCACTAAAATTAATTTGGCTCGTTTAATTTTCATAAAATTTTGTCAAAGTATTTACTTTGACCCTTTAACAAAACTATAAAAATTTGAAAAATTTTGAACCAACCGTTTTGTCAGAAAAATTACACTGGTTATATAGCAGTTTGACAAACACCAATTTTGATCATTGAGAAGCTTTATATTGCTTTTACAACACAACGTCATTAACACGTTTTTATCCAGTTGTTATCCATTGGTCCGACACCCCCGATTACCCATTGGTCCGACAACCCATTTCCCATTGGTCTGTGTGAATTGAGGTTTACAGAACAAGAGAATAATGGCCAAAGTATAAATAATAGAAAAATGGGCCAAAAATGAGGTGCTAAAATAGTAATATTATGGAGGGAGTAATGGACAAAAAGTACAAACCATAGGGCAAATGGATGCAAATATACCTCCTTCCCTCCTGCCCTAATTCCGACACTCATTTGACACTGATTCGTAGTATCGTTCAGTTGACGAGTTATTTGAACTACAGTAACTCTTTCTGTTGAGTTTATTACAGAAACAGATAATACTAAAGAGGAAATGTCAACAGCAGGGCCTCTCCGTTTGCCATCTGATGCATCCATCTTTACTGCTGAAGCAGAAGCAATAATTTTGGCTTTGAAATTTATTGCTTCTTCAGATAAATCAAAATTTATTATATGTTCGGATTCACTTTCATGCTTACAAGCTATACGAAATACTAAAATTAAAAACCCAACAATTCTCAAAATTTTGTATGTAATGAGGAATTTAAAAATTCTTCTGAAAGAAATAATATTTCTATGGGTTCCGAGTCATGTTGGAATCCTTGGAAACACAGCTGTAGACCTTGAGGCAAAGAATGCCCTGGGTGACCCTCTATCTAACTGTGATATACCATATACTGATTTTAAATCTAATATTAGAGAATATGTTTTCAATATATTGAAAAATAAATGGAGTAAAAAAGATGATAATAAATTGCATGAAATTAAACCTAATTTAGGCAAACCTTTTAATAATATTATGTGCAGAAAAGATCAGTGTGTTATTACTAGATGTCGTATTGGTCATACTAGAATAACACACGATTATCTTTTAAAAAATGAAGATGAACCACAATGTGTTCCTTGCAACTGCAAGTATACTATTAAACATGTTTTAATTAATTGTATTGACTTTGCTGATATTCGTAAGAAGCATTTCAATGTCAATAATATGTATGATTTATTCAATAATGTTCCATTTACAAATATTGTTGCATTTTTAAAAGAAATTGGAATTTATTATAGAATATAAAAATGTTATTATATTTAAATCGTTTTTAATTTTTATCACGTTATTTTACTGTTTATTTTTATTTGTATATAATCATTTTGCTTTAGTCTAGAATTTTAGTATATTGAAGGACTTTTTGTCTTATTTTAAAAGTATGCTTTAAATTGTAAAAATATTCGAATTAGCTCTCGCCGCGATATAGCCTCTTTGTGCTAATGCGGCGTAAAGCAACCAACAATCAATCAATCAATCAACAGCAGGGCAGTCTCTCATCAAACAGAATAATGTTCACGTATTGAGGTTACGGATACAATCAAAACTGTACACCCCAATATGAAGTTACAAAAAGAAGCATTAAATTTTTAAATAAAACTCGAAAATTGGCGAGTTTAAGTTTATATTATTGATATATAAAGTAAAATTGTTCAATCAGTGATAATTATTTTTATGTTAAAAGGACTTTTGTTAGTTTAAAACTTCGATAAAAATGGACAAAATGTGATTTAAGAATAATTCGAAAATACTAAGTTCGATATCATTCTGGTGGTACATCCATTTTCATCGAAGTTTCCTATTAATAAAGTCATGAAACATTTGCCACTGGACATAATACAAACAAATAACTACCAATCATTTAAAAATAGCCTTGTATACATTTGTTCTACTTAAATAAGCGATTATATTTGTAATTTCACATTCATGATACAACAATATTATTTGTTTCTGTATTAAAGTATTTTCATTTGTGTTTCTCTTTAACACGACTTATGGGTAGGACTCAAGCAAACAGGCGCCTTGAAAATAACTTTAGCAACCAGTTCGACTTCTTCTCTTGACATTGACACTGTCACAAGAATGTACCTGTATTCATTGTTTCTATTTACAAGCACATTTGCTGTTGTCGTGAACTCGTACACTCAAACAGATACCTTACGAAGAACGCGCCAAACTTTACAAAGTTATATTTGGTTTACCAGTTTTCCCACGATCTTAAGAGTTGAATAATTCACTATTTAATTAAGTACAAACACAGTTGCTTAAAGACAAACTAAACGTATGTTCTTCTCACAATAATTCTGTACACTGAACCAAGCATACAAATCGAGTTAAAAGCATGCATAATTGGAGCCTGAACTTTCTTAATTCTCTACTTTGGGTGAGATAAAAAGCTGCGTATCATCATTTTAATTAGTTATTTGACAAAACTTTACAAATGTAATTGAGAATGGAAATGGGGAATGTGTCAAAGAGACAACAACCCTACAAAATGCAGAAAACAGATAAAGACCACCAATGGGTCATCATAAAAACATGCACCCGGAGGAGGTCTCCAGATTGCCCCTAAACGTAAATGTGAACTAGTTTGACAGTGAAAATGGACGTCATGCTTAACTCCAAAACATTTTATGTGGATCAGAATCTGCTTACCCTTCCGGAGCACCTGAGATCTCAGAAATGAAAAAGAAAATTTCTTCAAATATCAAAGGATTGATATTCAACAGCATACTGAATTGCTTAAAAGCAACAACTAAAATTAAGTTCATTAGACCACATTCATTGTGTCAGAAACCATTGCTGTGTCAACTATATTTAATCACAATCCAAATTCAGAGCTGTATCCAGTTTGAATGTCCGTCCGTCGTCGTTAGCTTTTAGAAAAATCTGCTCCTCTGAAACTACTGGGCCAAATTAAACCAAACTTGGCCACAATCATCATTTGGGTATTAAGTTTAAAAAATGTGTGGCGTGACCCGGTCAACCATCCAAGATGGCCGCCACGGCTAAAAATAGAACATAGGGGTAAAATGCAGTTTTTGGCTTATAACTCAAAAACCAAAGCATTTAGAGCAAATCTGACATGGGGTAAAAATTGTTCATAAGGTGAAGATCTATCTGCCCTGAAATTTTCAGACGAATCGAACAACCTGTTGTTGGGTTGCTGCCCCTGAATTTGTAATTTTAAGGAAATTTTGCTGTTTTTTGTTATTATCTTGAATATTATTATAGATAGAGATAAACTGTAAACAGCAATAATGTTCAGCAAAGTAAGATTTACAAAAAAGTCAACATGTCCAAAATGGTCAGTTGCCTCCTTCAGGAGTTATTGCCCTTTATAGTCAATTTTTAACCATTTTTCGTAAATCTTAGTTATCTTTTACAAAAATCTTCTCCTCTGAAACTACTTGGCCAAATTAATCTAAACTTGGCAACAGTCGTCTTTGGGGTATCTAGTTTAAAAAATGTGTGGTGTGAACCGATCAACCAACCAAGATGGCCGCCATAGCTAAAAATAGAACATAGGGGTAAAATGCAGTTTTTGGCTTATAACTCAAAAACCAAAGCATTTAGAGCAAATCTGACATGGGGTATAAATGTTTATCAGATCAAGATCTATCTGCCCTGTAATTTTCAGACAACCTGTTGTTTGGTTGCTGCCCCATAATTGGTAATTTTAAGGAAATTTTGCTGTTTTTGGTTATTTTGAATATTATTATAGATAAAGAGAAAGATTTACAAATAAGTCAACGTGACCGAAATGGTCAATTGACCCCCTAAGGAGTTATTGTCCTTAATAGTCAATTTTTAACAATTTTCATAAAATTTGTAAATTTTTATTAACATATTCCACTGAAACTACTGGGCCAAGTTCATTATAGATAGAGATAATTGTAAGCAGCAAGACTGTTAAGTAAAGTAAGATGTACAAACACATCACCATCACCAAAACACCATTTTGTCATAAATCCATCTGCTTCCTTTGTTTAATTCAATTCAATTCAAATTTTTATTGCCATGTAAACTTTAAACATTAAGTTTGTGACATACAAAATAATAAACAATATAACTATATTTCGCATATATATATATACACAATCATTCATTTACAGTAAATATTCCAGTGTCCCCTGTCCTCAGTTCTAATGACCTTTTAATGTAGGACCCCAATTTATTTACTTGTGATGGTGTTGATGGATTGAGTATAAAAATCAACTTTTCTTCATCAGATAAATCTTTAACAGAAAAATTAAAATCCAAATTGTTAAAAAAGTTATTTCTTAGTTCCATATTTAATTTACAATCTAATATAAAATGTTTTTCGTTTTCTAATGTTTTACATTTAAGGCATAATCTCTGCTCTCTAGGAATATTATTATGTCTGCCTTTTTCTATATTTAAATTATGGTCACTAATTCTTAGTTTTGTTATTAATTTTCTATATGTAAAGTTTGATGTTCTTAAATAGTCTTCAAAACGTAAATTTTGTTTAAGATTCTTATATAAATAAAGTTTACTTTTAATATTCACATAGACCAAGGTGAGCGACACAGGCTCTTTAGAGCCTCTAGTTAAGCTCACCTGCCCCTTCGTGAGCTTTTCTCACCACTTGGCGTCCGTCGTCGTCGTCGTTAACGTTTTACATTTTGAACTTCTTCTAGAGAACCACTGAATGGAATGAAACCAAACATGGGGGACTTAGTTAAACATAGGACCCTATGGGAAATGCATAACAATGACTTATTTGAGATAACAACTGAATGGAATGAAATCAAACATGGCATGAATGTTCCTTATGAGGTGCTGACCAAGTGTTGTTACTTTGTAGCTGATCCATCATCCAAGATGACCGCCAGTGGGGGACTTTTCAATGAAATCAAACATAGCCTGAATGTTCCTTTCTTATAATGAGGTTATGGCTTTCTAAATACTGATACGAACCTCATTTTGACTGACCTCTGAAATATTTTGGAAAGAGAGTATATATTTTTCTTAAATCAACTTTTATATGTCATGAGTTCTCTGGTAGAGTTTTATCATCAACAATCATACCATTAATTCTTACATTTATAAAACAGCATGAATAAATATTGATACATTGATACCTTAGTTAATTCTTACCTATTTTCTTCTGTTCTGGAACTTTTTCCCCCTCTTGTCCCATCATCAAACTCTATTGTCAATTTTTCCGATATTTTATCTGGTTTTCTTAAGATCTCCTTATTTTCAGCTCTCGTTTTTACACCCTTCTTCGACATATCTGCTGTTTTCAAGACTTTGTCCTCAGTAATTATTTCCTCAGTCATGAAAGTTCTATCTGCTCCTGTGGGAATGATGATTGCATCATGTTATGCACTTTCTGCAACTTCCAGTGGTACTTCGGCTGTTCTTGGTTTGAGGTATCTATCTCTTCTTCAGTTGTTTCTGTCAGTTTTAAATGCAAACCTTTTTCTTTTGTCACACCTTGATCCTTTTGATGTACATGTTCTTAAATTAGAAATATAAATATTTAAACAAGTATTTAAAAAACTTGTTATCATAATGATATGTTTTGCCTTTTTGTAATTCTAAGTATGCAAATAGTTATCAAAGGTACCAGGATTATAATTTAGTACGCCAGACGCGCGTTTCGTCTTCATAAGACTCATCAGTGACGCTCATATCAAAATATCCATAAAGCCAAACTAGTACAAAGTTGAAGAGCATTGAGAACCTAAAATTCCAAAAAGTTGTGCCAAAAACGGCTATCTTAATCTATGCCTTGGATAAGAAAATCCTTCGTTTTTTGATAAATTAAAAGTTTAAAGTACATGAATGCCCCATATTGACAATGAAAATATTGTGAACAGTTGAGTGTTTGATGAACTGGCATTTCACATTTTGTTAAACTTTGCTTGATACTGAAAGAACATTTACCACCCTCACAATCAAGTGTAACATGCACTAACCGAAGAACTATTGATACAGTTGTTACATCAATCAGCTTCAGTGGTCTGATGTTGAAAAGTTGATTGGGATGGCACCAGTTTTGCTTTCTTTAACAAAACCATCTGGTGGTTATTTCTTTTTCCCATGATGTGCGCTAGGTGTTTATTCCACAAGATAGTGATATGCGTCAAGTGTGGTTAAAATTCATTAATTTGTCAACTACCGCTGGCTTGCATACATGATGTTCGAAAAGAAAGCCGAGTGTGTAAGTCTTTCCTGCCAGTACATAGCTTCTACACTATCAAGACTCCCGCGATAGTGCACGTAAACTGGGGTCTTAGTACCTCAGGCTAAACTGCAGGAGATCTCGGAGCAGCAAGGGCCCTAGAGATGCAGTGTGTAGACCCACAGTTGTGTGGACATACCCTAGCACTCATCAACCTTGTTCAGCTATAGGTAAATAGGCGGTTAGATGAGAGTCGTAGCCTAGTAAGGCAACTAATCTAGGAGATGGTAAACTTCGAAAACAAACCTGGATAGAATGGATTCAAAAGCTCACGACAGCAGCCCTTCTAGAGGATGGAAACCTGGACTACAAATGAACTGGCCCTCTAGGTTGGAGTGTTTGACATGGGGTTATAATGGTTGAGTTTTATAAATTGTTATTGAATGGAACACACCCTATCTTCTTATATCTATGACAGTACAGTATATATGTAAGGGAAATTTTAAAAATGGTCACATTTATAAATTAAGCAAATGGGTCCGATATTCAGATATAAAGATAGATCATGAAATAATTGTTGGACTCACTTTAAGGTGGTACCCACCTATTTCACTAAAATTAATTTGGCTCGTTTAATTTTCATAAAATTTTGTCAAAGTATTTACTTTGACCCTTTAACAAAACTATAAAAATTTGAAAAATTTTGAACCAACCGTTTTGTCAGAAAAATTACACTGGTTATATAGCAGTTTGACAAACACCAATTTTGATCATTGAGAAGCTTTATATTGCTTTTACAACACAACGTCATTAACACGTTTTTATCCAGTTGTTATCCATTGGTCCGACACCCCCGATTACCCATTGGTCCGACAACCCATTTCCCATTGGTCTGTGTGAATTGAGGTTTACAGAACAAGAGAATAATGGCCAAAGTATAAATAATAGAAAAATGGGCCAAAAATGAGGTGCTAAAATAGTAATATTATGGAGGGAGTAATGGACAAAAAGTACAAACCATAGGGCAAATGGATGCAAATATACCTCCTTCCCTCCTGCCCTAATTCCGACACTCATTTGACACTGATTCGTAGTATCGTTCAGTTGACGAGTTATTTGAACTACAGTAACTCTTTCTGTTGAGTTTATTACAGAAACAGATAATACTAAAGAGGAAATGTCAACAGCAGGGCCTCTCCGTTTGCCATCTGATGCATCCATCTTTACTGCTGAAGCAGAAGCAATAATTTTGGCTTTGAAATTTATTGCTTCTTCAGATAAATCAAAATTTATTATATGTTCGGATTCACTTTCATGCTTACAAGCTATACGAAATACTAAAATTAAAAACCCAACAATTCTCAAAATTTTGTATGTAATGAGGAATTTAAAAATTCTTCTGAAAGAAATAATATTTCTATGGGTTCCGAGTCATGTTGGAATCCTTGGAAACACAGCTGTAGACCTTGAGGCAAAGAATGCCCTGGGTGACCCTCTATCTAACTGTGATATACCATATACTGATTTTAAATCTAATATTAGAGAATATGTTTTCAATATATTGAAAAATAAATGGAGTAAAAAAGATGATAATAAATTGCATGAAATTAAACCTAATTTAGGCAAACCTTTTAATAATATTATGTGCAGAAAAGATCAGTGTGTTATTACTAGATGTCGTATTGGTCATACTAGAATAACACACGATTATCTTTTAAAAAATGAAGATGAACCACAATGTGTTCCTTGCAACTGCAAGTATACTATTAAACATGTTTTAATTAATTGTATTGACTTTGCTGATATTCGTAAGAAGCATTTCAATGTCAATAATATGTATGATTTATTCAATAATGTTCCATTTACAAATATTGTTGCATTTTTAAAAGAAATTGGAATTTATTATAGAATATAAAAATGTTATTATATTTAAATCGTTTTTAATTTTTATCACGTTATTTTACTGTTGATTTTTATTTGTATATAATCATTTTGCTTTAGTCTAGAATTTTAGTATATTGAAGGACTTTTTGTCTTATTTTAAAAGTATGCTTTAAATTGTAAAAATATTCGAATTAGCTCTCGCCGCGATATAGCCTCTTTGTGCTAATGCGGCGTAAAGCAACCAACAATCAATCAATCAATCAACAGCAGGGCAGTCTCTCATCAAACAGAATAATGTTCACGTATTGAGGTTACGGATACAATCAAAACTGTACACCCCAATATGAAGTTACAAAAAGAAGCATTAAATTTTTAAATAAAACTCGAAAATTGGCGAGTTTAAGTTTATATTATTGATATATAAAGTAAAATTGTTCAATCAGTGATAATTATTTATATGTTAAAAGGACTTTTGTTAGTTTAAAACTTCGATAAAAATGGACAAAATGTGATTTAAGAATAATTCGAAAATACTAAGTTCGATATCATTCTGGTGGTACATCCATTTTCATCGAAGTTTCCTATTAATAAAGTCATGAAACATTTGCCACTGGACATAATACAAACAAATAACTACCAATCATTTAAAAATAGCCTTGTATACATTTGTTCTACTTAAATAAGCGATTATATTTGTAATTTCACATTCATGATACAACAATATTATTTGTTTCTGTATTAAAGTATTTTCATTTGTGTTTCTCTTTAACACGACTTATGGGTAGGACTCAAGCAAACAGGCGCCTTGAAAATAACTTTAGCAACCAGTTCGACTTCTTCTCTTGACATTGACACTGTCACAAGAATGTACCTGTATTCATTGTTTCTATTTACAAGCACATTTGCTGTTGTCGTGAACTCGTACACTCAAACAGATACCTTACGAAGAACGCGCCAAACTTTACAAAGTTATATTTGGTTTACCAGTTTTCCCACGATCTTAAGAGTTGAATAATTCACTATTTAATTAAGTACAAACACAGTTGCTTAAAGACAAACTAAACGTATGTTCTTCTCACAATAATTCTGTACACTGAACCAAGCATACAAATCGAGTTAAAAGCATGCATAATTGGAGCCTGAACTTTCTTAATTCTCTACTTTGGGTGAGATAAAAAGCTGCGTATCATCATTTTAATTAGTTATTTGACAAAACTTTACAAATGTAATTGAGAATGGAAATGGGGAATGTGTCAAAGAGACAACAACCCTACAAAATGCAGAAAACAGATAAAGACCACCAATGGGTCATCATAAAAACATGCACCCGGAGGAGGTCTCCAGATTGCCCCTAAACGTAAATGTGAACTAGTTTGACAGTGAAAATGGACGTCATGCTTAACTCCAAAACATTTTATGTGGATCAGAATCTGCTTACCCTTCCGGAGCACCTGAGATCTCAGAAATGAAAAAGAAAATTTCTTCAAATATCAAAGGATTGATATTCAACAGCATACTGAATTGCTTAAAAGCAACAACTAAAATTAAGTTCATTAGACCACATTCATTGTGTCAGAAACCATTGCTGTGTCAACTATATTTAATCACAATCCAAATTCAGAGCTGTATCCAGTTTGAATGTTGTGTCCATACTAGCCCCAAGTCGACCTCTGCGGCATATCAACAGAATGTACTCCTATATTTGAGATTTCATGGAAATGTTGTGTAGTCAACAATCAGGAATACAAATTTCTAAGGAGACAGTTTCCGATAAGACTGTCAGCAGCTAAAACCATTCACAAATCACAGGGTTCAACTCTTGAAACTGTTGCAGTCCACTTTGGAAGCAGACGAAATCAGCACATGCATTAAGTCGGTATAAGCAGAGCAAAAAAAATATGTCTGGGTTAAATATTCTTGCATTTAATGAAGAGAAATTAGCTGTTAGTCCAGAAGTCATATTCGAAATGGAAAGAATGAGAGAAGATGCTCAATTAAGTCTGTCAGAATATCATTAGCAATAGTATATCCAAACTCACTATTGTCTTCCATAATACCAGATCTTTACACTTACATATTGATGAGCTTCGTAAAGAATAAAATATATTAGAAGCAGATGTTATTGCATTATCAGAGACACGCTTGCAAGGAAGTGATGATGATCAAACCTACATTATTTCAGGTTTCAATATGATAAGATATGATAGCACAAGTCAAAATGGTCCTCCCTTTTACGGATGTGCCATATATACAAAATCCTTATGTTCTGACAATGTATATAAAGATCAAAGAAACTAATGATACGTTACCACCTGTTCCCGAAGCATCAGTTTCGCCAAAGTTTGGATCAAAACAGATTGAAAGAAAAAGAAGAAAGAGGGTCACACTCACTCTGTCCTCTTTCCACCCAACACCTTAACGAAAAACAACAGAATCGGCAGAGAAAATAGAAGAGATAATGTCAGAAAGCACTGAAGAACGCTTCCACCAAAGCCCTGCCTCATCTCCACTCTGGTGTCCACCCACCGATTTCTTTATCCAAACTGATGATTTTGGTGATCTTAATTATGGACAAAGCCTAAAATCTGATGTTATGAACAATGCACTGAAACTGATCGATGACAAGTATGTGGGAATGGATGGTCTTGAGGCAACCGTCCTGGCTCCGTACTTCGAAGAAAAAGCCAACATATGGCATTATTACGAAGAAAAAAAGTTCCAACATGCATATCCACCATCAGCTCAAATACGCCACACAGGAAAAGGTCATTGGGTCTTGTCATACAAGTCAGTTGACAGTCAATCGTTATACCTTATTGACAGCATGAGAAGTGCACGCGAGGCCTTATCGCAATCCTTGCAAATACAACTTGCAGCGGTATACGGTCACACGGATAATCTACTCAATAGTAACATGCCATTTATTCAGCAGCAAAGAAACAGTGTTGATTGTGGTGTAATGTGTATTGCATTCTTGGTAGAGTTTGTGAAAAGGGACACCAAGGTGTCCTTTCTGCTAACTTCAATCTAAGCCAAATTCGCTCTCACTTGTTGCGCTCTTTTGGGAAAGGCGATATTACATCTTTTCCGCAAATTGCACATAAACTTCGGTCTAATGTAGGATGCAAAGATATCCAACTGAGGCTGCACTGCATTTGTAACATGCCAGAGGTATTCAGTGACATGATAAAGTGCGACCGATGTGAATTATGGTTCCACAATAAGTGTTTTAGCCTCGATCATACGATGGACAGCAGTTAGTTTTATGTTGGTTGCAGCAATTAGACTTAGTATAGACACTGATCCGTGTTCAATTATAGAATATGTTACATTTTATTTGCAATTTACTGCAATTTCATTCACAGTTGATACGCTTAAAAAATGTGTCATTGTTATTATTGATTGAGATATATTTTATTAGATTTTCTTCGGCATGTAGATGTACAATTATATACTTAGTTTTAATGATCGAAACAAAAGGTCTCAACTTTAATTTGTATAAAAGAAAACATTTGAAACAATTAATGCCACACATCTCTTTAAAGGGCTAATTTGTTGTTAATTTATTCATAATTTGTTGTATAGCATTGTTTTGTAAATGCATTCTATTATTTAAATGTTACATAGATGTTCTCTAATTGTGTGTGAGTGGGTGTGTGTAAAAGCATGATTTTCTGGTACATGTGTAGGTAGTATTGAATTAGATATAAATCTGGAACATTCTGTGCAAAACATACGCAACTTCTCTTCTCAAACTTGAAATTTTCTGTACATAAATTTGGTATTGTAACTGCGGTGTTTGATACCTTACTGTGATAGTTGGTAACTAACAGCGGTAACTTAAAACCTATTTGTACTAACATGATCGAACTTTTCATTAGTAGTACACGTGATGTTCTGTAAATTTACATTTAATATAAATCAAAAGTATGAAATTTATATAAATCGGGCATTATTTTCATGTTACACGTTTAAGCGTACACAGAAGACAAAAAGTTTGGTTGATGAAGTTAAAGTAAAGAAAAAGACAACTAAAGAACAAATTAACTTTATTGTAACACTTGGAAATCCTGTCATAAAAAATAGCAACAATTTCAATAAATCATTGATTGTATACATGTATTACATTATTTCTCGATTTGATTAACGTATATTTTCCCAATCCCATGAACAACAACCTCGTTTTTATTAGTAGAGTTAAATGTGTCACGTACATGCTACCCAACCCGTGACATATAGAGTGGTGGCTGGCGGTGCGATATAGCTTCGTTTATTAAACTTGCGAGTTATTTCGTGAGATCGAACTATACAGCCTGATGAATAAAATTTAGTGAACTGTACTGTTATAAATTTTCAAGCGATTTTGAATTTTTAATGTTTTAGATTCAAACTTTTAGAAGTAGAATTGTTAGTTTACGTGAACATGATTTTCTCAAGTTAATTAAAAAAAAACGAATCGGTTTTGAAGAAAAGATAGAAAGAAATTCTATTGTTAAACGTGCATGAATTACGAAAACACGGGAAAACAAAAGCCAGCAAGGGTTACAAAAAGATAAAGATACATTTCAGAAATGGAGATATGTGAACCATAAAGACGAGGATTATGCTGATGAAGAAATCAATCAACCTACGGCAAATATCCTGGAAAGAAGGAATGAGGGTCATGAAGAAAATGCCGATAAAGAGAAAACCGGCAACTTAAAGATTTCACAGCAAGGTCGGACAACGCTATTTATAGAAATATCAACACCTATAAACGGGACTGTCATGACAGTACTAGTGGAATTAGGCAACAGTTCAATAGCGGCAGGAGGTCTCCAAACAATTACAGAATAATCTGGATGTATAGTACTGAGAGGCTCAAGACAAGAACACCTTTAGAAGCAGAGGGTCAACAATTATTACATGAGAGATGTGTAAGTAGATGTAATGAAGATATCCGGACTAGGCCATTAATGAATACACACAGTCACATGGACGAAAAATGATTGATTGATTGTTGGTAACTTATGTTTTTCAGATGGCTTCAAATATCCTGAATGCTAAAGCACCGGTTTCAAAGAGGGGGAATGCCTATGAGTGTGTTAGGTGCCAGACGAGCAAACCAGTAATAAACTCCTACAAATATGTGGTCAACCACATAAGGAAACAAAATTTACTAGCTACACAGTGATCATATTGGTGCACCTTGTGTGACTACAGGTTTGACACACAAGAGGAACTAGCGAAGCACGTTGACACGTATCCAGTGCATAAGAAAAACGTTGGTATACAGAAGATGTCAGGGATTACCATCAACCCTGGCAGTTTTTTCAGACAATCTGACATGCCATACTTCATACTTCAGTGATGATATCGTTGCATTTAAAAGGTAGACCATACTCGCAAATGGTGTCAAGGGAGAGCCAAAAATCGAGTTCCTGAAATTTTCTTCCCGAACGGGAATCGAACCAGGAACCTTTGTGATAGTAGTCCGATGCACAAACCACTACACCAAGGCTCTCACTACACCAACAATATTAATTAACTACCAGTGCAATATAAATAAGAGAAATCGAAAAAAAAATCAACATTTATATTAATATTTGTAGGTGATGGATGCATAAACAGTCCAGGTCACTGTGCGCAGTACTATTCGTACACGTTTATGGAATATACCACCAAGAAAATATTATCCTGGCTTAGTTAACACACATGTAACCTCTTCTGCACCCGTTCCTTACATAGCAACTACTAGTCAGCAACCTACTTACACTCCACTTGTTAATGCCCATGTTTCCTGTTCAGTACCCTTGCCCTAAACAGCAGAGCCGTTGCATCATTATCTCAATCAGCATGAAAAGCAATTCTCAGCATCTAATAGTTATGTTCCATCATTTCTTCCACCTCTCACATTGGGTTCTCATTACTTTGTGTCACCCTTGCATATGTCAACTAATAGTCAGCAGTCTTCGTACATGCATGTTGACACATCTACCTCAAGACCTGTTATAATGAGCAATAATGACATACCAGCTTCCATTAATTCAACATATACTTCTACAAATCCTCTATCAAATTTTACAGAACTAACTGTTCTTCAACCAATTGACTCACTTCATTCAAACAATAACCAGTGTAGATACTATTCTGTACGCTATCCGGAAGTCGCGATTTTCGAAGCGAGGATTTCAAACTGGCTAACAGAACGGTTTTGTTTTTGTGCTTTTTCTCATCATTTGTTTACTCCTATATCTATAAAGTGCTCTGCACATCTTAAGTGTATGTATAGCATCATAAATATGAGTAACTGTAACAAAAACATGCAGTAGAATATAAAATATACGTGTGCATCACATCAACTTCATAGAAAAAAGTGAAATCGATTGACAATTTTGCTCTCGTAATACAAAGCAAATTATCCTTTATTGCAAATATTTGCATCAGTTTACAGTTAAATATATACTGTTTCAATATTCCTATCGTATTTTAGTAGAATGTTCGTATTTCAAATAAAAAATATGCTTTCCTTGAGGATCCCAAAATAAATTACTGTACGATCAGTCTAAAACTGACTGTATTCTAGTAGCGATTTTTTGTCTGTATGACCAGTAGTGATTTTGAAGAAAAATCACAACAACAAAGGGAAGTTTTTAACGACCTTGAATGAAAACAACGGCATTTTGAAGGTGTATACGTGTCTATGTGAAATTATGATTGTGTCTCTGGAACTATAACGTAATTTCTTTCATCAGACAATACAAAAATATTTCTGATGATTTTTGTAGACGGCAAAATAATCATATTTTTTTCCATCAGTCTTTCTTATAATCAAATGCATAAAAAGCAATACATGATTCGCTTGTGGACTTTGTACTAGTGTGTCGTTGCAGTTATCTGTTTAACTATTACATTTTTAAAGACTATTTACACCGTCTGCCGTTGACCAATTGATGATAACATACATCAAGCCTGTCTCTTTTAAAATGACAAACAATAGATAGAGAAAACTTAGTTTAAAAACTTTGGATATTGAGGAAAGAATTAACGAAATTATACCCCGCCACTTCTATAGTCCATGTTTTGGAATAAAATAAACTACCATAAAAACTAAATTATAGGTGCACAGGGGCATCATTTAATAACGAATATGAGGAAGTTTTATTAATACTAGTATAATTTATGGTAAGTTTTTGAAAGTTGCGTATAGTAAACGGGTACCACCCGATAAGGTAGTGGAAAAGTCCTTATCATGGAAATAAAAAACAGATGATTTTTCGAAAAACCAAATAAGAGGTACACAATCGAATTAAATGATAAGGAATCTGAAAAAAGATTCATTAAGTTATGACACTTGTCTGAAGGAAGTTGTGGATATAAAATAGGTACGCCCAATATAAGGTTATGACCAATTCCGTATTTAAGATATAGAAACATCAAAAATATTTTTACCAACAATTCGAAATAGAAGCTAATTGATTAAAAATGGAGCAATTTTAGAAAAGTTTAACAATTGGTTTTGAGGGTCACGGTTGGAAATACCTGATGGGTGCCCCCATATAATGCAAAGTTCAAGTCCGTATCTTATATAAAGAAACCCCATAAAAGATTTTTAATAAAATTCGAAAAACATTCCTTTTTTTTATATAAATAAGGCCGTTAATTTTCTCGTTTGAATTGATATAAAAAAGAAGATGCGGTATGATTGCCAATGAGACAACCGTCCACAAGAGATCAAAATAACACAGACATTAACAAATATAGCTCACCGTATGGCCTTCAACAATAAGCAAAGCCAATACCACAAAGTCAGCTATAAAAGCCCCCGTTGCAGCTCTGTCCCTGAAGACAGCAGCAGATGCAACTTTATCACCATCTTTTGATCCATCAGTATAGACAGTTGAAAAATCTAGATAATCGGCTTTAATTTCAGCATAGTGTTGCTGAATTAAAAGAGGATTTGTTTTATTTTTATTGTGTTCACGGAGATTAAGTATCATTTTTGGTTTGGGAAGTTCCCATGGAGGACATTTGCAAGTTTTAACTTGAGCAACAGATTTTAAATCAAAAGAAGCTAAATGTGGTTTTAAACGTATACATAACGGAGGAATTTTATTTTCATGTTTTGCAAAAATATCTTCATAAATCGGATTAAAAACACAGCTGTAGGCAGGATTATCTGAATGGGCTTTTAGTTTGATAGCATATTGAAGTCCACGCTTCAAACGTCTGTGGAACATCCGAATGAAAAAGCTGTGGTTGGTTCAAGATTACTTCTAATAATATTGTCAATACATATTGCAAAATTATCTTGATCAAATGACCGATTTAATGTAATATCATTACAATTATCAAAAAAGTCAAATTGACAGTTAAATGTGAAAAAAATTATCAGTAAAGGTTACATCAGAATGAAAATCCAAAAAGAGGTAAAATTTACTGACAAATGTTGCAATTTTTAAATAAAGCTGTGGTTGGTTTACTTCTAATACAATTTTCTATGCCTATTAGACAATTATCTTGATCAAATGACCGATTTAAAGTTACATCATTACAATTAAAAAAATTGTCAAATTGACAGTAAAATGTGAAAAAAGTATCTTGAAGGTAATTTCTGAATCATCCAAAAAGTGGCAAAATTTACAGAAAAATGTTGCACTTTTTAAATAAAGCTGTGGTTGGTTCAAATTAAGCTGTTAACTTCTAATACTATTGTCAATACATATTGAAAAATTATCTTGATCAAATGACCGATAGAATGTAACATCATTACAACAATAAAAAAATAAAATTGACAGTAAAATGTGAAAAATTATCAGTAAAGGTAACATCAGAATGAATACCGAAAAATAGGTACAAATTACAGGAAAATTTGGCAATTTTAAAATAAATCCAAAAACTAGCAACAACCAGTCCAGAGAAAATTTCATCATTGGATCATCAATTCTTAAAGGGATTAGATCTTCTGGCCTATCAAAAATAAACATAAGAACATTCAGATGGGCACACATTGATAAAATAACAAAGGAAATTATGAATATGGATTTGAAAGCTTATAAGAATATATTATTCTTCAAATTGGTTGAAACGATATAACTGGTGGAAAATCCTTGAATGATTTTGAAATTGAATTTGAAATTTTGCTTCTAGCAGCTCGTAGTTGTAGTAACTCTGACTATAACATAGTCTCAGGACTCCCTCCCAGGATTGATGTAAATGTTTACAGGGCAAATGTAGCTTTAGAAAGATTATGTCAACACCTTGGACAAGTTTTTTGTCCATGGATTTATGAGTTTTGAACAGCGGTATACTACTGTTGTCTTTATGTTTATGCGTGACAGCTTCAATCAAAACAATAATTTCTATGTTCATAATGGTAATCATTTCAATTCAAGAGGAACATCAAGATACATCAAAACAATCGATAACATAATAGGAATAATCAATACACATGATGAATGTGATAACTGTGGTGAACTTAACCATAAAACATCCTCTGTGCTTATTTTAACAATTAGTCTTTGTATAAATTATATAATCAATTTAGAAAACCATGCATTGACAGCTAATGATAAGATTTTTAATTCTTATGGTTTTAGTATATCAAAAGGTATTATGATTTGTTCTTACAATGTTAATAGGTTTGAAAGTAAATAGGAAGAAATTAAACATAACCTTGTTTTCTGATAACCAACTTGATGTATTAGGATTGTGTGAAACATTTTTAACAAAACACACTCCTGATAATGAATTACAAGTACCTGGTTATGATTGATTGATTGATTGTTGGTTGCTTAACGTCCAGTGGCAAATATTTCATGCATATTCAGGACGAGAACAAGTTCACAATAAATACAATAGGTAGGTTGATACGATATAGGCCATCTGGGATGATGGTCGGGGAAATTTAGACTGCCACTGGAAAATGAGGGCATCTTGGATAGGGACAGAAATTTTGCCTTGCAACAGGCCACCTACGGACCCCTCAAAGAGTTGTTGCAAGGGTTCTTAACGTGCAAAGAGCGTGGCACTCTCCTTACACGAGGCATCGGATTTAACGTCCCCCTTCTGACCGGACGTGACTGCGAACTTGATACATCCCGCATACATACCTGGTTATGCATTTGAAAGAAAGGACAGAACTTCCCAAGGTCAGGGTGGTGTATTTGTTTACTTTTCAGAAACTATTACATTTTTAAGAAAAAACAACATAGAAATAAGGGGTACAGAAACAATGTAGTTTGAAATTAAATCAGATTACAAAAATTAAACTTTTTTATTATGTTTTATGTATGGGCCACCATAGATAGATTTGGTTGATAATTTTGAAGAAGAAATAAGAGTGACAATGACAATGAATTCAGATAAAACAATTATGGTTGATTTTAATTTTAAAGCACCAAACAAACCTCCTAAAAAATGGCTGAATAACTGATTCAAGAGGCCACACGGGTAACAAAAGATACTAGTACACTGATTGATCGTATTGATGTCAATAATCCAAATATGGTTAGAGGAATCACATGTGTGTACATATGCAATAAGTGACCATTATCTTATCGAAATTATTAAACACAGAAATTTACAGGATATGAAATGACAAATTGTTTTTTTACGTCACACAGGTTATGAAAAATAAATCTGTCGTTTACTGTATAAAGAGGTACAGCTTACGATTTCTCCTACATCTACATTGTACGACGAACCATCAGAACATTGATGACTATACGTCGGCACATCGCTAACAGACAATTGATCAAGAGCGGGCGAGGCGATAAATGTCTTTCAAAATACGAGTTCATACAACGGGGGTGAGCGAGCCAATTCTCAATTCACCAAAAAGTTCTCTCGTCACATTGTTAAGCATCAGCAGCAATATATTTCTAGGTGTAAGAGCGGGCGAGGTGATAAATTTATTTCAAAATACGAGTTCATACAACGGGGGTGAGCGAGCCAATTCTCATTCAACAAAAAGTTTTCTTGTCACATTGTTAAGCATCAGCAGCAATATATTTCTAGTTGTAAGAGCGGGTGAGGCGATAAATTTATTTCGACATACGAGTTCATACAGCGGGGGTGAGCGAGCCAATCCTCATTCACCCGTATGAAATGTTGTTGGAAATATTTCCCTTGAAAACTAAAAACACAATTTACAGACTATCTTCTGAATTTTTCTCAACCAAACCATTGAAAGTGTTGGACATGTATGTATTCCATCTTTATACAAGTCTTTAAACATAAAGACATATTTTGAACGCCGTCCTTTATTTACTTTTGTATTCTTTAACAGATCCAATGAAAAATTAGGTCCCGGAAAGTTTGTGTTCAAATTAACTATTTTGTCGTTTAAATCTTGAATTTTGTCTTGTAAAATGGAGTCATCGTCGTGAAACGACTCACTGTCGGGATGGTGATGATATTTATTGTAATGTTGAATCGAATAAGATGGACACTTTAAAATTATAATTTCAGCCGATGAGTTCACAGCTAGAATTTTTCTTTCAAGTTACCTAGTTTATTTAGCACATCGGATACTGAATTTTTCTGTATTGATGGAAATGTATCTTCCAGTCTTTCTAGTAAACTCACAAGTTCCCAGCCAAATTAAAATTAATGGGTCGTCTAGACCTGTAATTTTCTGTCTTAGATCCTGGTATAAAACCGCATCATCTATTTCGCCCCGCCCTTATACACAATATTCACTATATGTCCAGCGGCTGAACAACATCTTTTAGGTAACGACCCTTGCTGTCTGTTAACAGAAAAGCTTTCCTTCATTGAAAACGATCAAAGAAAACTTCATCTTAAAAACGATCCAATTGTTTCTATAAATTGCTGAGGGACATTTTTGTACACGTTGTTCCTATATCACGTGATAAAGTTTCCCGCCTTTAATCAATAAACTGTAACAATGTAAAATAATACACCTCGTCAAAATTGACCGTTGAAAAAAATATTATCAGCTGAAAATAAGCTTTTAATTATCATTTAAATTAACTCGTCTCCTTTTGTCAAGTTTTTTTGATATAGTTGAATCATTTTTTGCTGAAACTGTCCAGGATTGCGGGGATTTTCGCTGAACTGAAAATCAGGAAACGCCTTATGATTGCAACCAACTGTAAATGCAAACAAATCATCATTTTGTAGGACTGAAATTAATTGTTTGACATTTTCATCGCGGGTACCACTCCTACGTCTATGTCTGTACAATTCGTTTTCCACCACTTGTGAATCGAACACGGTATCTAAAGCCTCTTTAAGTGGCCCAATATCTGACTACAACGTTGTATGGTTGCACAAGTGTACTGCCCTTTTGCACAACTCAGCTAAACAGTCTATTCAATATCTCATTCATGAAATCCATCGGCAAATTCCGCCCTATGTCACTGTCCGATTGTGGATGATATCCTCCCGTAACTTCTCCGGTAGCCAGCCATGTACTGATGCCAGTAAAATATGCGCCAGAATAAGATATTTTGGATGTTTTGAGGCAAAGAAATGAACAAGATCTAATTTCCAATGTGTAATCATTGCATTACCATCTGCTCCCCGTACTGCATCTCGTCTACACAATAATTCAAACCAAGCCAGGCCATTGAACGACTATAGTTGTAAATATGATCCGAAACCTGTTTTGGTTTGTCAACACTTTTCTTTCCTCGCTTTCTCATGCCTCTCTTATCTGTTTTACAGGCATCATGACAAAACCAGTCGCCTTTTGGAACTTTTTCAGAATTGATATGGACACATTTCATATGATACCATTCTCTGTTTGTACAAGCAGATCCAGCCGCACAACCTATCATCGGCTCGTCATTTCCCAAGTTTTGTCTGCAATGGCAAAACGCGTACAAATTAGTACGGTTTCTACATTCTTCACTGCAGTGCCAGTTTTCGGGTAGGTTGTTCTGATCGATATCTGCACACATGTAATGGAAAACTTCTCCATGTGTACAGTTTGTTCCTGCAGAGCATGCAATTGTGTCGTCTTCCAAATCTTCTCCACAACAAAATATGGCTGGTCCAGTCCCATTGTCCACTGTGAGAGCATTGGTGTTCAGTGTATGCCATAATCTTTGAACGACAGTGCTACATACATTTGTAAAGTACTTATTACGTTGTTCAAAGTCATAATTAACAAGCGTGGTCTAAATATTTGCAGGCTCACTATCTGCTTCTTCAATTTCCGTTATTTGCATTGTTAATAAGCAAACAATACCCTCCGTGGCTAGACACATCAATTCCCAGGCATGGGTAAAATTATCGGAAACGTCGGATTTTACTGCTCTAAAGTTAAATAAATTTTTCAAATGGACTAACGTGCCTCTATCTGTTGCACTAGATCCTTTAAACAAAAAATCATAATAATCCTAAAGGAGCAGCATTTTCTTGTGGAATTCTTGTGCTGATGGTTTGCATCCTTCCAATCTATCCCAGGGATAAAGACCCTTTCGCAACTAAGCCCATCACCAAAAACAGTTGTCGTGTAAGGGTTTCCGGCTATTGATGGAACATATCGTTGCAGATTTTTTTATAGTCATCAGTTTTAAGTATAAATGCATTGTGAACAAGAATATCAATCAAGGAAGTTCCAGACAGATGTATATCCTTTTCATATTGGATACACATTTTTAAAGTCTGATGCAGACATTTCCTAGTCAGTGTTTCAAGTGAGGTACTACACAGGCGTCATTATTGAGGAAAGGGTTAATATACAAATGAAGATGTAGTGTGACTTGATTCTAAAAAAAAAATCACTGTAGAAAACATTAAATCATCTTTTTAAATATTTATAATATCTTTTAATTTTTCAATAGGTCTAACTGAAGAAGGCAGAGAAGTCTTGATTGATAGAGGCTGGTCCATGGAAGAATTAAAAGCTTTTGTAAGAAAAAGCTTCCCAAACCAACTTTTAGACCTAGTCGACTTTAAGTTTGCTAGGTGCATAAAAGGTTCAAGACAAGAAATGAGCATAATCAGACCAACATCAGTAGCGGAGCTAGCCCGGGAATTAAAGGCAGGGAAAATATACATTATTCCCATGAAGCAACTGCCATGTAGAAAGGTATAAATCCAATCAACAAATTAAATTGCCTATTAATAAAAATCAAATAATTAAGAACCCTATGAGGGGTCTCATTAATGAATAGTCATGGATAAACCCAGAAAGATGAGGTCAGGTTAAGTCATCACTATGCTTATACTTAATATACAAAATCCGTTGTCACAAATTATGATTAAAATTGTTTCTATTCATATATATCATGGAGTTCTACTAAAGTGGCAATTTGTGCAAATTCCAAATGCATTATCTTCGCCTAACAACACAATTAACCTGAAAATAAAAATTAAGGTTACAGCTTCAAGATTGAAAATTTCTTTTAAAACATAAGCAATTTAAAATTCACAGGATAATAAATTATACCAGACATGTTTATTTAATGGGCACTATTCTTCTCTCCCATTTCCATTACATTCATGAATCAAGTATCTCAAATGTAGATTCAATGGTGAAATCACAAGATAAAGTAAAAAAAAAAGGCATAAATGTTTGATGTGAACAAAAAACAGAAGAAAATCCTTGATAGAAGTAAAGGTAATTTAATATTCTAACCAATTATTACATTATTTGAATTGAATTGAATAAAGATATTTCCAAAGCAATAATTTCATTATTCGGACATCATTCAGCAATGAGTGTTGTCCAGCCGTTGTAAATGGTGTTGCTTGAAAAATAATTGCAAATGTGTGGAAAGATATAGTTCCTTCCATTTTGTTAATTTTTGCTGTAAAAATTCCATGGTCAATTAATGTGATAAAAGAATAACTTATACTAAAGTAAAAAAATCTAACATAAATTGACTCTTGACCATGTTGACTAAGCAATATGTGCATTTGTGGATCAAGAGTCAAATGTGGTTACGTGTTAAATATATTTCAGTATTTGAATACTTAGATAGATAAGTTAGTCTTTTTAGGGGCATAAGTTATATGAGATATAAAAAATATTTTTCACGTTTATAGTAAATTGTGCTAGTCTTTTTAGGGGCATAAGTTATATGAGATATAAAAAATATTTTTCACGTTTATAGTAAATTGTGCTAAGAATTCTCCAGAAGTAACTGTTCATGGAGATATTTTAAAACCGTATTTGGGATCTAAAAAAATGGATTGGTTTAATCAATCAAATGCCCGTCCTGATTTGCCCGATGTGCCCGAGCAACACCCGGTTGAATTCCTGGATTTAGCCAAGTTTACAGGTGAATTCGATGATGAAAATAGTTTTGTGAGTGAAAATCTACCAGGAATTATTGGAGAAAAAGAAATATGCCCCCCCTGAAATAATACCAGTTTCGGCAAATGAAAGTGAAAATCATTCTGATACATGCCCGACTAATTTGGGAATCCCGGAATCAGGTACTCGACCAGCCCGACCAAGCGCGCGAATTAGAAATCACATGACCTCTTCCGTATCAACAAATACAAGAACCAGAATTGATTGATTGATTGATGGTTGCTTAACGTCCAGTGGCAAATATTTCATGCATATTCAGGACGAGAACAAGTTCACAATAAATGCAATAGGTAGGTTAATATAACAGAGGCCATCTGGGACGATGGTCGGGGAAATTTGGACTACCACTGGAAAATAAGGGTTTATTGGATAGGGACAGAAATTTTGCCTTGCAACAGGCCACCTACGGACCCCTCAAAGAGTTGTTGCAAGGGTTCTTAACGTGCAAAGAGCGTGGCACTCTCTTTACACGAGGCATCGGATTTAACGTCGCCCTTCTGACCGGACGTGACTGCGAACTTGATACATCCCGCACAGCCAAACGGACGCCCCACTTCGGCAAGCGTTTTACTGCCGGTCGGGAGAAGACCAAGTGACCCTATTTCTATACCCCAGTCACCCTTGGGGAGACGAGAACCAGAACCATTAACAAACCTTAGAGATTTTTGGATATTTATTCTTTATACAAAATGCCAGAAGTGATTTGTTCTTATTGTGACTTAAAATATGCCAGCCGGAGAAATTTGAATGGACACATTAATGCTGTACATAACAGCAATGTGAGGTATGTTGGTTGCAATGAGCCAAATTGTGACCGCATATTTTTCCGAAGGGAGTATCTACACAAGAGAACAGTAGAAGAAGCAAGGGGTATGTCCCGAGACGCTTACTTGGGTTATACCCCCAGAGAAAACTTCGAAACATGTGGCCTGCAGGAGAGAAAAATAAAAATAGCCGAAGAGGAAAATGTCCCTTGGCCCAGCAATCCAGAAGTTCCAGAGGTACAAGAATTTGTGGATGAGGTGATTCTTCAGGAGGATGCCTCTGAGTTCGATATTGAATCGGCACAGGAGGGTACTGGACACAGTGGCAGTGCTTCAGGAAGAACTAGATTAGAGCCTGATGACATTTATATCTCTGACTCAAATAGTAGTACCACGGCTAGCAATTCAGATGAGGAAGGAGAATCACATATAGATAGTGTAGAAATTGTACATTTATCACTGATAACAATTAGATCAACTAAGAATGGAGTTTCCTCAGTGAGAAGGGAACACAACTTGATCCAAGAAGTTTCTTTTATGAAATTTCTTAATATAAAATGAATGATCGTTTTTATTCAAATATCCTTGCACTTAATCATTTGTAATTTATTGTAATAAAAATTACAGACACAATATCACAGGAGAGTCTGATTTGATTTTCTCTGTAATATCATTAGATGGACATGAACAAGTTTCATAAAAGACGAATAACCAAATATAAAAGTTAAACTACTACAATGCAATATGAAGTTAACACTTACCAATATAAATGTCACTTATAGACTGTTATCATCTGAAATAAGTTGAGAAAAAGTATGAAAATGCACAAACGATAATAAACTATACTATATTAGTTACTTTCTTAAACTTGCTTTTCTGAATAAGAAACAAAATGGACCTCTGTTGACAAACTACATCATGAAGTTGATATATTATTCATATTGGCACTCTGGCATGGAAATAAAATCAAAGATGAAACGTTGAAAGAACTAAACCAACGTAAAAATACGAAAATGCATGTTTTTACGCAGTTTTTCTATGATTATATATATTCTATAATGGACATGACAATCTCATCCATGTGAACAGAAATAAGAGCATTGTTCATTACTTCCGAGTTACTTTTGTTTAAATTTATTACACCCTTTTTCTTTTTGCAATGATGATTATTATAAATAATGCTTTTGCTTTCCTCTAAAAAAAAGAAAAAGAAGCTTCATAGCTTAAATACATGTGTTGCTGTTCATTATATGACTTATAAGACTAACCTAGACATCATTTTCTAATACTTTTATGCACATATAAGTGTGTGCTACCATCTATGTATTCATATCTATTGTTCCCAACATGAAATGCATACAACTTGTACTGTCGGTTTTCAAATAATTGAAATAAATGTTCAAAGTATTTATAAGCGGCATCATCGCGACACAAATACACGAGACGAGCCCAGTCTAGAAACATTCTGGATTTAATCCATTCACATAAACAAATGCAGCAACAATAATTCTGTTCCAATGTTTAATGTGTCTTGTCCAAAACAATTGTCTTATATTTATTGGCCAATTTTTGGCTTTACCAACTTGGTCCACATTTGTCTTATTTTGTTATCTCTGAGAGATGTTGATCTTCAAAGGCTGCCATTACAATGTGGGGATACATTTTGATGCTCTCTGAACACCTCATTCCACATTACTGTGTTTTTGTATATCGTTACTGCTCTGTTGGTGTATTTTCAGATTTGGAGGTAAAACAGTAATTACAGTCTTTAAAACTCTGTCTTAAATCAATGTGTAGCAAATGTTACATATTCTTCTTTCTCGAATGATGTAGTATCATGTGTAAAATTAGACTTATATCCCTTTGAGACTGTTTTTTCCAAAGCAGTGTTTTGATGATGCAGATATTGTTGTAAATAGGCACTTTTCATTGTACCATTCAAATAATTATTTTGTATGTAGGAATAATATATTTATTTCATCGTTCAATGCGTTTCAACAATTCAAAACTTTTTTTGTAGAACTTTTTTTCATAATTAAGATACCCTCAATTTAGAAACAATTGATAAAATATTTGTTTCAAATGTCATGTCTACTATTTACTGAAAATGTTTTATCGACTGTTAAGCAAAATATGATCTTACCAAGTCTTATTTTCATTCTCTGCACATTTTTCTACATCAGACTTTATGGAACGCCACGACTGCCTTATGTTAATAATCAGCATTATACGCAGTGTTCACAGCATTATATGAAGTGATCACAGCATTATATGTAGTGCTCACAACATTATATGAAGTGATCACAGCATTATATGCAGTGCTCACAGCATTATATGCAGTGTTCACAACATTATATGAAGTGCTCACAACATTATATTAAGTGCTCACAACATTATATTAAGTGTTCACAACATTATACGTTTTTTGTTGTATGATGAGATTGATGTATGATGAGATTTATGAATGATGAGATCATTCGGTAAACTTCGTTTTTTAGCGGAAATTACCGAATCCATAATTGGTAAATTACGGTAATGCCCAGCAAACAAATTTAAAAAGTTATTAAAATCATGTTATCATAAGGTAGCATACAATATTTAAAACTGATTGAAATAAGTAAGGAAAAGATGAAACTGAGAGGTGAATGATTGAAGTAGTTCTGTTCGTCGTAAGAAATACGAATTGCAAAATGTAAGTTAGATAATAAAAAGTTTATTTAATGAAATATCGTAGGAAAATTTGTATGATATATTCTCGAGTTCATTTCCTACTGAAGAAATTTAGCAAGGTGCCACTTTATAGTCCGTACTCAGTTTTAAAAAGCTTAATTGCCTTTTAAATAAAACAGTCAGCTTTCTATAACACATAGGTGCCATATTACGCTAGCTTATATATGTCTTAATAGAGTCATTTTTGGCATCAATTTTAAGAATTTGGCATTTTTACATGAATAAGTATCTAACAGATATGGAAAATGCAGTTTAAAGCATTTCACTGTAGGTGTTTAACATAACTTTACATCAATTATTCCATTTTTTTACAAGCTTTTTAGCACGGCAAGTACTAAGATTGTCTTCTAAATATGATCAGCAGTCTTATATAGAAATTTAAACTTCCATAGAAAAATTTACCCTTTCAAGACCCTGTTTAACATTTCCATTTAAAGTTATCATCTCTTATGAAAATTGAGTTTGTGGGGATGAATAAAACGTTTGCTACGTTTGTTCGTCAGTTTGCACGGTACATATATATATAAAAGTGGTATGCTTGCAAATGAAACAACTTTCCACAAGAGACAAAATGACATCACAGAAATTTTAAACAGCTAAACGGCCACAGTACGACCTTCAACAATGAGGAAAGCCCATACCGGATAGTCAGCTAAAGAAGGCCCCGAAATGATAAACGAAAAATATTCCTAATTTATGTACAAACAAACGGAAGAAAAACTAACATGTATATAACACATTAATTAACAAACGACAACCACTGAAATAAAGGCTCCTCCTGACTTGGGACGGCCACATATCTGCAAAATGTGGCGGGTTTTAACATGATAGCGGGATGTTGGTATCCTCCCTCTAACCTGGGACAGTGGCGTAACAGAACAACATAAGAACGAACTATGAAAATCAGTTGTAAAAGGCTTGTTAGTTTTCTCGTTTGAATTGTTTTACATGGTCGTATCGGGGCCTTTTATAGCTGACTATGCGGTATGGGCTTTGCTCATTGTTGAAGGCCGTACGGTGACCTATAGTTGTTAATGTTTGTGTCATTTTGGTATTTTGTGGATAGTTGTCTCATTGGCAATCATACCACATCTTTTTTATATTAACTCATTAGATGGGTACAAATATAAATACATATGATCTAACAAGAAAATAGAGTGAACGTGCATGTGGGCGGGTACTTGTATATCCCAACAATAAAAAGACACTATAAGTACTGATCTGAGAGTATATATAACTAATATAGTACCATGCTGTTGATTAAAAATAACATCACTCCAGACCCTTTTGTTTTCCACATAATTAATATTGCCAATAATTAAGAAGTTCCGGGTCGAATCGATACCAATAATATATTCACCTGTTAACTATTACATTATCTGTACGTTCCGCGTCTGACAGCAGTACCACGAAACGCTGTATTTAAGATTTTGCTATATACACGGGTCGTAATCACAGGGTTGAAACTACTTAATTCAATCATTGTCACATTGTTCCCGATTGTAGTACTTTAATCAGTATGACTTTCTAAGATGGCAATACGAATAATAAAAATCTGGACTTAAAATAAGGCGTATAGGTACAGCATGTACAGTTTTCAATTTGTTAGAGGTAAAACAGCGAATCAAAGATTCGATTTTATTCATAACTCATAAAGGACAAAATTGTTGATTAAAAAATACTCCTTTCCAGAGACTTTTGTTTTCCAAACAAAATCAATAATACCAATATTAAATTGACAAGTTCCAGGTCGACGGGTTCAAACAGAAAGATGTTAAAAGCAGAGAAAACTTCATCTTATAATCGACATGACTTTATCAGATGACAATACCAATACTAAAATAAGGCTTACGCATAGTTATATTCTTTAATTCAGTCACAGACCCGCGATATCACGGATGTGTTCTAGTAAATATATTTACATATTAAGTTGTGAATATGGTGAAACTAATCCTCAAAATAAGTTTAAAATGCCCTGCATGGTGTGGAATAAACGTGGGTTAAATTGATCATACTTCTTAATTTACTTATTTCAATCCGTTTTAAATATTGTATACTGCCTTAATGATCACATATATAAAAATAACTGTTAAAATTTGTTTGCTGGGCATTAATTTACCGTAATTTACCAATTATGTTTTCGGTAATTTCCGCTAAAAAACGAAGTTTACCGAATGATCTCATCATTCATAAATCTCATCATACACATCAATCTCATCATACAACAAAAAACGTATAATGTTGTGAACACTTAATATAATGTTGTGAGCACTTAATATAATGTTGTGAGCACTTAATATAATGTTGTGAGCACTTCATATAATGTTGTGAACACTGCATATAATGCTGTGAGCACTGCATATAATGCTGTGATCACTTCATATAATGTTGTGAGCACTACATATAATGCTGTGATCACTTCATATAATGCTGTGAACACTGCGTATAATGCTGATTATTAACATAAGGCAGTCGTGGCGTTCCATAAGACTTGGCTGCTTGTTTGTTGACGCAGAAGCCGCCGTGATGCTGAGTGAATAGAAATTACTGCAGACTGTTAGATATTTAGTAAAAATTGTATATGTGATATACACTAAATAATAAAAATATTAAATAGTGACGGAATTGTTACTATACAGACCACATCAAAAATGTTTTATGATAATAAGCTCTTTGTTTGCAGGTCGAAATGAAGGCAGTAGAAATCTATGGAACATGGAATTCAAGATGTTCATGATCAAATTCAACTGCAGTCAATAGACAATTATTATAATGCAAAAGTTAGAATAAGCCGTAAACCATTTTTAAATGACAGTCATCAAGGAAATAGTTATTTTCGTCATCAAATCGCCTTATATGGACATTCGCTATGCTAGTTGTTGTATTTCTTTGTTTGAGCTTCCTCGACGTTCTGAACGTAGCGTTCCGTAACAATTGTAAGTCAATTTAATCGATTCATCATTGTTTATACATATCGCAATGCTTTGGCAAGTTTTGATCAATGAAATGCAGATGAACTAGTGATGTGAACATCAACGTTATTTTCTGCAAGCATTCTCTTCAAGCAGTACACTATTGATTAAAGTAAACTTCTAAACTTTCCAAACACTGATTTCCTGAAATTCACGAGTACTGGAGGTTGTAAAATGTACACAACTGTGGATCCTCATGTTATCAATCAATATTACAAAGGACTTTCCATCTTTTTGTTATTTGAAGACTTTACATATGAACCCTTTCCTACCATTACAAGATCAGTGTAGTCTTTCTTACTGAATGTTGGAAGTCCAAGGCTTGTATCTTCGGCCATGTTGATAGCTGTATTAAGTTCCTTTAATATTGGAAGATTCACCTTGAAGAAGGCCATTATAAAACCTGAAAATGGCTAAAAGCGAAAGTATAGTACAAAAAATATTTATGAACTCTGAACGTTAAACAAGTTAATTTCATTGTGTGCGTGTAACGTATATGACAACCAGTCCTTCCACTGGTTCAAAAACCTGTTCCTTTGGCATCATATTTTTTTAAAGCTGTGAATTCAATAAAACACAACATTTATGTGATTATTGCACGGACTTAGTAATGCTATACATAAAATTAAACTAACAAAAAGCTACAACACAACTTTCACCAGAGATTGCTATCAACACCAATTGCTTGTTTCCATCAAATTTTAACTTTTGCAAATACCAAAAGTTTCAAGGTGATTACGAAATAAAGAATATGTAAGCACTAGAAGCATTTTCACATTGATCAAACGAACGATGAAGAACTATGAGCTATCATTTTCTATTCTGTGAAGCAAATACAACCTTATTACTGCATGTATATATTTATCAAAACTGCTTATTAGTAACTAATAGTTTGGAAAGGCAAAACCGTGTCCAGTGCAAGATCCTCCAGGTCACTTTCCCATAGTTCGTCACCTTCTCCGTTTACCTTGTAATTTTTTTTATCACAGATATATATGTATATATATTTTTTGTACCTCAGTTAGCGTTTTCTATATAATACAAGTACACACTATTTTGACTGTTGTTTTTTTTAATTGCAAGCGTTAAACTATTTGCCCGGTCATTAGTTTCCAACTTTCGGACTTACCTTGCCATTTCTTTCACTTTCAAGTGCTCACAGAATGTGTACGTTTTGATTATCAATAATGTCATCTTCGTCGTTGACCTCACATTCTGTTTCAATTACATCAACTTATACTTGGGTTATTTGGATCAAACTAACAGTACCTTTTATAGAAACAAAATATAATGTTCAAGGCATGTAAGCAAATATTTTTGATCTTTCACCATGATCTGCATAAGAGACACTCTGAACAATAAATTCCCAATCTCCAACAGCCGTAAAGTTTTCCAATGGAATTTCTGAAATTGATGGTGACATTCTTGAAAGGCAGTTTTTACAAATTTAGTAAAACGGCTGTGTAAGAATTTTGGAATGAAATCTGCATATGTCCTGTAGCCTTCCACACTTTTTACGTTGTTTTCTGTATACCTAAAGAAAAGCATTAGAGTTAATTAAACTATTTTTCAAGTATAATTTTATTGCACTATAAAAAAAAACCATATTAAGACTTCATAATTCATAAATTTAACATACACCAATGAAGTTGTATCTAATTTACAATAAAGATACTATAGTTAATGAAAATTATAGCCTTCATAATTTAGGCTGGTGTCATTCAGAAATTGAACCTTATTCTGTAGAAAAAGCACAATTTAATATAATGGTTTAGCAACTGTTGAATGAAAATAAAGTTAAAGTTCACCTCACAATGAACATTTGTTCCAAGTTTACAGGAATTTTTGTTTGACATAAGAATTTTCACAAAATATATATCAAGTTTAAACAGCGTAATTAACGGGGTGAACTCAAACCGTTGTATTGTTTATTGTTTATGCATCTTTTTATATCCAAAATCGCCATGAAGGTCGAGTAACATAAAACTTTCCTGTCAGGCCGGGTACATCAAAATAACAGATAATTTAAAACAAATAATGTATAGTCTTGTTGTCCAAGAAATATACAAGTAAATTCACTAATCTATTATTTATTAACATTCCATTCCAGGAAACTATTTACATTATATATAATTTACAAAATGCATAGTTCAAATATCCATTGGCACGTTTATTTCACACGGTATCACAAACGGATTTAATTATAACGAAACGGGAGTCACGGTTACTTCTATCTTTTCAGATATTGCATTTGCAGTATGTTGCAGACTAGAGAAAAATGGAGGAGGAATAGTTGAGGCTATACAGAGTTTACGGTCACTTGCTGTACAAATGGGAGTATAATGTAGACCAACTTGTAAGCCAAGATTTATTTGTACAGCCCGTCGATCCCATTTTATCCTTGCAATCTCTTTGTACAAGTAAAGCATGTTGGATCTGCATGTACATTTTGTACATTTTGCACACTCTCCCGAAGCTCATCCCAACTTCTCTTCCATTGACAAGTCTCATTCAAGGATGTAATTACAATGTGGTGATATATTATGATGCTCTCTAAACACCTCATTCCACATTTCTGTGTTTTTGTTTATTGTTACTGTTCTGTTGGTGTATTATCAGATTTGGGGGTAAACAATAATGGAAATCTTTACGACTCTATCTTACATCAATCTGTAGCAAATATTGCATAGGTTTTTTTATAATTGTGTAGTATCAGGTGTAAAATTAGAATTATCTCTGTTTGAGACTGTATTTTTCAAGAAGTGTTTGTAAGCTGGGATGCAGATATTTTTTGAAATAAGAGCAATTTTCAAGTATTTTAACATTCGAATAATTAATTGGTATATAGAAATAATGCAATGCGTTTCTTCAATTCAGTTTTGTCTTTTATAGTAATGTCTCGGAAGGGCATTTTACCAAAGGTGAGCTAACATGAAGAATAAATATTTACATAAATACGTCTAGGTTATTAAATTGAATGTCTCACTAAACTTAACTTACTAAAATTATACATAACTAATAACCTTATCGTCTGCGAATCGAAATCTTAATGTTTTCTTTTTTTGTCGTTTGGCTTAATGTGCGTTTTTCTTAGTAGATTTACTTTGTACTTAGCCAGTTTGTTGTCATATTTTAACTTGATTTCATTAGCTGACAATTGCAAGTATTGAAACAGCTACATGAGATATTTGGATATTATTAGAAGCCCTTCATCTTTTATGCATGTTTTCTTTTCACGCTTTTAAAAGAAGATTCGAGAAGTTTGATAACATTTTCAGATGAATCACCAACAGAAGTGCTGCAACCATTTGGAGAACATTTGGGGAGAACAATGCATTAATTCTCACAGTAGAGTCATTTCATTTTCAGGGATACTCTATTTTGTTTATGCTCTACAATATAAGTCCAGGGCACCAATAATGGGTGTTAACTTTACATTTACATGTATAAGTTTTGTATTATAATAACTCTCAATATAACGACAATATGTTTACTTTTCTGAATTTTTATAAATGTAAAGTTTTTTATACTGTTTCAAAGCAACACATCGGCTGGTGGATCCCGGATAATGTCTCGTGGTGGAACATAGTCATTAAGTTTGACTCTAGAGATTTGGTGACAGTTTCTATGATCCTAATAGTCCACAATGGAATCAAGCAAGAGCACTAAGTGATCAGCATGGTAATTACAGGTCTGCATTGCCAAGTAAACATGGGGTTATCACCGGCTGATTTGTCTCTTAGTTCTGGATGCTTCGGGTCTCCGATTTTTTTTCGTTGCCCCTTTTGTTATCTTAGTCATATTCCTTTGCACGATGCCAAGTGTCATAGGAATCAATAACATCTGGTTGGTTTTGGCTCAAATATTTACTGACAGATGCATTCCTATCATGTGAATGAACTTTTACCTGAATTCTTTTCCTTTCAACATCTTCATATTGCTTTTCTGTTCCTTATGTTTCATGCTTCTGACAACTCATTTCTAGCGTCAAATGGTAGCTTATTGAACGCTGATTCCAAACATATATGGCTTCAGTACAACGTTGTTTTTTTTTATTAAGGGAGATGAGTTGGTACTTGAAAAAAGTCACTCGTGGTATTGTTTGCTGTCAAAAGGCTGTATAGCAAGTTCCCACAACCTTTCTCACAAAGGTCGCAAATCTGCTGGAGCTGAATATCCACATGAATTTGAAGCAAAAAGAACTTGAATGTTATTATGGAGATTCTGTTACATGACAGCATTTGACATCAATGGTTTGAAAACCTGCAGTATAAAAACACTGAATATCTGTATAAAAAATTAGACCATCTGACAGATTCCAACTGAAGGCTATCAAAAACAGCATAAGCTCAATGACAGCGAGTAATCTTAACTTTCTGTCTTCCTTGTTTCTTCTCTGTGAGTGTACTTTCTCTTGCAGAAATGTGGCAAACATTTCCCCATCATATATAAACAAAGTTTTTATAAACATTGTTATTTAGTTATTTTATTATTTTATATTCCATTAAATTTAGATAATCAATTAATGTAAACTGCTACTAGTTACTGCCATCCTTAAAATCTTTGCTTACATGTCTTGCATGCAGTTTAAACTGGTTCACTTATTCATATTTTTTTAACACAAAAACATAAAATTGTTGGGAAAGTTAAAGCATTGCTTACTGCCTGTATAAATTGGTATCTGTGTTCTTCTAAATTCAAATGATGAGCCTGTTTTCTGTTAAGAGTTTTAGGCATTTTAATAAATTTCAAGTTTTAATATGTACATTTCTTTTTAAAATGCAAATGAAAATTTTTCTTTACAGTAATAATAACTGTTTTGATGTAATTTAGTAACACGCCTTTTTTTTCTTTTTCTAGCCTGTGGTGAACTCTTTGTCCCGTTTCTATGTCATCATTTGTATTATGTTTGTATTCACGTTTGTTTATCTTTATTGGTTTGATGTGCGTATTACTCGTATTTCTCCCTGGTTAATTGTCAATGCCACCGTCTCTTTCTTAACTCTTTTGATACAGTTATCCATCGTAGATGTATTCCAAAATGTGAACTTACTGGGAAAAACATCGGTTCAAACTTCCAAATGTTTTCTTAAGATATGATCTCTTTTTACAGTCAACTGCATATTGAAATTAAGATTTTATAAAAAAAAAATCAACTCAATTTAATCAGTACAGTAAGTAACATTACTATTGTCGGCAATAGAAAATTTGTTTTTACATTCTAAATGGCATGTATATGATATATATAAAACATCTTTTCTGTTGTTTATTAAGTTCTTTTGCGGTTCTTGAAGATAGAAAGATGTCTTGACATATGGGGATTACATGTAGTTGTTATGGATTGGCCCTGGAGCGACCATTCGACCTTTTTTATTTACACAAACCAAATTATCCAACCACAATAAAAAGCATATTCTCATAAAATTTTCTAATTTTAAACCCACATACGAAACTACAAATATATTTCGCCTAATGCCTTTTTCAAAAAAGTGACGAAAATATATGAAACAAAGTCTCATGTATTATTATGTTCAATCACTGATTATAGAGAAAAAATCAAAAACAAAAAAAATAAAAGAAATTTATTTATCAATACAACTATAAAAAAAAGACAGCAACATCCTGAATTACTCAAAGTAATTGAATTGACATCATTAAAATGAAAGTGAATCTGAACGTCGCAATTGTCAGTTTCTTTTCTCACTAGACATTGGAAATCTGTTTTGTTTTAACTGGCTGCACTCTGAGGTTATATACTTCCAATTGCATTAACTATTATAGGAATATAGTATCTATCCACCGCCCGTCTATCTGGAGCCCATTTCAAATAGTTTGCTGCTTTTTCAGTAACCTCTTGTTCTGTAACTCCATATTTCTTCATGATGACATCTACAAAATCATAAGTTAAAACATTGTCAAGTTTCAACCTTATCTTGGGTGTTCCCTGATGCAACCTTCTCTTGAGTGTTTCCTGGTGCAAACTTCTCTCATTTGCATGTCAATAAAAACTTTTTTATGTTTTAAGCAGAAGGACCAACATGTCTATTATACATCCTTACTAAGGTGAAATACAGTGGTGTTTCATTTTAAACATGTACATCTAAATAAATGTTGACATGAGTCATATGAAATTATATATATTGGTATTTTAAACTACAGTTGCAATAATTTGAATTAACCCAACATACCAAGGTATCCACTACAGGAGTCTTTCCCAAAATTAAACTATTTGCTGCACAATAAAAAGCAACTGTTTTTTTTTTCTTTTAGAAAAATATACGTGAATCGACTTCGTACTTTTCCTACAAATCCTCTTTTAATTCAGCAAGACTATGCTGAATTTAAGCCAATTATCCAGCTTTTTCAACTTCATCAAAAGATGGTGACAGAGTTGCATCTGCTGCTGTCTTCGGGGAGAGAGCTGCAACTCTCCGTTTGTCATCTGATGCATCCATCTTTACTACTGAAGCAGAAGCAATAATTTTGGCTTTGAAATTTATTCTTCTTCAGATAGATCCAAATTTATTATATGTTCTGATTCACTTTCATGCTTACAAGCTATACAAAATACTAAAATTAAAAACCCAACAATTCTCAAAATTTTATATATAATGAAATTCTTCTTAAAGAAATAATGTAACTGAATAAATTTAGCATTTAGAGAGTCAATGGACGCCCAAATGTGATGCACAAATAGCTAAGCGAATGTCCATAAAGGATATTCGATGACAAACATTTATTTATCGATGGCTTTTATGTTAACTATTATTCTGACTCGTTTCTTGTTTAATTTTAAACAATTGACAGTTGCCTGCTGTTTAAATTGGCCATTTTCATGTTGACTCCAATGATTTACTCGTAAGAGAACTTAACAAACGAGCGAAGAGAAATCATCGTCATGTTTATCAATATAGAAATCTTCAGATTAATTATGAAAATGCTTTTTATTATATAATGTACAATTAAAATAGGAGGATATTTAGATATAAGTAATTGTCTTTATATGATACAACTAATGCAAGAATTAGTATTACATTTTGGCTTGATGATTGTACAGTTATTTTCACAATGATTAGGTAGTTACATACTTTACACACCTATAAATTCAATTGCAGAAAAAAATCTAATGTGTAGATGCATAAAATGCAAATGTCTTAGACAAGTTCGTTCAAATTATCTAAACCAAATATCAAATGGAAGACTTAAATAATCATAAATGTATATTTTTATTATTTCTTCGTTGATGTACAACGACATGTAGTCCCCAGATGACAAAATATCTTGGTACCTACAAGAACCGTAAGAGAACTTAACAAACGAGCGAAGGGAACTCATCATACATTTTAAAGAAACAAATTATATTTTAACAGGAAATCGGTACCATAACTTAAAGCTGTATTTGTTTGTCATGGCTTCAGATTAATGTATTGTTGAAGTGATAAGATGTGTGTCTACAAGCTCCATCTGATTATGGATCAATAATGATTTAAACTATTTTTTAAATATGGACTTAACATCAACATTCTTTAAGAAAATTACATCTTTTCTTGGAGACTTTGCTGGATTTAAAAGTGTTTCAGAGGATTTTGACTTTCTACAATCAAGTGAGTTATATAACATTGATGACTGTACAGACAGAACTCTGTCCTATGTAATTAACTTTAAAAATAATTTAATATACAACCTATTTAAAAAAATATATTGTTTGGAAACTACTCTGAAGAACAATTTGTGAACTTTTTTTTTTCGAAAAATGTGTCAGTAAGCAATTTAAATGATTGAAATCGTCTCTTATACCAATGAAAATAACAAAAAAATGTTATGCTATATCTCATTTTTACCATAAAATACAATGTTAGCCATTTCTCCTTGCTATACTAATATATACATATGATGTCACGTTGTTTCCATGGCAACCAGACTATACAGATTATTTTTTTTTTTTCAATTTGACTAAATAATCTGGCAAAATTTTTTCATATTTGGTCTATTATTACAGAGAATTGATGTTAAAATACTATACAACAGCATTGGCCGGTAACAAGAAGCTGCGTTTTTTCCGCCGTTTGTCTGTCCCTCTTCAGGTGAAAGTTTTTAGTCAAGGTATTTTTTATGGAGTTGAAGTTCAATAAGCTTGGAACTCTGTACAGATGTTCCCTATTATATGATCTTTCTAATTTTATTTGCAAATTAAAGTAATCCCATTTTCACAGTCCACTGAATATCGAAAATGATAGTGAGGATGGGACATCCGTGTACTATGGACACGCTCTTGTTTTCTATATGAATGAGGCCGTTAGTTTTCTAGTTTCACCTTTAAAAAAGTAAAATCACAAAAATACTGAACTAAGAGGAAAATCAATTCGGAAAGTCCATAATCACATGGCAAAATCCAATAACAAAACGTATCAAAAACGAATGGACAAGAACTGTCATATTCCTGACTTGTACAGGCATTTTCAAATGTAGAAAATGGTGGATTAAACCTGGTTCTATAGCGCTAACCCTCTCACTTTAATGACAGTCTCACCAAATTCTGTTATATTAACATTGATGCGTTAAATAAACAGACATGTCTTATTTGTCACTTCGGGGCCTTTGACAGTTGACTATACTGTATTGACTTTGCCCATTGTTAAAGGTCGTGCAGTGACCTATTATTGTTGATTTTTATGTCATGTTGAGCTCTTGTGGAGAGTTGTCTCATGTGCAATCATACCACATCTTCAATTTTTTTTCTCTTAGTAAGGAAAATTGTATGTAAAATTTGTTTATGATTCTTGGCAAACCAAAATTGAAAATGGCATAGAGGTAAAACAGAATATTTCCTACCAGCAGAAAAAAAACATGCGTATAAAAATGAACTGGGTTATGAAAATACATTAAAAATACTCTTGGTATCAACTATTTTTATGAAGGGTACAATTATGTGAAAAAACAATTATATTTGAGGAGCTAGATTCCTTTCGACATGAAAGTGGGTGCAACACGTAATTAATGAAATCCAGTAACATAAAGAAAATATTCAATTGAAAACAGCTTCAATGATTGGGAAAAAGACAGGAAAGGTTGGCTATAGTGCTCGATACAAGAGATGCAGAAAATGCGATGTGGCAAAATTGAAAAAACGGTTACCAACAAAACATAAATGTCGTAAGAATTGGTGTGGCTCAGCCAAATCTATGGAACCAGACATGATTGTGGAAATACTCAAAGACGCCAAAAAGAAAGATACCCCGGTAATTACACTTATAGGCGATGACGATTGCACAGCATTCAATCGGGCAAGATGTGAAGTCGATCATGTTTGGAAAAGGTTAGTGACATCACTCATATAAAGAAGAACATATCCAGTCATATGTGCAAAGTGACAATAGTTTGACTTATAAACACAGGAAGAAAAGGGAAACGGCCAAAGTATGCCAAGCGTGATTTTCCTTCCGAGTCGGAGAGTGAAAATTATTCCCAGAGAAGGAAAAATCTAAGGCCACAAAGTATGGCAGCAAAAGCAACAAATCCTCAAAGAAGGATGACTTTTCTGCCGATTCCCAGTCGTACAAAGAAGTAAGGTCCGTTTTTAGTGAAACTAATTTAACATACAATGACAAAAACGGCAAGAGTTATCATCGTTTTAATCCTCACAAGAAGGAAAAAACAGAACTCAAGTTTTCCAAAGATATGGAATTATTTCTTGATGGCAATTTCAATAGATTTATTCCTTCACGTAAAGTTCAGAAATTATTTTTGTTTCGGCAACCAACCAGCCTCTTAATATAACTGGAAATATTGAATGTGAAATTAATGTTAATTCTGAAGTGGCCGTACACAATATGTATGTAGTCGAGGATTTGCTTTATGAAGCTATCATTTGAACTGCTATCACGAAACGAATTGGAATAGGGATTGATATGAAAGATGAAGCTGTTTATACTGCAATAAATTGTATGTAAAATTCATAGAAAATGATGATCAAAATAGTGTCAAATGAAGTGCTAGATCAGAAATGATTTGTTTGGGAAGAATAAACGGGATGATAAGCAGCAATCTCCTGTAAAGTCTATTCTAACATATCTGAACAATTAGCTGTATTGGAAACCCAGAACGCCATAATCCTCAAGAATAGGTGTTATACAAGGCAAGGATGCAGTATCTAACTTTAATACCAGCACACCAGTCGCAAAAGCATAATTTCATTTGGCAACCAATGGAATTCAATATTAGTTTCTTAAGCACTTTTCTTTTTTTTTCAGATTCGAAAAACAACCAGATATTTTTTATATTGCTTCGTCGGTGAAATGCTTACTCAAACATAAATACTTTCACATGAGAGTCATGATGAAGAAGAACTCTAAAAAAACAGAAAATATGTATGCCATATTTGTTAGGCATTCTTTTTCATAAAAACAATGCTTAAAAGACACGATGAACTACATATCAAAGGCATGATATATCTTGCAGGACAGTCTGTTGTTCCAGTCAGCTGGATAGAGAGGCAGACACCTTAGAAAAAGAAACCAATCTAGGAAAACAGTCCAATAAGGAAAATAAAAAAAACCGACTTCAATTTTGGAACGACAAAATGAACAGTCACCTACATGAGAAGAAGATAGAAGATCCACCAAAATAAAAGGAAGGTGACATTAGAGAACCTACAGGGGTTTGTCTATTTGAGAAACATTTACAAGACGACTCAAGTCAATCATCTCATCTTCGTCATTGAATATGTCGGGTTACATCAGATACAGTTGTATCACCTGGTGAAGCAGAGAAAAACAATTTAATTCCTGATATTGGATATTTGGAATATTATGATGGCGCCAAAAGACTGCCAATCCTAATGAGAAAAAGCAAAGGTGAAAAACTAGAGACGCCTTAAATTTTATAATTAATGAAGACAGTTTGCATAGAGAAATATTTCCACTACTGCATCTACAACTATAAATAAAAATATATATACATTCTGGTTGACACTAAGAGAATTGGATCATGGTAAAATGTTATGTCTTTTGTTGCGAGACAATTTTTACTTGATGCGGACATAATTTTGTAGTCATTGTATTCCAATAATGCTGTCATGAGGTATTAAAACTTCTGAATGTTTGTTATTTATCAGTATATTGAACAAACGGAGTACATGCTGCAATCTCAATTTAGGCGGACACATTGTTGTAGTCATTATGTTTCCATATTGCTGTCATTTCAATTAAACAATCCATGCTGACATAAATATATTACTTATGTAACATGATACTATATAAATATACATTATAAAGTAAAAATATGATCAGTTTTGGTTAATGTGGTCAAATGATTTTAATCTGTATTGTTTGTTAAATGTTAACTTGAGATCGGGTCAGGTTCGATCAGATTTGTTATAATAAACTAGTATCTCAATTGTTTGTAAAACAATTGAAAGGTATTTCCTGTAAAAGTGATGTTTTCGTTATGTACTTCTTACCACCTGTCATTTGATACACGACAAGCATACCTTCTGAATCTTTTCACTATTTACACTTAATGACCCCATCTATTTAACTTTTTTGAGATCCTAAGTATGATATTTGTAATGTAGACTTGATGATCTTTCATTTGATAGTCCAGTCAATATATGAAAAAAAATATCAAACCCTAAACAAATTGCAAAAGAATATATTACAGTTGTTTTTAGTCAATAGGGGTGTTCTCTAGACCAAATACAAAAATCTACAAAAATATAAATTGTTTTATATAATTTTTTGGGGGTTTAAAAAGGGGCATTTTTAAGAAATTCGGAATTTTCTGAATTTTCATATATAATTATAGACTAGTGGAAAAAAAACCACTTAAGTTTGATTTCATATGTTAAATATGAATTTAAATTAATTATGAAATATGTCTTCGTCTTTAAAATCATTCATTTGAAATATAATTATGATTATGGAAATTTTTTTAGGAATGCGAAAAAGGGGGGAGGCAACTGAACCGGAAAAAAACATATTCTACTCTCTAATTTTAATATCACTGACAACATTTTCTTCTACAAGCTGGTGAAAAGTTCTCTAATTTCACTGTTTCTGCCTCTAGCTATATATTGACATTTTTATTCACTCTCCTGCACATCATTCAATGTTGGTGCTGACGAATTCAAATAACTAACGCCGCGACATTCTCCACAAGCGCTTGAGCATTCTATACCATGCTTCCTACATGAACATCTCATTGTATCACAGTTTATTTTACAGTTGCATTTAATGATTTTTAGTAATTTTTCTGGAGCTGGAGGTAATGTTCCTTTAACTGGTAGTAGTTTATTATCATCAATATGCCATCCCCAGTCTGTTGGTGAAAGGTCATCAGCATTTCCTATCCATGTCCGACATTGCAAATATGACCTTAAGCAATGAAACCTTGCAGAATCTGATGTTGGTGGTAAACTTTTGACTTGAACATATATATTTCCAACTACAACTTTTGATGCAAATTTTCTGTACCTTAAAAGATCTAATCCTTCATATCTTAATCCTCCATATAGACTAACCATCATCTCTTCACCAGAAGCAGCAATTATTCTAGAATCAGTACTTGTCATGAAAGTTGTGGTCATATCCTGAAATTCTGGTTCTGATCTTAGTTTTTTTAGAACTATGCCTTTCCTAATGCCAAACATTCTAGAAGTTGTATCACAGCCACTGAAAGCATGGATGACTGGTAGCAGTGTGCATGTTTTCCCTCCAAGATTACTTTTTGCCTTTAAAATGTCCCAAATTTTGACTTTTTTCACGCTTGTTTGTTTCTGTTCCGACTTCAAATATACATTATGTTTCTCGAGGTCAGCATGGTACAACAGTAGAATCAAGAGATCGGTGTCCTCTCCAATAACTACAACTTCATTTGTGGCAGACTGTGTTATAGCTGTTTGCACAATCATTACATCAGCATCACTTTCTGCATGATGAACTTTTACCTCAGTTTCTTCCAGTCTTTTTCCTAATAATTTGATAAACCTTTGCTTATTGTTTGGATTGGATAGAAATATGTCTTTCTTAGAACTTAAAGCATATCATCTGTAAAATGGATGTCTGGAGAATTTCTTATAGATAGATTTCTTCTAATATGGGTGATGTCTTTCGTTGAAGGTTGCTGGCTATATCCATCAAACACAACTACAGTACTACCACTGGGATAAAGCCTGGTAATGTAGTCAATATACACTTTACAAATTGATTTGAAACTTTCACCTCTTGTTCAGGGAATTCTATGTAGCAACGAACCACCATCTAATATGTAAACGGCATCATCTATATCATTATCAGAAGCAGCACAGTCAACAGTGTTCCACAGTGCAGCAGCAAGAGTTGACTTATGGGCTTCTCTTGGAAGACCATTATTTTCAAATAGTGCTGACGGAACACTACAAAGTTCAAATCTAAAAATCTCTGATGGATCTTCAAACAGTCCATTTGCTGCAGATGTACATCGTTGAAACAAAAGCTGTGGATCAACATCAACTGTTTCCCCGTCTACTTTAATTTTTGACTTTGAAGCTTGCGTAACAACTTGCAACGATTTTTTGAATGTGTAATCAACAATATTCTGGTTCTTCATTGATGCAAGTATTTTATTTCCAACATCTTTCGCGTTGTCTGCATTCACTGTAGCATCTGCTATTTCCCCAGTTTGAATATTTCTCAGGCTGTTGTCGTTTCATCATATAATTTTTCAGGTTCTTGAAACAACAGAAGAACTAGAGAGATATAGTGTTGACTTAGTCAAAGGTTATAAAGAGCCAGAACTAAGAACAATTGGTGAGGGAAAACTGTTGGAAATATGTACTAGGCTAACTATTTCTAATGTACAGATCAAAAAGGTGTGTTTAATCTTGAAATGTCAAATAGGACTATTCGATTAAAATGTTTGTGGGAGGATAGCAAGGAACTTTCAAATTTTCTTACAACCAAGAACCATTTTGTTGATTATTTTGAATAATGGTAATACATCCATACAGAAACTAGAGGCTCTAAAGAGCATGTGTCACTCATCTTGGTCTATGTGCTGTTAATAATTTGCTGCCCCTGAATTGAAAATTTCAAGATAAATTTTTGCTGGTTTGGTTATTATCTTGAATATTATTATAGATACAGATAAATTGTATACAGCAATAATGTTCAGCAAAGTAATTTTGATGGCCATAATGGTGGGAAACAGAAAACGTCAAAATAATTGAGTATTTTCTATGAGTTGTTACTAAGCATTAAGAAGGAATAAAGCTATCCTCTTTTTATGTGGTCAAGTTATTTCCGGTGATCGATACATACTTAATATGCCATCGACTTTTGTTTTGAAATCAGAAGAAACAAGTGCAATTTCGTCATTTGATGGCCACATTCATCAGTATGATAATGGTTGGCTACTTTGCTTCGATACCTGGGGAGAGTCTACGATTTAAAAACTGCTTTTAGCAGAGGCACGTGTATTTTTTCAAGAATTTAATAATGGAAGCTGCAGGTGAGGGATCTTTAGAGAAAAAAAATCTGACCCTAATTTTTGTTAAAAAAAATAATGTAGACTGCACATGAAGAGAAAAAATAAACTGACCCATAGTTTAGCGAAAACAAAAATCAAAGTAATTTTCTTCCAGTATCATGTACTTGTAGTTGTATACGGTATTTAACTATAAAGCTACCACTCAGTGACTGTGTATCATCAGAACACCGGTTATAGGTACTTACCAAGCAGGTGTGATTGATTTTGGTGGCCTCACACGGTATCGAAAATCTTTGTTTTGTTCACATAATATCAATGTGTACCTCAATCTGTCAATCTAAACCTAATTGTTGTTTTTAGAAATGATTTGTTGGTAGGTTTATGATAAATGATGTCTTATTATTATCCCAAAAGAAGAACGAATAATAAAAACATGTGCAAAGAATTTGGCACTCGTCTCATTCGATATAATTCTGTATTTATTGCAACTATTTTTCTGATAGAAGGGACTATGCGTGTGTATTAAGTATGGCTGTATCAGTAATTTGCATTGGAATAGGTTTATGATTGGTAACTTTTTTTTTTGCCCTGTATTGGCTTTCTTTCAGGTAAAACATGTAAATGTCTCAATTGTATTTGAACTCTGCCTTGGTCTATCCCACTTGCAAGGTGTGTCAGTGTCGATTTCAGTCCTTCTGTCCTTATGTCGATCTGTAATTTTGTGCAAGTTAAATAACTTAGCAACACGATTAGACGTACTTTGGCCTTGTTGAGGCTGTATACGTGTAACTATACATTGACCAAATTATATTTTTAATTTTTGTTGAAGCTGTTATGTTGTGTAGCTTTCTTGGTGGCAATCCCCGGGCAGACAGTAAGTCAAGACAAGACTGCCAACTTCAAACATTCCGCACAGCCAAACAGATACACTACTTTTACTGCCATATTTTGTTTTCCCAATCACCCTTGGGGGCTCAAATGCGCTGTGGAAACTGGAGGTGATCTCGGGTGCTACGAAAACGTTATCAAATCCCGCTCCACATGTGGCATCCGTCGTGTACAATATGTAACAATGCAAATTTGGCTTTGCTATAAATGCAAACTTCATCTTCAACATATATTTTGAACTTGAAGTCTAGGCTACAATTTATGTCCAGTTTATAGAGGAGGAGATGACAATCGCAACCAAATATGGAAGGAAGCAAAGACGACAATATGTGCAGGTTATACTGCCTGTAAAACCATGTATCTACGGGGTCATTCAATTGCACCAATTGTGGAACAGATACCTTTGAAAACTGATGTTCACCGATTAATATTAGCATATTACCAACGACAAAATTATTTAATATTTACATGTGTGAATTTGACACCTTCAGTGTTATACACTTTTCAAGCAGTATATTAGATTCATCCATTTGAGTAAACATTAGTATTTTAATAGACGTTCAAACTGTAACTATAGTGGCCGGGTTGCACTACTCCAAACATGTAGGTAAAAGTCCGAAAGGACAATTAATACAAATAATATTATTTTTAAATGAGCCCCCAAAGGAGAAATATAACAATAAAGTACTTTTGTCGTTGGTAGTTCGCTAAAATTAAAGAAGAAATCTATTGATTGTTCGCTAAGATTAAAGAAGAAATCTGATATTTCAAATATGCTCATTTGACTTTTTATTTGATATTTGACAATCCTACCTTCTAAGACATTTTCAATTTTGCATTCGATGATGACCCACACAACACATTTTTTCGGCACATATATTATATATTATTTGTTAAAAAAAAATGAAAGAAAAACAAATATGTAACACATAAACAAACGACAACCACTGAATTACAGGCTCCTGCATAGTAAAGACAGTCATTAAATTTTGGAACTGAGCAAACATAATTCAGTTAAATGCTTCAGCATCTCTCTTGACACTTGTTGAACGGACAGTATTGTTTATAATCTTGCATTTAGCAGAAACAGGTAGAATTTCAAATAACTGTGACAAGAAACACTCATTTTAATACCCCTACTTTTGAACAGATCTTAAATTTGTGGCAGGAATATTGCAACTTTTCCTTGAAGATCAGCGCTTTCAAAGAAGATTGTGGCACGCACATAATTATTTGCACATGATGCTGATGTTTGGCCTTTGCAGTTTTTACACTGCATTAGATACTTAGTATTCTCCAAGACAGTTATTAGTTTGCTATTATTGCAACCTTTGTTTGGACAACTTAAATAATGGTCCACATCAAAGACACTTGTGATCATTCCATTTTCAACATTACTATCCACTGCTTTATCTTCCTTGCTTTCCTCTTCTGACAAACTACTCAAATCATTGTCTTCACCTAAGACCTAGAAAAAAGTGAATCATCCAGTATTTAAAATTGGATATCTATACAACATATAATTATTATTCAAAATTCGAACAATGTAAACCTATTTTGGTGTTTACTTGACTGTTACAGCTGATTAACCTTAAGAGGAGCTATAATCTATGTACAACGCAGTGATGTTAAGGCAATTCCATTTCTCTGCTTAGTGTAATGTTTTCAGTAATGATATTTCCTAGCTTTTCAAATGTTAAAACTATTGGTAACTTTAGTTTGGAGTCTAACAGTAGTATAGTATCTTGAACTAGCTTAATAGATAACCAGTGCTGATGGTCTAATAATGAGTGAAGTCATTCCAAAGATCTGTGAAAGCTGATTGCATACACTTATTCCTATTTCTACTAAGGAAAGTGTCTCAAGGGAAAAGGAATGATGTCATACCTCTGATCTTGAAATACCCTCTGCATGACCTCTATTGAATAAAAGCCTACTTTATTTCTCATTGGTTCTAAATGAACTATGAAGCCATAGGATGGATTATCCCCCATTGGAAGCCACAACTGATCAGCAGCCAGGAGACAACTATTTTTTCCAAATGTGCAAAGATCTAGTTATCGTAAAAAATTACATGTTGTAAATATTCTCTACAGTACCTAGAAGATCAACAAACCTAGCAGTGATGGGAGAGTTGGGGCGCTATCTCCTATCTCTTGTGTTTATTCTTAATATGACTAAATTTTGGCTTAGACTCACAGAACAAAATAACTCCCTCATTAAAGATGCATTTGAAGAGTCCAAAATTTTATCTAAAACATATAAAGACAATTGGTTGGGAAGCATTTATTCATTATTTAAATATCTTAATTTAGCCCCAGAATATTTGTTAAATCACAAATCTCATATAAAGTCAATTATCATTAATAAACTCCAAATTAAATATGATGAAATTTGGCTTAAACAACAAAATAATGACAAACCTGGCATGGTGTAAAGAAATAAATTAAGGACCTATAGACTTTTTAAAAATAATATAGGCCTTGAAAATGTATATTGTTAAATATTTGTTAAACATTAAATGAATTAACCAAATTTAGAATTGGTGCCCATGAACTTGAAATAGAAAAGGGAAGACATAAGGGAATAATACCCCCAGATAAAAGATTTTGTAAATTATGTAATAATGACATTGTTGAGGATGAAATTCATTTTCTTCTTCAATGTCCATCACTTAAAACTGAAAGGTCCAGTTTTATTTTAGATTTATCCTCTAAATTTACTAATTTTAAAACTTTAAATGACCAATCTAAAGGACAAGGTATGATAAGAGGCGTTTATGGCCCCCTTCCCAAATAAGTTTATATATACATCATTGATAGCCTTAGTATAGAAACTATTCAAAACTATGATTTTTTTATGTTCCGGTGAAAGGAAGGTTGCCTAGCAACGATTTAAATAAATAGCCAAATTATCACATCTGCATTGCTTTCTCATTACACATTAGCATAATTCAAAATAATATTGTTTGTTTAACACTAACTTGAGTTTGCAAATAAAAAGTCACTTCAATTTCAGTTTAAAAAAATGCTTAGCAACAACCTAGCAACACATATTTTGCCTAGCAACGGTTCAAAATTTGTAATTTTGGCCATATCTATAATACTAACATTACGAGGTCCAATTTGTCAGCCGTCATCGGGTAAAAAAGACAAATCAAAGAATTCAACTCTATATATAACTAATATAGGACAATGTTGATCTATTTATTATTTTCATTCTGAATGTCCAGCCAAAAGGTTTCAACTTTCAAGATTTACAGCCGATTTCATTGAGTGTGAAGCCAAAGGTAAAACCTTTGGTAAGCTTGCTTGTTAGCTGAACCGTGAAGTCAATATTATGTAAGGTTGACTACCCTCCTTTCGAATTCGAAGTAGCAAAAAGTCATTCATCTTCTTTTCTTAAATTCTTAAGGTTTCTTTGCTCTAATAGAATTTTAAATTGTCCGCCCTTTGCAGATGTCTTTACTAATCATTTAAGTGTAATTAAGCCATTTGTCTGTTATATTCAGAACACTGGTTAATTAAGGGGAGATTATTTGAACATAAAAATTAACACTTATATAAAAATTTTATTTCTTCAAGTAAATAAAAATTACTTGTACAAGAAGTACCCCTGACTGACTAATGTCTCTACCAAAATTCATCCAAGACTTACTATTTTTCTCACTAACGAAACAGTTATACGCGGATATCCCTCGTGAGTAATGAGCCTTCTTGTACTCATACTTTCTCACACTTTCCTTTTCCTATTTCCAATCCAATCCTTTGACAAAAAAAAAAAACTTAAATGTAATGCATAGTTTTATGGAAAACAAAGAAATTAACAATTAAATATATGGATGACTGTAAGATACTACTCATAAATGTTTACCCTGTGATTTCTAAAAAAAATCCAACAACTATTGAGAAGCTTGTTAACAACAAGAAAAGCGTTATATTGAAAGCTATATTTTCACTTATTATTGTTAGCTATTTATACATTGTGACTCTAATGGAGAGTTGTCTTATTCCTCGTTACCACATCTTCAAATATATAGTGACAGCATTTTGTTCATTTCCCATGGAACTTAGCATGATTGTAAATAGTTTTATTTTTATGGTTCAAGATAAATATCAAGACATCTAACCTAACAGAATATTTATACAGGTTCATTGTAAGTCGAAAACATTCAGTCTGTTGATTTTGAAGTAATTTAATGAACAAGATAATTATGTCTTAAAATAATCAATTTAAATGTGATTAAATCCTCCAAGAAAATAGCTGCTTTTAATGTATTTTATTTTACCTTTTCAAAAAGATACCATTTAACATGATATTTTACCTTTATAACTTGAAGTTGTAATCCAGTTTTACTTTCTGCTTCTTTGTGAAATGATTCACTGGATTTTCCTTTGGAAGTCATTCCTCACTGGTACAACTCTCCAATATCTGCAAATTCTCTTCAGTTTTCTGTGGATAAATACAATTCACTATTAACACTGATATATGTCTAACATGTTACATCCATTGAGTGTTGTCTTAGGCAAATTGTCTTGAAAAGACACGAGTATAAACATGTGGGTCAACATTTATCAAATATTGCAGAAATTGTTTTAACAGTGCCAGCCTTAAAAATGATGTTCTAAATGGTTTGATGATGATATCCATAAATGGTTCAAAAACTTGTTCACATGAATGTGACAAAGTGGTGAATGTGGCTTGGAGAAAAGAACAGAAGAAAGTAAGCATACAAAAACGAAGGACAAGGTATGTGTGTATTTTAGTTAACCAGCATTTAAATGTTACAGCTCAATCAATTTCAGGACCAACAAACACAAAAAGACTCACTTTATTTTGTGTGTTTTTGACCCTGAACAACTGTTATTGTCAATGCTAAAAAGTTTAAATTTTTTGTAAAATATATTTTGATTCTATTTGAAATATCATATTAGTAATACACAATGTATCGTTAACACTACTATTAGATCTTCTGTATCTATGTTTTGTACATCCTGAAATATAAAGATTGATAACTAAGAAGATGTGGCAAGTGCCATGAGACAGCTCGCCATCCAAGTCACAAAGTAGGTATATAAAAAGTGAATGTACATTTTCTTTTACATTTTTCTTAATATAGTTTATAAAAGACAAGAGCAGAGTGCAGCAGAAATTTGTTTACCAAATAGAGTTGCGTGTTTTGGTCTGTTTTTCTCATATTTTATGCAATAGATCTACTATATTTGTTGTATGGAATGTTTGTAAGGTGTACATGTCTAGCGGGCAGATGTCATCTGACCTTGACCTCATTTTCATTGTTGAGTGGTCAAAGTTAAGTTTTTTGAGTTTTGGTTTTAAAACTCCGTGAAAGGAAACAGAGCTTTGCATGGGGGAGATAAATTCCTTATTTTATAATAATTTCTAACATTTTGTAACAGCAAAATTTAATAACACAAAAAATCCGTATTTTCATGCTCATGCCAGTACTGGCTACTGATGCCAGTACTGGCTACTGGGCTGGTGATACTCGGGATTCACCAGAAGAGGCATCGACCCAGTGGTAGTAATAACATTAACAGTAACAATTTTCCTGCACCAAATGCGCATTTCGACAATACATTTCCATAACCTCAGTGATGATACAGTTCAGACAGGGTTTAGTTTACTCTAAACATAAAATTACCTGATAAAAAAGAAAATTCGAAATAAAATTTGGCATATTGCCTTTCAACCCCACATCGAAAAGATCTAAACAAGAATATTCGTCCATGCAGTGTCATATGTCTTTTCAGGATCGAAAAAGATCGCCACCACGTGTTCATTTTTCGAAAAAAAACATGTTACAGAAAGAATCAACAAATGTGAAAAATATAATATAAATTACACAGCGAGATCAGCGTCAATAGTATCACTGGTCAGATACTTTCAGACAACAGTGTGCCGCTCACATTCTTTACAGACCAAGCAGAACTATTGAAAGATCAATTAAAGACAGACTGTTTTTATCAGATGATTTTGCACATTAAATACTAGTAAAGATCCAGTTCAAAGCAATCAAAGTCATGAAGTTAAAAAATATTAGGTACAGTTCTTACTTAGGACCATGCAATTCGAAAAAAATGTACAAGGTTATCTGTTATTTTATTTTAAGTATACATTTTTTGTTAGAAGAAATAAAATAACAATAATATATTCAATTTTTTACTGCAACAAAAATGTAAAACCATCTACTTTATTATATTTGATTCCTTCATGGCATTTCGACCATTTTACTATAGGATAGTACAGTGAAACTTGTACTTAAATATTGCAGTTGATGGACATATAATTCATATTTTAGTTTAAAACATATGAAATTTATCGTTTTCATTATTTAGGCAGAGAAAACCGTGTGATAATGTCTAAAAGTTCAGTTTGGTATAAGACCGTTTTGAAATTTGAATTTCCCTCTAATCAAATTTCGTACAGTTACCTCCATTTATGTAAATGAAAATCAAAACATCAATTTCTTATCTTAACTGATTTTCAGAACTATTTCCTATGTCCACAATAAGGACCTACAGATCCACATTAAGGCTAAACCCTTAAAACAGAAATTTGCGTGCAAAGAGTGTGGCACCAGCTTTCCGTATAAAATATCACTAATACGACATGAACAAGCAGAACACATGGCAAAGTGTAAATCTGAAACATTTCTTTTAAATACAAATCCAACTATAAGAGACACATGACAAAACGCATTAAATAATGTACATAAAACATGCATTACATAAACAGATAACGAAATTGACATGTTTTTTTTGTCATTACATTACAGATTCAATTGGACTCAGCAAAACTTAGATTTTTAAATCTATATTGTCATCAGAAATTCCAAATCGTCTATGTGCTTATATCATTTCTTCATTTGTCTTGTGGTGAGATCGTGCTCCATCTGCACATCTACCAGAGACAGCAAATAAAGAAATTCGCCCATATTTTCTTTTTGGAATAATCAGTTTTTCTTTCTTTAAGGGAGACCAAAATGGTTTTATCTGTAATATACATAACATCATACATTTGAGGGATAATTAGTTGTTTATTCGATTACATTCACCAAGTAGTCTATTGGCAGTATTAATAATACCCATTTCATCAGAAAAGAAGTAAATCCGATCACCAGCTGACAAAATGTTGGGGGTTGTTACTTTTCTATCAAATGCATGGGGTGGTAGAGTATCGGATAATGAACTTATGCGCTCTTGTGGTTTTATCGACCGTAAATATCATCACCCAGGTGATCAGATTCTGGCAAAAAGGGGCTTCCTACTTCAGGATGACTTTGCAACAGAGTGCTCAGCTGAACTACTTATACCAGCCTTTACTTAAGGTAAAAAACAAAACAATTACCTGCCAAAGAGAATTCATATTGAAAGAGTATTGGAGAAACGAAGAATCGTTATACCATTTGGAAAGGGACTTTGAAAATTGTTTTAGTGAAATATATGAATGATGAAATTGAAGAATCTTGTTTTACCTCAATTGAAAGAATTGTAAGATAAATTTTAGTTGGTATGAATTTTTCAAACTTTTAACAATTTTAACAATGGTAAAGAGAGGCCAACATCAAACCTTGCGTCAGTCAATTCATTGTTTTAAGAGTACACATACATGAAATGCTCCACTCCGTGTCTGAAGGTTTTCTTGACTTATATAGAAGGACACTAGGAACCCTATTTATCCGACCAGTAGAATTCTTTGTAGTGACAGGGCCTGTGCAAGTATGAAGCTCAAGTATCTATATATGTCAGAGATGTACGCGATGAAAGATAGTTAATCAGCCGCGTGTTACCAAACAGTACAAGGTTTTGTTTGTCGATATAGTCCTGTCTCTGTCAACCTTTATCAGACCACCAGAGCCATCATCAAGAGTGCCTACTCTATACCAGAAGGCTACAATTGAAAGCTGTTACAACCAGTCTTTGTCATTATTGAACACCAGTGAGCTTCAACTTAACGAAACGCCAAATTTATCTGATAACTCAAGAACATCTTTCATTAGTCGTTTTCCATTATGTGACGTTGTTGGCGGAGGTGTTGAACTGAACACAATAGTATATATATCTCACAAGAAACGAAGCATTTAAACAATGAAATTTTATCACTGTTTGACAACCCCGACAGATCAAAAATAACGATACCACTAACTAATACTGGGAATATCAAGGAAACTGGAGTTGCGATGGTTACAGATGGATACGCATAGTTCGCTATAGACTTCCAAAGAATAGCCTAATTTTTGTTAGATGCTAAATTGATTGTTTGTGGGTTGCTAAACGTTCAGTGGCAATATTTCATGGATGTTTAATACAATACAATAGGTAGGTCTTGTAATAATAGATGTCATCTGGGTTGATGGTCGGGGAAATTTGGATTGCCACAGGAAAATAATGGTAAATAAAATTGGGTCCGAAATTTTGCCCTGAAACAGGCAACCTGCTGACCCCTGAAAGAGTTGTTGCTAGTGTTTTAAATGTGAAAAGAGCGTGGCACTCTATACACGAGGCACTATGCACAACTCCGGAACATAAACTCAACTCGTGTTCACTATAAATTGTATTTAATTCAAGATGATGAAACCGGTTCTACGACCTCGTAAGACTTTCATTGATCAAAAACTTACCTGATTTGCGTTACTTACAAAAGTACGATAAAATGCAACAAAAGGGGATTATCTGAAACAAACAAAACATTATTTTATTTATAAACCTACTCTTCTTCTAATTCATCTATACTTTGCATGTATTTCTTGAAATCATCTATTAGGCGAGTGACTTTAACCATACAATTAAATTTTTAATGCACCTACCTAACACACGGCTAAATTATATATCATTTGAAAGCTACACATCTGTACTATCTGTTTTGCCCGGTCGTAAAAAAATCGTACGGTGCAATTTCCGTCAAATCAAAATCAAAGGCCAAGGACGAATAAGTGCATATTTTCTAAGATTTCAGCCTGATTGCATAATATGACTTTTATATACTTAATTCACATATGCAAATAATTTAAACTTTTAGCAGAGAGATTAACAGTCATTATTCAAATGCATTTTTTAATATTTAAAGCGTGTTTTTGACAGAGAGCACATGTTTCCTGAAATTCGAGTAAAAGTTAACAAAATGTATGAAAACCCAAATTTTTCTTTCAGGTGCAAATGCCAATCAATTAAAACTTTCTATTTGAAATTCTTCAATTTCAAGCATTAATGGCTTCTTTGTCTTAAATTCAAATAAAGTGGCAGTTTTTTCATGTCAAAACGGTACCTTATCCTGCAAACATCAACATACCTTTAATTGCATATTAGAGTGTATTGGTTCCTTGAAGTTTGATAGTACAAAAAAAGGAACTTTTGATCTGAACAACAGGTCAAATGTGCCCTTCTATCAAAATTTCATATGCTTCTTTATGATTTAAATCAATCTTTCAACAAAGGTTCTACAGTGATCCCAAGTCCCAAAGCTTTCTTTTGATACCACAAATACAAATATACCCGCAATTGAGAAAGATACAGCTATGCGTAGGAACTATTGTTTAAAATATGTACTACTTTTTTTCCGACCGTGTCTGATTTAGTGGTTCTATACCTTAATTGAATATTGAAAATATAATTCTTAGATAATACAAGTACAGGAAACTGACCATCATTCACAGTTGTTTTTTCCACTAAAAGGTTCCCTGAATGTAATTATATTCTGATCCCCATTTACATTGCTGCATTGTCTAATTTCTGCTCCAACACTACCTTGTACGCATTCTCTGCCTTCCATAAAAAGTTGCAATGTATAGCATGTTCCTGCTAACAACAATAGAGATACTACATTGCTCTGGCATACAATACGGCAATCAATTTTTCCAATTATCTCATTTGAAGTGGTTTTATATACCTTAAGTCTTGCTAGGAATGACATATTTGCCTTAACATATACACCTCCAGAGCGCAAATTGCATGTGTTGTCTACTGTAAAGGATAAACGTTCTCCATCTATATTATTGCACGGCAATAGTGTATTGGTATTGCATACCATAAATCTGTTAACCACAATATCATTGTTGGTTTTGAATAATCTAGGTAAACATATTTTTTTGTATCTGTCATCTTCAGTGAATGAAATGTCCTCAGTACTACTGATGTACTGAAATATCGTATTACAAAGTAATGTCGGAAGAATGTGATCGAACTCATATCTACTACAAAAACAGATATAATATCAAACAGAAATTCCTCACTTACAACCAACGAATCTCTGCTTACAACCTGTACCATAAGTTCTAGAGGAAGAGCATAAAAGTCCTCAACAAAGTTGGTACCAAGGTATACAAATTTGGTATCTATGTAGTGAAAACATTTTTCCTTCACACTATTCAAATGAAACTGATCTGATATTGTCAGAATACGTCTGGCGTATATATAAAATTTAGTCCTGGTATCTATGATGAGTTTATTTAAACATTCTCTTCTAAAAAGAGACCGAGTATTCTAGCTGCAAGAGATGAATCACATGAAGATATAATTACTTCTTTTCTTCCAGGTTGTCGAAGCACTCAGCATATTGTTCATCAACTGTCAGAAAAACATTTTTTACACCTTTAAGATGACATTGAGACTTCCATTCCGTCTGCCAATCACTTACTGTTTCTTCAGGATAAGGAATGTACAAGGAATTATTCCCTTATGTAATTTTCATATATCAAAGATTTAAAACAATTCGAAGAACTATTTCAAGGAAATTAAAGATTTTATCAAAGTGAATAAAGTTTGTTTCTATGACAGTCACATTTGATCATAAATCAGAATGAAATTAACATTCTCTGTGAAAGACAATAAAAAGAGCATTAGTGTAAAGTTTTGCTCATTGGCCCATAAAAAATTATCTATCTAACCAATAGTGATGTATCCTTCAAATATCTGGAAGTAATCTTTGAAACATCTCCAAAACCATTCCTGTAATTGTATTTCTTAAAGGACTTATGGTTTGTCCAGAGTATTAAATCTTAAAAGTTTACAGAGCAGTATGTATAGCCACTTTAGCTAAAACACGTGGAAAAATATCTGTAGAATATCTCGAACAACTTTTTCTGTGTTCTCTATGATTGTGTCACATTTTTCTAGTCTAGTTATCATTCTTGTCCCTGAAAATGAGATACAACATTAAACATGAATAAATGCATACCTAAACAAAGGGCAGCTTATTTTCATAAGTTGTAATAAATTTACATCTAGTCAGATCAACATGACATTAGAATAGGATTGTTTATTTCTTAGTATTTAGTATTCTGTAGAAGATGTATAAGCAGTGCATATTTGTATTTAAAGTCATCATTCAATAGCACTTATCAGTAATGTATACTATGTAACTCGTAATAACAGTTGTTAAGTTCAATTGATCTCCCGTTGCAATGTACCTTCACAGGTGAAGAAATTGTATACTGCCATTGTCTGAATAATTAAGGTTTCCAAATTAAGATCGTTTATACCTATAATTGTTTTTTTATTTGTTTTTAACCTTTTCCATAAAATGCAGTAGATAAAGGTCTTCTAAGTGATGGGAGACACATGTCCGCAAAAAACCCCTAATTTTTCAACAGCAATTTTAGCAATACAGTTTTGTTTGTTTTCAAATAGCAAGAGTGTGTCAAAAGTAGTTGTTGAGAAATTATTTGTGATGCCAATGACATGGACAACAAAAAAAGCGGAAGATTACACGAAGTGATCTCCATATCATGCCTCGGCCAGCACAGGCTACATGAAAAATGAGAGGATAAAAAGTTTCATGTACAAACATGTTCTAATGGTTTCACTCTGTAATCTTTTAAAAATCATGGTCTTTTAACTCTAAATGAATGCAAAAAAAAAACACACTTACCTAAACCATATATAGTTTTTTTCACTATGGTGCAGCATTGCCTCTGTCAAAAGATCTTGTCTGTTATTAAGTGACATTCCTTTGGTGATTTTTCTAAATCCCCTTAGATAAGACCACAATCTTTCTATGCCTTCACCATCTGCCAATCCTGTACCTGTTACAAATCGTTGACCATAGGACAACTAAAGCAAACAAGGAGGGAAATAAAGCTTGATAATATAACTTGTTAGGTCTTATAAAGACATTAGGTATATAATAGTAAATATGTTGTTTACACAACCACAATAGCTAACACAATAATTTTACCTGGAATTATATTTGGTCTTGACATAGAAAAGTCCACTTCTACATCTTTCGTTTTCAATAATGTTAGAAGCTCCCGAACTTTTTGGCCTGTTATTGATAAATCAATTTTGGATTCTTCTGTTGTATCACGGTCTTCAAATCGGAATCCCAGGTCTGATTTATGATACTGCAATATCAAACTGTTCTCGCTCACTTTATTTTTATCAATTGCATACGATTTACCATTTTTTTCCCTCCTTTTCTTTTTTCTTGGACTTCAGATTTTCTGTTTCTGCGACAGATTCCTTTATTTTGGCAGTAACTTTTCTTTCCCTTTTTGTAGATGTTTTATTTGAATTTGAGGTACTGCTACGGTCCAACAAACATTGAATAATTTCCTCATAGCTTTTCTCTGGATTTTTTTTAACAATTTCTTTTACAGCAGCATTACCTAAACCTTTCGGTTGTTCTTCATTGCCTATGAAAAAAAACCATGTTATTTAAAATCTTTATTTAGTTTGAATTCACTCAAACACACCATTTATAATTGCATGTAAAAATGAATTCGTCAAAATTTTGCCAGAACGTTCATTCTATGCATCTATAATCTTGTACCGATTATTGTTGCTATTTCTGCTAAGCCCCCTCTCTCAAAAGTGTATTGATCTTGATACTCTTACATCCTGTCCGTTTGTTCATAAATTTCTTCATCTTGTGTAGCAGTCATGTTCTGTTGTAGAAGAAGCTCCACTGCTTGTAAACGATGTAAGAATTGATTCTTGTACCGATAATTGTTGCTATTTCTGCTTATCTCTCTCTCTGAAAAGTGGATCACTTATGTACATTGATTTACACAAGATATTTCTGTTTGTAGTCTGTCCATGATTTTTTGATATTTGAGTTAATTTCTTCAAAATCTGTGAAATAAAGCAAATTTGGTTAAATTCTGAATGTTCCCCTTCTTCACCCTATATAGGTTGAATTTCTGTAAATATTGACAATGCAATTTCCCATAGGAACTCCTTTTACGGCTAAAACTGTACCACTTTTACTATGAAGTTTTGAAAAAAATCTTATCCTAGAATTGAAAGTTCATTTGCACCACAATTTTTTTCAAAGGTCAAAATATAGGGCTGTGCGGCATATTTTCAACGTTTATATGCCCTGAACTTCTCAGAGTTTAAACTTACACTTATTTTCTTAACTACCCCTACCTCGAATGAAATGTTACGACAGATTTCAATGTAAACAATATGCACGTGCTTATTTACTGGTAACATTCCCAAGTTCTGTCTCTGCGATATGGAACACAGAGAGCATAACTGGGAACCAGTATGTAAACATATTTGATCAAAATAGTGGTAAAATTTACTGATTTTTTAATAAAGGTGAGTTTGGTTCAAGTTTACTTCTAAACAATTGTCAATACATATTAGAAAATTGTCTTGATCAAATGACCGACCTAAGGTAACATCATGTTGTCAAATTGACAGTTAAGTGTGGAGAAATTGTAAATAAAGGTGACATCCGAATAAATACAAAAAAAATGGTAAAATTAACTGGAAAATGTTGCACTTTTTAAATAAAGCTGAGTTTGTTTCAATTTAACTTCTAATACAATTGTCAATACAAATGAGAAAATTATCTTGATCAAATGACCGATTTAATGTTACAACATTATTACAATTATTAAAAAAATTGTCAAATTGACAGTAAAATGTGAAAAAAAAACACAAAAGGATGAATTTCGAAAAAGTGGTAAAATCTACTGAAAAGTACTTTACTTTTAAATAAAGGTAAGTTTGGTTCAAGTTTTAATACATTTGTCAATACATATTAGATAATTTCCTCGATTAAATGACAGATTAAAGGTAACATCAAATACAATTATAAAAAAATGACAAATTTACAGTAAAATGGGGAAACAGTTTTAATACCTAGATGGCAAGTTTAGTGTATATTTTATACAAATAAATAGAGGGACAATCAAGAAGTATCATATAACTCTTAAGATATCTTATAAAAACAAGATTATATTTTGAAGTTAAAATAAAAAGTAAAACGGCATGTCATAATAAATTGTTTTTGATTTTATGACTAATTTTTAATTTCAAGGTCATTGTCCTATGGTTGGTCCGGAGACTGGAAAAATTATGAATTACTCCGTCAGATCAAAAGGCTGCATACTTTGCAGTAGAGCTCCAGAAATGAAATTCCAAGAGAGCACACGTGCTACCGTGATTGGGGTGGTAGTTCAAAGGGAATGGAAGCTGATATGGTAATATAAATGGTGAAAGATGTACAGAGTGAAGGCTGTACAATAGATTCATTAGTTGGGGATGATGATTCGACAACAATAGTACGGGCAAAAATATATAAAATATTTCTTATAGAAATCACTTTAAGAAGATTCTTGAAAACAATTTTACTCTCGTGAAAATCATCCTGTTATAACTGTTACCATCATCAAATATTTACATAGTTGTTTTAACTGTTAAAATTATTAGATATTTACAAAGTTGTTTTATCTATATAATTGCCCAAGGTGGAGGAAATCCAGAACAAATGGCAAAAGATATCAATGCACTTTTGAACGATCCGAAGACACATTGGTTTTCGCACTATAACTTTAGTCACATTCTTCCAATTTTGAGTTCACTTTGATGGTAAAGCTTTCCAAAATTTACCCAGGCAACAAATCATTTCAATCTTTCTTATACATTGCAATGGCTTAATTAAAAACTGCAATTTCAAAACAACATAATATACTAAAGAATCCAAATTTTTTTTGAAATTTTAAAGTTTGTATCATTCAACTTAAGTTTGGTTGGAATCGGTTCAGAAGTTTCAAAGGAGAAGAATTTTTTGAAAGCTTGAAAACATGATTAACAAATTGTGTAAAATTGTCTGAAAAGGGGCAATACATCCTTCAGGGGTCACTTGACAATTTTGGTTTACATACACTTATTTGTAGATCTTACTTTGCTGAACATTGTTTTGGTTTACAATTAATCTTTTATCATTAATAATATTCAAAATAATAACCAAAAACTAAAAAAAATTACTTAAAATAACCAGTTTAGTGGCAGTAACCCAACAATGAGTTATTAGATTCATCTGAAAATTTCACGGCTGATAGAACTTGACCTAATGAACTCTTTTATCCCATGTTAAATTTTCTCTAAATGCTTTGGTTTTTTTTAGATATAAAGCCAACAACTGCATTTTTAGCCATGGCGGCCATGTTTAATAAGAACTTCGTAAGTTGATCTCCAAATCAACACCAATCGCACCAACTGATTCATATACCAATAACAGGTTTGCTGTTATATTCTTTACAATTATTCTAAGAATATAATCAATTTAAGGTAACATCTGAATAAAATATCCATAAAGTGGTTCAATTTAATGAAAAATATTACAATTATATAATAAAGGTTTGGTTGGTTCAAGTTGACCTCAAATACAATTGTCAATACATATTAGAAAGTATCCTGGTCATATGACCGATTTAAGGTAACATGAAATATAATTAACAATACATATTAGAAAATTGTCTTGTTCAAATGACCGATTTAAGTTCACATCAAATACAGTTATCAAAAAAAAAATGTTGTTAAATTTACAGTAAAATGCATGAAAATGATCAATATATTAAAACAGGTTTGCTGTTATATTTTATACAATTATTCTAAGAATATAATCAATTTAAGGTAACATCTGAATAAATTATCCATTAAGTGGTTAATTTTACGGAAAAATATTACAATTTTATAATAAAGGTTTGGTTGGTTCCAGTTGACTTCAAATACAATTGTCAATACATATTAGAAAGTATCTTGCTCATATGACCGATTTAAGGTAACATCAAATACAATTATCAATACATATTAGAAAATTATCTTGGTTAAATAACAGATTTAAAGTAACATCAAATACAATTATAAAAAAATGTCAAATTTACAGTAAAATGCATGAAAATAATCAATATACCAAAAACAGGTTTGCTGTTATATTATATACAATTATTCTAAGAATATAATCAATTTAAGGTAACCATTGAATAAATTATCCAAAAGGTGGTAAAATTTATTGAAAATTTTTACAATTTTATAGTAAAGGTTTGGATGGTTCAAGTTGACTTCTAATACAATAATCAATACATATTAGAAAGTTGTCTTGGTCATATGACCGATTTAAGGTACCATCAAATACAATTATCAATACATATTACAAAATTGTCTAGGTCAAATGACCGATTTAAGGTAACATCAAATTCAATTATAAAAAAAATGTCAAATTTACAGTAAAATGTCGAGAAATAAACTATGTACCAATAACAGGTTTGCTGTTATATTATATGCAGTTATTCTAAGAATATAATTAATTTAAGGTAACACCGGAATAAATTATCCATAAAGTGGTTCAATTTACTGAAAAATATTTCAATTTTATAATGAAGGTTTGGTTGATTCAAGTTGACTTCAAATACAATTGTCAATACATATTAGAAAGTATTTTGGTCATATGACTGATTTAAGGTAACATCAAATACAATTATCAATACATATGAGAAAGTTGTTTTGGTCAAATTACCGATTAAAGGTAACATCAATTACAATTATCAAAAAAATTGTCAAATTTACAGAAAAATGTCGAAATATGATCAATATACCAAAAACAGGTTTGCTGTTGTATTATATATAATTCTCCTAAGTATATGGTCAATTTAAGGTAACATCTGAATAAATTATCAAAAAAGTGGTAAGAGTTATTGAAAATTTTTACAATTTTATAGTGAAGGTTTGGTTGGTTCAAGTTGACTTCTAATACAATTGGGGTCCGTAGGTGGCCTGTTGCAAGGCAAAATTTCTGCCCCTATCCAATATGCCCTCATTTTCCAGTGGCAGTCCAAATTTTCCCGACCATCGTCCCAGATGGCCTCTATCGTATCAACCTACCTATTGTATTTATTGTGAACTTGTTCTCGTCCTGAATATGCATGAAATATTTGCCACTGGACGTTAAGCAACCAACAATCAATCAATCATCAATTTTTTAGTAAAATGCCTGAAAATGATCATTATACCAAAAACAGGTTTCCTGTTATAGTATATACAATTATTCAAAGAATATGGTCAATTTAAGGTAACATCTGAATGAATTATCCAAAAAGTGGTTAAATTTACTAAAAAAGTTTTATAATTCTATAATGAAGGTTTGGTTGGTTCAAGTTGACTTCAAATACAATTGTCAATACATATAAGAAAGTATCTCGGTCAAATGAACAATTTCAGGTCAACATCAAATACAATTTTCAATACATATTAGAAAGTACTAGAACACACCCGTGATATCGCGGGTCCGTGACTGAATTAAAGTATATAACTATGCGCAAGCCTTATCTTAGTATTAGTACTGTCATCTGATAAAGTCATGCCGATTATAAGATACACAATTTTCTCTGCTTTCAAATCTTTCTGTTTGAACCCGTCAAACTGGAACTTATCAATTATTGGTAATATTAATTATTTGGAAAACAAAAGGTCCTGGAATGGAGTATTTTTTAATCAACAGCATTGTCCTATATTAGTGATAAATAAAGTTGAATTATTTGATTCGCTGTTTTACGTCATGCCCGCAAACAAATTGAAACTTATTTTAGTCCAGATTTTTAGTATTCGTATTGTTATCTTAGAAAGTCTTACGGATTAGAATACTACAATAGGTAACAATTTGACAATTTAATAGTGTCAACCCTGTGATTATGACCCGTTTATAAAGCATATTAATCCTGAATACACCGTTTGTGGTGCGCCTGTCAGATGCGGAACGTACATATAAGGTAATAGGTAACAGGTGATTATACTATTGGTATCGGTATCGGACTCGACCCGGAACTTCCTAATTATTGGCGATATTAATTACGTGGAAAACAAAAGGGCCTGGAGTGGTGTAATTTTTAATCTACACCTTTGTACTATATTAGTTGTATATAAAGTTGAATTCTTTGATTCGTCGTTTTTACGTGATGACGGCTGACAAATTGGACCTCGTAATTTCAGTATTATAGATGTAGGTCAAATGAACAGTTTCAGGTAAACATCAAATACAATTATCAATACATATTAGAAAGTTGTCTTGGTCAAATGATTGATGTAAGGTAAAATCAATTACAATTATCAATGCATATTAGAAAATTGTCTTGGTCAAATGACCGATATAAGTTAACATCAAATACAGTTATGAAAAAAAAATTGTCAAATTTTCAGTTAAATGCCTGGAAAATGATCATTATACCAAAAACAGGTTTCCTGTTATATTATATACAATTATTCAAAGAATATGGCCAATTTAAGGGGTTTTAAATTTACTAAAAAAGTACAATTATCAATATATATTAGAAAGTTGTCGTGGTCAAATGACCGATTTAAGGTGACATCAATTACAATTATCAAAAATATTGTCAATTTGCAGTAAAAATGTCGAAACATAATCAGTATACCATTAACAGGTTTACTGTTCTATTATTTTCAATTATCCTATGATTATGGCCAACTTAAGGTAACACCTGAATAAATTATCCATAAAGTGGTTAAATTTACTGAAAAATATTACAGTTCTATAATAGAGGTTTGGTTGGTTCAAGTTGACCTCAAATGCAATTGTCAAATACATATTAGAAAGTATGTCGGTCATATGACCGATTTAAGGTAACATCAAATACAATTATCAATACATATTAGAAAATTGTCTTGGTGAAATGACCGATTTAAGTTAAATCAATTACAATTATCAAAAAAAATTGTCAAAATTTACAGTACAATGTCGAAAAATGATCAATATACCAAAAAACAGGTTGCTGTTATATCATATACAATTATTCTAAGAATATGGTCAATTTAAGGTAACATCTGAATGAATTATCCAAAAAATGGTAAAATTTACTTAAAAAGTATTATAATTCTATAATGATTACAATTATCAAAAAATTGTCAAATTTACTGTAAAATGTCAAAAAAATGATCAATATACATATAACAGGTATGCTGTTGTATTATTTACAATTATCCTTGAATATGGTCAATTTAGGTAACATCTGAATAAATTATTCAAAAAGTGGTAAAATTTACAAAAAAAGTATAATAATTCTATAATGAAGGTTTGGTTGGTTCAAGTTGACTTCTAATACATGATAATTCATATTAGAAAATTGTCTTGGTCAAATGACTGATTTAGGTAACATCAAATACAATTATCAATACATATTAGAAAATTGTCTTGTTCAAATACCGTTTAAGTAACTCAATAAGATCAAAAATGTCAAATTTACAGTTAAAATGTCGAGAAAATAACATATCCAATAACAGGTTTGCTGTTATATATATACATTTATTGTAGGAATATAATCAATTTAAGGTAACATCTGAATAAATTATCCATAAAGTGGTTAAATTTACTGAAAAATATTTCAATTTTAAAATTAAGGTTTGGTTGGTTCAAGTTGACTTCAAATACAATTGTCAATACATATTAGAAAGTATCTTGGTCATATGACCGATTAAGGTAACATCAAATACAATTATCAATACATATTAGAAAATTGTCTTCGTCAAATGGCTGATTTAAGTTAACAGCAATTACAATTATCAAAAAAATTGTCAAATTTACAGTAAAATGTCAAAAAATGATGAATATACCAAAAACAGGTTGTGTTATATCAAACACAATTATTCTAGAATATGGTCATTTAAGGTAACATCTGAATGAATTATCCAAAAAGTGCTAAAATTTACTAAAAAAGTATTATAATTCTATCACGAAGGTTTGATTGGTTCAAGTTGACTTCTAATACAATTATCAATACATATTAGAAAATTGTCTTGGTCAAATGACCGATTTAAGTTAACATCAAATACAATTATCAAAAAAATTGTCAAATTTTCAGTAAATTGTCGAAAAATGATCAATATACCAAATAACAGGTTTGCTGTTATATTATATACAACTATCCTATGAATATGGCCGAGTTAAGGAAACATCTGAATAAATTATCCAAAAAGTGGTAAAATTTACTAAATAAGTATTATAATTCTATAATGAAGGTTTGGTTGGTTCAAAATGACCTCAAATACAATTGTCAATACATATTAGAAAGTTGTCGTGGTCAAATGACCGACTTAAGGTAACATCAATTACAATTATTAAAAAAATTGTCAAATTTACAATAAAAAAAAGTGGTAAAATTTACTAAAAAAAGTATTATAATTCTGAATAAATTATCTATCAAGTGGTTAAATTTACTGAAAAATATTTCAATTTTAAAATTAAGGTTTTGTTAGTTCAAGTTGACTTCAAATACAATTGTCAATACATATTAGAAAGTATGTCGGTCATATGACCGATTTAAGGTAACATCAAATACAATTATCAATACATATTAGAAAATTGTCTTGGTGAAATGACCGATTTAAGTGAACATCAATTACAATTATCAAAAAAATTGTCAAATTTACAGTACAATGTCGAAAAATGATCAATATACCAAAAACAGGTTGCTGATATATCATATACAATTATTCTAAGAATATGGTCAATTTAAGGTAACATCTGAATGAATTATCCAAAAAGTGGTAAAATTTACTTAAAAAGTATTATAATTCTATAATGATTACAATTATCAAAAAATTGTCAAATTTACTGTAAAATGTTAAAAAATGATCAATATACCAATAACAGGTATGCTGTTGTATTATTTACAATTATCCTATGAATATGGTCAATTTAACCCCAAGGGTGACTGGGGTATAGAAATATGGTCACTTGGACTTCTCCCGACCGGCAGTAAAACGCTCGCCGAAGTGGGGCGTCCGTTTGGCTGTGCGGGATGTATCAAGTTCGCAGTCACGTCCGTCAGAAGGGGACGTTAAATCCGATGCCTCGTGTAAAGAGAGTGCCACGCTCTTTGCACGTTAAGAACCCTTGCAACAACTCTTTGAGGGGTCCGTAGGTGGCCTGTTGCAAGGCAAAATTTCTGTCCCTATCCAATATACCCTCATTTTCCAGTGGCAGTCCAAATTTCCCTGACCATCATCCTAGATGGCCTCTATTACAACAACCTACCTATTGTATTTATTGTGAACTTGTTCTCGTCCTGAATATGCATGAAATATTTGCCACTGGACGTTAAATTTATTTGACAGGAATGTCCGAAGACACCATCCTGGTTTTAGTGGTATCAACAATGCAGTGGTTGTGAATAAGCCAGAGAAACTCTCTTGCCGACTGAAGAAGTACTCAAAAGTTTTAGAGGATGAAGCATACATTCTTAGGTACTGATCATCGGGTGACCGCAATAATCTTTGGATCTTTGAATCGGACTATGGGGTTTGGATATTCAAATTGTTTTTAACCGTCGTCATGACTTATTACTTAACTTTAGTATCGTGTACTAAATTATAATCCTGGTACCTTTGATGTAATTACCATAATTCAGGTAAGTAATCGCTTTTCAACTTATTTAAAACATTTACGTGGCTAAATATATAAAATAGTTTTACGAGTCTTGTGTAGACAAAACGAGCGTCTGGCTTACTAAATTATAATCCTGGTACCTTTGATAACTAAGAGATAGAACAGGTGCGTTTTGTACAACATCTAACGCTTAAAGTTGTTGCAAATTATTTTACCATCCTGAAAATATTTAGGCCGGTCAATCTTACCGCCACGATAACCATTTCTTTAACTATTAACCAATTTGTGATACTCCTGTTTCTAAGCTGCAGTGGATAAAATTTACACCCGCTGATTTGAATTCCTGTCGCTACAAGGGTGATTAAGTCACGGTCACGTTTACTCCGATCTACGTTAACGTGATGTTCTCTCCAACTAGTGTCGACACTTTAACTGAAACCATTTTCTTGTTATTATATTTCTTAGACCTTAAAAAACTGGTCTCAGACATAGATATGATTTGATTTTTCTTGGCTTAAAATCAGTAATTTACTTAAAAACAAATTGTCACAATTCAATTGGGTAAACAACAGCCTACCTGGTATGTGACTTATCAATGTCCATTGGGGTAAAATGTGAAGCCGATTCCCTGCCTAAATCATTGAACCCACAATAATATATAACATATCATATGTTTTCGCCATGTTTTCTCTTGGAAAAGCGTTCACTTGAGATAACGTATGTAACAGAATTGCATTTTAATCATATCAGTTATCATTTCAACATATATTTTTCTAAGGTTGTATATATTTGTTGAGGGGCCAGCTGAAGGACGCCTCCGGGTGCGGGAATTTCTCGCTACATTGAAGACCTGTTGTTGTTTTAATTTGGTCGGGTTGTTGTCTCTTTGACACATTTCTATTCTCAATTTTATTATTCGGATATAATACTAATATACATTAATATCAGGGCATGATCAGGTCCTGGTGTGGGATTTCTCTCTCCGTTGAACATCCATTGGTAGCCTAGAGTATGTTTTGTACATTTTGGTCGTTGTTGTTGACCATTTGACACATTCAGCGATCCCAATCTTTAAAATATTTATTATTTAAATTTATCTATACCTGTGTGTTCATATGGTTTTTTTTTAAGTGCGATATCAAATTAAAACTAAATACTTGTTAAAAGATGCCATTGTGTACATGAAACTTTAGAAAATGTCATTATAATAATATCTTAATCTGTCATTACACGTACTAGTACACAAAATGTGGAATTATAGCCTTGATCGTGCGGTCAGTTGAAATAATTATAGTGATACGACTCATACGTATCAAAGGTACACAATTTATTTTTTCTCCTACAAATATGTTTACGTCAAATACCGTATACATTATATTTTTAGGTAAAGAGTCAGTCAGGAGAAATATTTTGGTATTACGAAGTTCATTTCAGTCAGACCCTAAAAATGCCTGTCCTAGTAGTGGAACTTGCTACCATGCAAACATATGTTTTCAATTATGCAACACTATCCAGAAACAACTTTGGAAACTTTAAGTGAAGAGTACAGACATAATAATGTTATAATTTGGTCATAGCGGTATCGTCTTTCGCAGAAAGGCAAAGAGCAAATCAGAGTAATAATATTGATGCCATTGGTGTATCCACCAGTAACGATGATACCGTAGAAGATGCAACATTTCAGGATTTAGCTAGACCAAAAACATTTGATTTCAGTTTAAAGGCAGCAGCTGAGGCATGAGGGAACTACAGGTTCAATAGTTATATGTGCACATCTCTGTCATAACATCAATACTTTAGATCACCTGTCAAACGTGCTGCTGGAAGATGTAAGAACCTACTTAAGCAGCAAAAATTAATCTTTTGGTTTGTTTCCCCGAGGATGAATAGGTAAACGAAATATGATCACTTGGTCTTCTCCCGACCGGCACAATCACATTTGCGATCTAATCCTGTAACAAGACTTTGAATCAATTTTTCGACTTCCTCACAGGGATGAATATCTCCACATACTGGAGACTTAGAAGCGATTTGTTTAAAAGGCAAACAACATCTTAACATGAAAAAAGGTTAGCCATCCATAATGTTTGCATGTGCATATAATTCAATACTGTATTTTATTGCAGATTATTGATGAAGACCATTCTATAGTAATAGACCGTTCTTTCGACATCCCATTCTATAGCAGATAAGTATATATGTGACATACCAGAAGATGACTCAACAGTCCACTACCAAACCATAGACAAAGACAGTAACCGTTGCAAGCGCAACCTGTACGACTCAGACGGCTTGAACTACACAGTTAAGGTTTATATTCTTTTATATTGTTAAATTATGAAACATCAGATTCTTTAATACTTGTAAATGAATACTGGTCCATTTCAAAGTTAAATCCCCATCAAATACTAGTAGCTAAAACATCAAACAAATGGGTAACAACTGTCTTGTATCGGGTAGTTTGCACCGAAAAGACGTGTATCGCCGCTAAAGCTGAGGCGATAGCCTCAAGAAGACATGATTCGCGTGTAAACACGTAAAAGCCACTCAAGATCTTAAAGAAAACAGTTCAGAAGAATGCAAGGCAGAATGATGCTCACTCTGAATGGCCTGAAGTTATACCGATGAAAAGTACCACTTCAACACAGCCAATTCGAGTTTTAAGGACCATATTTGCGAGAGCAAGATTGCCAGAACAAATAGTAAGTGATAACGGGCAACAAGTCGTATCTGCAGAATTTCAAACATTTTCTTAAATGAATGGAATAACGCAAATAAAGAGCGCACCTCACCATCCTGCAACAAACGGAGTCGCGGAACGTTTTGGTCAGACTTTCAGACCTTGAAGGCAATGCGAGGAGAAAATGCAGATTTTAATAAGAAATTAGCCAATTTTCTGTTGGCATATCGCAATACTCCCAATGCTACAACGAATGAAACACCTGCTAAGTTATTTGTGGGTAGAAATTTACGAAACAGACTGGACTTAATTAAACCAGATATTAATTAGACAAATTCAAGACAAGCAGATGAAAATTGCAATTAAACCGACAAAAGAGACTTTGCGACAATTTACCGAGGGAGAGGCAGTAGCCGTACGTGATAACCGTGGATCAAATAAATGGACAAGTGGACTTGTAACCAAAATGAAGGACCGTTAAATTACCAGGTAGAAGTTCGCTCATCAGTATCTGGAAACGTCATGCCGACCAGATACGAAATTCCAACTTTAACGATAAAAAGGGAGAAGAAATTAAAAAATGACAAAACAGTTGAACTAGAGATAATTCCGGATGAACCAACTTAGCAACCGACACAAGATCTACAACACTTGGCCAGCCCCTCATTAAGAAATGAACATTTATACTATGTTTGGTTTCATTCCATTCAGTGGTTTTCTAAAAGAAGTCATTTGTATGCATTTCCCATAGGGTCCTATGCTAAACTAAGCCCCCCGTTGGCGGCCATCTTGGATGATGGATCAGCTACACAGAGTAACAACACTTGGTCAGTACCTTATAACGAATATTCATGCCATGTTTGGTTTCATTCCATTCAGTGGTTCTCTAAAAGAAGTCATTTGTTACATTTCCCATACGGTCCTATGTTAAACCAAGTCCCCGGCTAGCAGCCATCATGAATGATGGATCGGCTACAAAGAAACAACACTTGGTCGGCACCTCATAAGGAACATGCATGCCATGTTTGAATTCATTCCATTCAATTGTTCTCTAAAAGAAGTCATTTGTAGGCATTTCCCGTAGGGTCCTATTTTAAACTAAGTCCCCCGCTGGCGGCCATTTTGAATGATGGATCGGCTACAAAGTAACAACACTTGGTCAGCACCTCATAAGGAACATTCATGCCATGTTTGGTTTCATTCCATTCAATGGTTCACTAAAATAAGTCATTTGTATGCATTTCCCATAGGGTCCTATGTTAAACCAAGTCCCCCGCTGGCGGCCATCTTAAATGATGGATCGGCTACGAAGTACCAACACTTGGTCAGCACCTCATAAGGAACATTTATGTCATGTTTGGTTTCATTCAATTAAGTGGTTCTCTCAAAGAAGTCATTTGTATGCATTTCCCTTAGGGTCCTATGTTAAACTAAGTCCCCCGCTGGCGGCCATCTTGAATGATGGATCGGCTACGAAGTACCAACACTTGGTCAGCACCTCATAAGGAACATTTATGCCGTGTTTGGTTTCATTCAATTAAGTGGTTCTCTAAAAGAAGTCATTTGTATGCATTTCCCATAGGGTCCTATGTTAAAAAAGGGGGACGAAAGATACCAAAGGGACAGTCAAACTCGTAAATCTAAAACAAACTGACAACTCCATGGCTAAAAATGAAAAAGACAAACAGAAAAACAATAGTACACGTGACACAACATAGAAAACTAAAGAATTAACAACACGAACCCCACCAAAAACTAGGGGTGATCTCAGGTGCTCCGGAAGGATAAGCAGATCCTGCTCCACATGTGGCACCCGTCGTGTTGCTTATGCGATTACAAATCCGGTAAATAGTCTAATTCGGTAGGTCAAATTCATGAAAGGGAAGGGGATTGTAGTTACGACGTAAGGAACATATCCGATATCATTTGTGAAACGGTTTTTCCATAACGGTCAACCAACTCGTGATTGCGTCCGTAAAATTTACGAAGGGATGATTTCAACTTCACCATTTGGAACTCTTGGTTTAATAGCTTCCTTGTGAGCAGTAACCCTCTATCAAGAAAATCATGATAGGAAATGCAAGCACGGGAATATCGTATCAATTGAGAGATATATATCCCGTATGCAGGTGCTGCTGGAATGTTGCTACTTAGAAATGGAAAGTTCACAATTGGAAAGCTGAAATCATCTCTTTTGTCGTAAAGTTTTGTCTTCAACCGACCCTCATTGTCAATTTCTAGATGTAAGTCAAGATATGAAGCCGACTTAACTGTATCTGTAGTATCCTTCATCTCCAATTCGATGGGATAGATGCGATCCACATAGTCACCAAATTTTTAATTGTTTAGTGAAAGAACGTCATCTATATAGCGGAAAGTGAGGTTGCTTTTAACAGTTAAACTTTTCCCTAGACGTATTCGCAATGAGCTAATCGATGCACTTAGTTTCTGACCAATAATTTTCAAATGGTAATGGAAAATAAATTTATCGTTTATAGTCTTTTTGGAATTTTGGATCATCAATGCTCTTCAACTTGTTTGGCTTTATTTGATAGTTTATTGAATAAATGCACATTTATACCCCAATGGGGTTGAAGACATATATAAATGAACACAATACATCATACTAAAATAGCAACAAAAGAACAAACATTATATACATATAAGTATCTTCCATGCAGTTGTTGAGTCCTCTCCCCCCAAGGGTGACTGGGGTATAGAAATATGGTCACTTGGTCTCTCCCGACCGGCAGTAAAACGCTTGCCGAAGTGGGGCGTCCGTTTGGCGGTGCGGGATGTATCAAGTTCGCAGTCACGTCCGGTCAGAAGGGGGACGTTAAATCCGATGCCTCGTGTGAGGAGAGTGCCACGCTCTTTACACGTAAAGAACCCTTGCAACAACTCTTTGGGGGGTCCGTAGGTGGCCTGTTGCAAGGCTAAATTTCTGTCCCTATCCAATATACCCTCCTTTCCGGTGGCAGTCCAAATTTCCCCGACCATCATCCCAGATGGCCTCTATTGTAACAACCTACCTATTGTATTTATTGTGTACTTGTTCTCGTCCTGAATATGCATGAAATATTTGCCACTGGACGTTAAGCAACCAACAATCAATTGAGTCCACTCTCCTCAGTGACCATGACTTTTTAACTATTTTATTATTTATTACTATTTTGATATTAGCGTCACTGACAGTATTATGTAGGCAAAACGCGCGTTTGGCGTACTTAATTATAATCCTGGTACCTTTGATAACTATACAGTATGAAGAGATCCAGTTCTGAGTCATTTTTTTCTGATTGAGGCCGTACGGTGACCTACAGTTGTTAATGTTTGTGTCATTTTTGGTGCTTTCGAAGGATTGATGACGTTAGATGCTCTTATACTAATTGCGTAGTCGCTGGTTTCGTGACCAAGCCATTTCACCAATAGATCTAATTGTTCGTAATCGGTTACTACAAGCTCGTTCATTACACTTGTGAAGTTTGACTTCCAATCTGCATACATTTCCGGTTTGTCGTTGAAGTTTATAGTGAGCCTCGAAAATAATAGATCCTTTTTAAGCAGGAATTGTTATAGTTCAGTACTTTATTTGTGTGTTCTCGCGTACTACAGTGGTCGTGTGGTCTAGCGGGACGGCAGCAGTGCAGGCGATTTGGTGTCACGATATCACAGTAGCATGGGTTCGAATCCCGGCGAGGGAAGAACCAAAAATTTGCGAAAACAAATTAACAGATTTAACATTATTGGGTTGATGTCATCAATGATGGTGATACATATATATATGTCAGTGACAACTCGTATATATATATATATATATATATATATACGAGTCTAAATTGAAAACTACGTTCAAACCTATGACTGCGTTGGATAAAAACCGCAATTTTTTACGTGTGCATGTCAAACAAATTTCGTTGTAGAATGGTCTAAAAACAGCTAAAACAACATTTTCCAAAAGACCAAAAGAGTGAAAAAGTATATTTAAACAAAACGCATTTGACTAACAGGTCGAACAACTGATGTTCTTTAACCCTGCTGACTGCCATTGGCGATTGCCAAATAAAATTGATCACAAGTTGTAACAAAATGGATCTTAATATAAATTTAATACGTCACAGAAAAAAAACTTTTGTTAACTTGTGGACAGGATGTTGTGCCACAAACATTCGGTGTCAATATTTCTTTAGTACATCATATCCGGATTTCGACAATAAATGTCTCTTCAGTGATGTTAGGGATCGAAACGGTATTTGGAAGGCCATATAAAAAGTACCCTGATTTTTGGAGAAAGTACCCTCATTTTTAGATTAACTCTTGAATTTTAAGAGTCGATATATAGGATGAACGGATCATATAAACCGGAGGGAAAATATGATAAATGCCCAAACAAAAAATATAAACGAGTCTAAATTGAAAACTACGTTCAAACCTATGACTGCGTTGGATAAAAACCGCAATTTTTATACGTGTGCATGTCAAACAAATTTCGTTGTAGAAGGGTCTAAAAACAGCACAACAACATTTTCCAAAAGACCAAAAGAGTGAAAAAGTATATCTAAACAAAACGCATTTCAATATATATATATATATATTAAAAATTAAATACACAAAAAGAGTTTTAAAAGCAGCATTGTCTATTGTTATAAAAGTGTTTGACGCCAAGCTTAATGCTTAGTAGTTACATGAACAATAACGTTGCGTCATACTACTAATATTTTACGAACAATGACGTTACGTCATAATACTAATGTGTTCCCCATAACGACGTTCATAACGACGTTCATAGTCTTGAAAAGTCCCAAGATGGATGAAAGCGCTAGACAATGCTGCTTTTAAAACTCTTTTTGTGTATTTAATTTTTAATATATAATTCTGTACACCGCTTGAAAAGAAACTTTTTTTGTATATATATATATATATAGCAAAATAGTTCCATTTGTGTTAACATACAATCCCGCCTTTTCAAACCTTTCACGTTTGATCCGTGCCGATTGGCAAAGTAAAGTATTGCCAATCACCCAAAATTATCCAAAATCTTTCCCCGATCCTCCTGTCTTAGCTTTTCGGAGATCAGCAAGTCTAAAAGACTTATTTGTAAAAGCTGCCGTCTCCTCTAATAAAAGCTGTTCAACTACAGGATGGTGCAAGTCGTGTGGTAACAAACGATGTCTGACTTGCCAACAAATAGTGAATACTCAAACATTTACTTGCCACTCCACTGGGTCTGTGTACACAATATTTTGTAATGTAACTTAATGTAACCCAGAATGTTGTATACATTCTTCAGTGTCGATGTGGCATGCAGTATGTTGGCGAGACAGAACAGCAATTCAACAAACGCATGAATGGTCATCGTAGCGACTACACATGCAAGCCCGACCTTCCCGTAAGTCGTCATTTAAGATCACATGGGCACGCCCAAGCTGATCTTAAAAAACTTACCATCACTATCATAGATCACAACGAGGATTGGTCAAAGGCCGACAGACTTGCTCGGGAAAGTTTTTGGATAAGAAAGCTGAGGACAGTTTCCTCAGAGAGCATTAATGAAAAAACATAGAAGAGTCACTATTTTTTGAATTATATTAGTTTTGATTACAGTTGGCAAGGATGTGTAAGTACGCAGCCACGTTCCATTACTTAACCTTAGTAAAAATGTATTACTCAATTTTCTTATCATCAAATTATTATATTTTTGGTATGTTTAAATACGCAGTCTCTGATGCAACTGCCCTACCGTTGTCAAATTTTAAATATCATACCAGTTTAGATCGGTCAGGACTGTTTATTGGGACTGTATTCGAACGCAGTTTTACATCTCAACTGTCAACACCTTTGGGAATTTAGAGTTGTGCCAGTTCACATCGTAAATAACTTTTTTTTATTTTTGGCATATTATTGTAGTCTTAGCGGTGTGATTGAAAATTTTAAAATTGTTCCAGCGTTCGCTTAAATTGTATAAATCAAGATTTTGATAGAGTCTTAATTTGAATTGACATGATTCATTTTTCATCGTGCAATTACCGAAGAAGGATATCTGTTATCCGAAATATCTAACATGTTGTTCGTTTTATTGTGTTTTTGGTGATGTTGTATTCTTTTAGACTTGTTATATATATATATATACACACGAGTCTTAATTGAAAACTACGTTCAAACCTATGACTGCGTTGGATAAATATATTTATTTCGTTAACACAATTTTGATATATTCATAAACATAGAATATCATTCAGTATGTGTGCTTGATTTTTTTTAATTGACATTTTAAGGGGAGGAAACGCGGACCTTTTCTGAAGGAATTTCCACAAGGTTTTTTTTTGTATTTTATCTGATAAAAACTTGCGGCAAAACAATATTTGCTGTTGATTTTTTATATTTGGTGACGTTTTCTCAATAATATAAGAGAACATTATGCCAAGTTTTGATAAAGTATGATCAAATTCATCCTATTTAAGCTCCCACACAACCTGAAGTACAATGGACAGTAGTTTGAGAAACTTATTTATACTACATGTTACTCACTCTGCAAAATCTACTCCCTCTATAACGGCCCATCTATTTGAAGGTCTTCTCAAATAGTCTTTCTTCATCTGCATCTAAGAAGTTATCTTCTTCGTCCAGTACAAACTCTAATAGAGCCCCATCTCCTCTTCGTTCTCCAGAAAAGAAGGATGTCCAAAAGAAACCAGTAAATACATCCTCTCAGAAGTCTTCTGAGTCGATTTTTAATAACCTCAGGTCTGATAATTTTCTACAAATTATCAAATCAAATCAAATCATTCCAAAGCCAGAGCCGGAGATGATGGACTCCATCATAACTTCCTTGAATTTTGGGAATGATGTCAAATTAATTGGAAGTTTTAGGTCAAATGTACATGCTGAAACAGATGGATAACATGTATCTTTTGTGAAGTTTAATATAAAACAATCAAAACCCCCTGGAGGAACAGTTGAGCATCCTGTAATAGACTTCATTAGATCTTCTAAGGTTATCTTCTGTAAATGTAAAAGAATGAAAATGTGAACATCAAATTTCCAAACAAATACAAAGCAAAAGAAAGTCACATGCAATACAACCATAATAACCATTAACATATTCATATGCACATAAACTAAGACTATTTATCAGTCAAGAAAGATATAGAAAAATTCGAGTCATAATAATCTGTCTAAAAAAAGGAGATTCCAGATCTTTTTTTATAATGGATACAGATACTGTTAACAAATTTGAAAATTGTGCAAATTTGGTAAAAATCCATAAGAATAGATGTATTTCATTCCCCAAAAATTAAATAGAGAATACCTGTGAAGATGCAACACTCCATAAAAATACAATTGTCTGGTTATATAATATAGATAATAAGTGTGAACTGTTTAAAAATGAACTGGTGAATCTTAAAAAAATATTTAATATTTGTTTAAAAAAACTGGTATTAATTTTACCTTCACAGTCATACACTAACTTTCAAAGTTTTGTGCCAGTTGCTCCGACTGCCTCCTTTCGTTGGATCTGCTTTCCCCATACTTTGTAACTATCATCATTTCCATGAATTCATCTCCGGTTGTCACTTTTTGTTTCCCACAACATTTACATAATCTTGTTTAACTTCAACTGCAAAAAATCACATTTTTAGTTTCAAAGACAAAAAAAAATTAACAGTATGTCTGCATTAAATAAATATATGTTCTGAATTTTTTTTAAATATGTTCAACAATTTGTATCGTGTGAAACCTTGCCGCTTTTGCTCAAGAATATGTTATTGAGTACACATTGAAACAGGTCAAGACTTAAAACAAACAATTTCATAGTTATTCAAAAAAATTTATAATCATAATGAAAAAAAAAGAGAAATACAATAAACTTTTCAACACACTGTTATCATACAAACCCGTCAAGAGTTGTATACATGAGAGCCCTAACAATGCAATTTTCCATAATTAGTTCATTCGCACTGACTTTCAAACTTGTCAGAGACATTGCTGATATAAAACTTTGATACAAGTGTTATAAAATCTGGCAAGAACTTTACGTATGATAGCACTGACAAGACCAGACAGACATAAAATATTTTGATGTCCCCTGCAACACGAAGTGTGTGGAGAAATTTATACATGTAGTTAATTACTTGTATGTTCTTTGAGAAGTGTTTGCAGTCCTAACTGTTCTGCTCCTTCCCAATATGCATCTAGCACAAGTTTTTTGCTATTAAATTTGGAATAATGCGCGACCAATGCTTTGACTATAGTTGGTCTGGAAGTGCTGGAAACTATAAGATGTATTCCAGCATCCTCCAGCATATCTAGAATAGTGGTGTCCGAATTTAGTAGTTCCACTTTCTCTTTTTCTATCTTTAATAGACACATCACTGGACTGTTACAAGATATGTCAGTATGTTTTTATGCTGAAATAGTTATTTAATCAACAAATAAAATTTTGGACAAAAGCACTCCTGACCAATGTAAACAAGACTGGAATTATTACATTATAGATTATAAATTGAAAACAAATATATTTAATTACTTGAACTGTCCAACCTTATGTACTTTAAATTTAGAAATTCTTATTGCGATTTTGTAAATGCTGCATGCAGATGACGTATGTATCAGATATCAGAATGCAAGTTTTTAAAATTGTTGTGCTTAAGCAGTCACAGTATTTGCAAAAATAAAACTAGGGGCTCCAAAGAGTCTGTATCGCTCACCTGACTCTACTTGGGTTTTGGAAATAATATAAAAAAAAGAAGATAAAATTAGGCTACAAATTAACAACACTTGGCCAGCACCTGATTAGGAAATGAGCATTCATGATAGGTTTGGTTTCATTCAATTTAGTGGTTTTCTAGAAGACTTTTGTATGTATTTCCCATATGTTAAACTAAGGCCATGTTGGACGTGGGATTGGCGCCAAAGGAACAACACTTGGTATTAAAGCATCTCATTAGGAACATTCGTTCAATGTTAGGTTTCATTCAATTCCATGGTTCTCTAAAAGAAAGCATTTGTATGTATTTCCAATAGGGTCCTATGTTAAACCAAGTCCCCCGATGGAGGCCATCTTAGATGTTGGATCCGCTACAAAGATGTTGGTCAACACCTCAACAGGAACATTCATGCAATGTTCGGTTTCATTCCATACAGTGGTTTTTAAAGAAGTCATTTGTATGCATTTCCCATAAGGTCCTATGTTAAACTAAGTCCCCCGCAAGCGGCCATCTTGGATGATGTAAAAAGTTTATGCCGCCGCTGAACGCCAAACGTGGCCTCAATGACCTAAATTCTAGAGGTCAGAAGGCTTTTTTTAAATTCACTAATATATTTAAAAATACTCCTTGTGACATTCAAAATTTTACATTCATATATATGCTTCTGAAATTTTAGGCATGTTTGACACCAGAAAATGTAATAAATATAACAGTGAAAATATGTTTGACCAGATTTTTAATACTGTTCCAATTGAAAAGATTAATCTTAATATGTGCAGATATCTACTGAAAGTAAATAGAAAAACATGTAAACTGGCATTGTATGGTGAGCTAGGCCGTTTTCCATTATATATTGATATTATTATGTCAATGGTTAAGTACTGGATTAGATTATATAATGATAAACCTAAAGATGCTTTATTGTCAGAAGCATTAGCTGAAAATATTACTATGATAGATAATAACCAACAATGTTGGCTTAGTTGTATTAAATGTATTTTGAATGAATGTGGATTGTCACACTTTTATAAGAATCCAAAATCTATTAAAAATAATTTTTTGTTAGTATTAAGAAAGTGTCTTAAGTGTAAATTTGAAAAACAGTGGTCTCAGCAATTACAAAAAAGTGATAAGTTGAGAACATATAGATTATTCAAGAATATTTTTAAATTTGAAAAATATTTATCTGTTGTTAATAATGATAATGATAAAGTAAGTATGACAAGGTTAAGAACCAGCAGTCATAAACTTCATATTGAAATTGGTAGATACACTATACCAAAAACTCCTATAGATAACAGGATTTGTAAGAACTGTTATATCAATTTGGTTGTAGATGAGTTACATTTTTTATTAAGTTGTCAAAAATTTTCTCTAAGAACTGTTATATCAATTTGGTTGTAGATGAGTTACATTTTTTATTAAGTTGTCAAAAATTTTCTCATTTAAGGAAGGAGTTAATCTACAACTGTTTAAATAAAAACATTACTAATTCCACAAATATTAATTCTCAGTTTATGTGGTTATTAAGTAATGAAGACACTGATGTATGTAAAAGTATAGCTAAGTACATAAACATGTGTGTTTTGCTTAGAATATGAGTGTGATATTTTTGTTTGCTGCTTATAATTTAAAAGCTTATGTAAAATGATTACTTATATTTTTACGCTAGAGTTACTCCCCTTGGAACACATATACTTTGATACTTGTAGTATTAATTTTAGTTAAGATTGTTTAAATGTTATTCTTTGTTGTATCTATGCTATTAATGATCATGTTCATAATTGAGCTTTCGTTAATAAAATATTTCGTATTTCAATAATATTTTGATACACCACACAGGTAACAGAGACAATTTTGTCGTTCACAGTCAAGATAAATGGTAGTTTGTTTGAGTGGTTTTTTTTTGGATTGGATATAACTTTGTTTGAGTGTTATTTTGTTTATATAATTTTGTTTTACATGTTATAGACCATGTCGTACTAAAGTACATTTTCACTCAAAGGGTTCTTGTGTGGCTAACAAGATGTGCTTTTCACTGGGCCGTTTGGTTCTATCCTTTCAAACAACTATCAAATTTGTACTGGAATACGTTACTTTATTAGGTCTTGTATTCTCTTGATGACATATGAATGTCCTTGCCTTTGGCACTGGCTTGTTTGACGAACATTTGACATGTTGCTTATGCTTATTATAGTTTTGTGACGAAGTCTTAAAAAGTGTGTTACTGTGTGTACTTGGGTATTATGTTCGTGCGATAGTAATGTTTTAATCTCCACTTGTCTCTGAACGTTTGCCCAACACAGACAAAGAATGCCAAGTACATGCACTTTTTACAAGATAATCCAGTGGTTATGGTAACGTGTATTAAGTCCTTGACACCTTGGTCACAACAGTTTATGGATCCCTGTATAGTTAGACAATTTGCGTAAATAAATCACACTGTAATGTTGATATTTGTAATATCATCAAACATATAACAAAATTCACAATAATAACAGATAGTAAAAGATATTCCACTCCGTAGACTTTATACTACAACTTAACTTCTCGACTATTAAACTACTCAAATCACCTGTCTCTGATTCTCCGATCCTCCCTTATAACAAATGGAAGTTTTTAACGACCTTGACTGGCTATACAGCCCTTGCACGGTCGGTATCCTCCCTTATGACTCTCTCTCTCTCCTTTTATACCACAACTCCATTCTAGATTTTTCAAATAATCTGATGAAATGTTTCTGGTGTAACACTTGTATATGAAATATAACACTAGGGCACCAGTAATGTAATGATTAAGGGCTTCCTCTAAGAATAATCCCAATCTTCTAGATGATTATCAATCATTTAATTAAGCATGTTTTTCAAAGTTTGAATGAACTTCTTCCCATTTTTAGTAGTACACACTAATTTTATATTAAGAATTTTATTCATATATATCATTATACAAGCTGGGTTATGACATCATGCGAATGAAGAACATTAAACTGGGAAGTATATAACGGCAATCTTATGACGGAGATATTATAGATAAGTGATATAACATCACACTATTTAGAAATAAATGAAATGATAAAAAGTCAAAAGGAAAGCTATGTCTATGTTAATTAACAGAGCATTAACAAAGTTTTGAACTTCCGGACTACTAAGTTAAGATCATGTAAAAAAAAAAAACTCACTGATCATGTAACAATAGCTCTCAAAAATCTAAAATTGGACACACAAAATACAGATGGCTTTTGCAGAGGTTGTAACTTGTTTCTTGAGGTAGTCAATGTGGCAATAATTGAAAAGGGATGTTTTCAGATTAATTGGTCTAACGCTAACTGGGAGGCTGATTATTCATTTGCAAATAATTTGCATATTAATATAACGAGGCCAATCGTATCCGATATTTGCAGCAGCAGCTCATAGAAATAAAAATACTAGCATGCGAGAAAGTGTGCTATTATACTGATAGAAAATATGCATGTCTCACAGTAAATATATTTTGTACAATTTTTTTTTCAGACACTCCGTGTGAAGTGTATGGAAGGACACATACGGGTCTTAGAGTTGAAGAAAATGTATTTTTAAATGTGACTGAACATATTTGTTTTTAATTATAGTCAATTGTGTAAAGATCAGTGAAAATACACCTACTTCACGTAACGTCCAGTGTTTCATGCATATTCAGGACGAGACCAAGTTAAAATAAATACAATAGGTAGGTCTTGTCACAATAGAAGGACATCTGGGATGATGATCGGGGAAATTTGAACTGCCACTGGAAAATGAGGGTATAAGAATAAGAAAACTTTATTCATCCAATTTAAGTATATGTTGATCTTCAGTGGTCATTAACCATAAACATTTTGATTTGCAGTCATTATGTAATACCTCCAGTAGTCTCGGTTTCTTTATATTCAGTAGATTATTTCCGTCAAAAATATCCGCGTTTGTATTTTCCGACAAATTCAATAATTGACTTTTACTACATCATCATAATGATACAACCACTGAACATAAAGTTGAACGAACCGAATACAATACCGATGCTTTTACTGAACATAATGAATAATCTACATAAGACTCATCAGTGACGCTCTTATCAAAATATTTTGTAAGCAGGAAATTTATAAAAAATGACCACATTATTGATATTCATGTCAACACCGAAAACATTGACGATTATACCAGCTCAGTAGTCAACACTTCGGTGTTGACATGAATATCAATAATGTGATCATTTTTAAAAATTTCGTGCTTACAAAATTTTTAAATTATAAAAAAAACTAAGGATTTTCTTATCCCAGGCATAGATTACTTAACCCGTATTTGGCACAACTTTTTGAAATTTTCGATCCTCGATGCTCTTCAACTTTGCACTTGTTTGGTTTAATAAATATTTTGATAAGAACGTCACAGGAAGATGGCCATTGTTATAATATTGTTCGTTTCTGTGTTTGTTGCATTTTAACGTTGAGTCGTTTGTGTTTTCTCATACATTCTAGCAGAATATGACTGCATAAAACGCAGTAAGCCACGCCGGATAGGTGACCGTAAGTACAAACAAGGTAGTCTTAGCTTCCGATGCATTCAGAATAAAAACCATGAATACTCAGGATTCACATATTTTTACTTCAGCAAATCACGTGCAGACTGTCGGGAAGTTTTACAATTTAGAGGGGTTAGGTAAATCCAATATGAAAATTGATATCGAATTACCATTTAAGAAATATTAGATTCATTCAGTTCCAGTTTAGATGAACTGGACAATGATCGGTGATGACATTTATCTATGTATGTGTTACTTTGTCATTGGTCGCGATGGATTCACCACAACATTCAATACACCAAGAAAAGGTGAGTTCTGTTTGTGGGACAACACCGAAACAATAAAAATAGTGTAAATGGGGGAAATATATCAGAGGTATTGGCAAGGAATGGACATCACAGAATATCACTTTTAAACCTGATGCTTTTTGTTATCTATTAATCATGATTTTCTTTGTCTAATATGTTCTCCTTTATATTTGTATTGTAGTCCTGTAATATTATGTTGTCATTTCAATTTTATATTTAACTTTCCCTTTAAAGTGCGAGGTTTGGCATGCCATAAAACCAGGTTCAACCCAACACTTTTATTCCCCTTTAAAAGTGTCCTGTACCAAGTCAGGAAGATGGCCATTGTTATAATATTGTTCGTTTCTGTGTGTTGCATTTTAACGTTGAGTCGTTTGTGTTTTCTCATATTTTTGAGATATTGAGATAAGACGTGGCACGGTACTTGTCTATCCTAAATTCATGTATTTGGTTTTGATGTTATATTTGTTATTCTCGTTGTGTTTTGTCTGTTGCTTGGTCCGTTTCTGTGTGTGTTGCGTTTCGGTGTTGTGTCGTTGTTCTCTTATATTTAATGCGTTTCCCTCGGTTTTAGTTTGTTACCCCGATTTTGTTGTTAGTTCATGGCCTAAAACAGCGGTATACTACTGTTGCCTTTATTTATGTATTCCCACCTATTCCCACGAAATCCACGAAAATTGGTATCCGACGAATAATAATGAATCCACAGTATATAAAATCTACTTATTAAATATATATATCTAAAAACACAACATATCTCGTGGTTTTCGTTGTAACCCGTGGCCCGCGCGAACTGACCCCACCTAGTATTTTACAGAAACCACAGAAAATGGCGCGTCTTACAATTTTCCTGTTGATCGGTTTTTGTTTTTTAGTGTATTGTCAATTCACTACAAGGCAGAATGATGATTGCTCTTATACTGCATTAGAAGCTCCCGCACAGTGTTAAGATGTGGAAAAGGAGTACAGTGTGTCAAGATAAGCGCCCCCATCACACATGTAACCTATGCGTCATCCTTTACCAGGCTGAAAGTGGAACCTGGCCATCAAATATCTACAGCAGGATGCCAGATCAGGAGTAAGACTTATTATAAATCTTTATCTTTATTCAAGTATGTATTGTAATTTTTTATTTTTTTTTTATCAATTTCACCCCCCCCCCTTTTTTTGCACCCTTCCACCTTCTTGTTTCATATAGTCGTACTGTACCCCTACCTGTTAAAAAGAATATTTATGTTTCAAGGTTTGATTAGAAATCGATCTTTTATTTCTAATAGATTACTTAGGATACAGTATATTTTGTGATTTTTTTTTTTGCAATAAGGTCTCCCTTAATTACAAATTATAAGCATATTGTCAAAAAGTAAAAACACAAAAATACTGAAATTTCTAAAAAAATGTTACTGAGAAAACTTTGAAATTTTTGGAAAGTTTGCTATAGCTTGCTATTGCTACTTTCCTTAGCCGTCGGCCTCAAACTTCCGGTTGACAGATTATCGCAATATAGTCTGCTCCGAGGTAGTGTAGTACTAGTGTTTGAGTTCTGATACTTGGAAGATTCTTTTAAGATTTTGAGTTACTACTGTTTTGACTGAAAAGATTACAGCTTGAATAAAAAAAATGAATGTTCACCGACGATTCAGATTAATTTAACTTCATTTTAAAAATGAGTACTACTTCGCGGATCTGCCATGCGCTGAAGAGAAAATCACAAGAAATCTACGCGAGATTGCGTTTTCATTCATTCATGAATTTTTCATGAATGAACATTTTCCCGCTCTACTTTTACCTGTTTACTATATGTACTTACGTCAACGTGGTAAAATCCCGAGAGTATCGAAAGAATCGGGAATGACTGATTAAAATGCGAGAACAAGTTGACATTTTGACCAAGCCGTCGGATAATTGAAAAGTGATAAGTGATATAAACAAAACATAGGTGAAGAATATAAAATACTCCATAATTAAAATTAAATTATACACGTCTAACGTCTCACGCCAAGGACGAGTAAAGGTAAATACCGGATTGGATAAAAAAAAAAATTAAAAAATGCATTGTTTTTGTCTTAACATCGATCGGAAGATTTTGATGCCAAAAATCATTTGAAAACTTAATTCCGTTATTTAAATACTAATTGTTTCACATTCCAATGTGGATATAAGGAACTTTACTCGTTCAGCATGCTCAAGTGGATCAAACTGACAGCAGACAAAACATTGACCAAACGTCAGTTCTTCTTCAGTCTTCTTCCAAAAATTTACATCGTACCACTGGTGTATTATTGTAAATTCGTATTAAAAGCAACCGAGTCAGCATCTACTTCTTCGAATATTATAGTTCAGGGTATCAAGACAAGTTCTGTAAAAATGATTAATGATGTGTACCCTTTGGCTAAAATGGCTGCATTTTCACCTCAAAATTTAGATAGATTACAGACAAACCTGTGCATCTGGAAAAGTTTTAAGGCATACCATGCCCTATATAAATAGATTTCAATTGCTTTGTCATCCAAACACAGAGGCAATGATTACCGTAATATATCAAATGAATGGCTTAAAACAAAAATTCTCAAATGTTATTTACTCATAAGACAATGCTTAATTTCACAACAGCAACTAAAATGTGTTACAGGTTATAAGCACCTCTATGAATCGAGTGTATATAATTTTTTTATTCCTGTGGTCATACTGCTCTTGTTATGCTCCCACCGTATTGAGTTTTATCCTTGTTCTGCTGTAAGTATGTACGTTCTTCCCTTACTTGTACGTACATGTACCTCCATACATCCCAGAATTCGTTCTCTTACTTTAGTTAGCCTGAACCAAATTGTATGAAACTTATACGCAATGCGTATAACCACAATTCACAAGTCAAGTTTGAATTTTAGTTGCGTCACTTTTACCATTCTAGAGTTTTATGCTACTTTACAAATAGGAAAGTTTCTGGAAATTTTAGTTTCTGAACTCTTACTTAAGTTTGTCTTAACCAAATGCTATGAATCTTATACACACTGCATGCTCATTACCACAAACTGATCAAGTTTGAATTTTGGTGGCGATAGTTATACCATTTTAGAGTTATGCCCCTTTACATATGTAAAAAATTGCTGAATATTTTCTTTTCAGTTATCTAACTTTAGTTCGCTCAACCAAATGTTATAAAACTTATACATTGTAATACTTTTAACAATAAAACAAAGATCAAGTTTGAATTTTGGTGGAGTAATTTTTACTGCTCTAGGATTGTGCCTCGTTACAAATGGAACCAAATGCTCCGCTGGGCACATCTTTATACGACCACAGAGGTCGAAACACTGAACAGTTGGGGCGAGTATGGACACAATATTCAAGCTTGATATAGCTCTGAATTTGGATTGCGATCAAATTTTTGACATAATATATAGGTTTCTGACACAAAACAAATGTCAAGATCTTACAAATCTATTGCGCAAAACTGTGTAATTAGAATGTATACACAATGCTTATTACCCCATAACTCAGATCAAGTACACATTTTGGTAGCGTCACATTTACAGTTCTTGAGTTGTGACTCTTTATAACATTAATGCTAGCGGGGGCATCATTTGTGTCCAATGGAACGTTCCCTACTTTTGCTAAAAGCCTTTAATATAAATTCACTTTCATTACAGTTGTATTGATTTAAGTTACTGTAACGGTCTTATTTATAAAAAAAAAAAGGATGCAGTATTTTTTGCAAAGAACCAATGCTATCCAAAAGAGCTCAAAGGAGGAAAATGTATTAATAACTATAGGCCACCATATGGTTGTCAATAATGAGAAATATTTGTACCATATACATGTAGAAAGCTATGAAAGGCCCCGATAGGAAACATGTGAAGCAATTCAAACAAAAAAACTTACGTGTTAATTTACTAAAAACAAATATGAAGGATCTAAACCAATAGAAAAATAGTAATTCACAGGCCCTTGATGTTGACATGGCATGGGTACTTCTTTTTTTTTTTTTTTTTTAAGAAATTAACAGAGATTTCTGTATATTTCGATATTTTAGATCTACAGTTTTAGGTTGCAATAGAAAATATCAAAACTTTTTATGACAAACATGAAAAAAGTGATTTTTGATAATTACTGACAAGACAATGGTTTAGTTTAAAACATCCAAGCTGTGATGAAATACATTTTTGAAATAATACACGTCTATAACCTTTTTGGAATAATACACAGCTACAGTTGCAAACTTTCCAGAGGTGCTATCCAGCACTTTGATTAAATAAACCTGTGGTTGTTTCAATTTTACTTCTATTACATCTGTCAATACATAGTAAAAAATTGTCTTCATCAAATGACCGATTTTAGGTAACATCGTATACAATTATCCAAAAAAATGTCAAATTTACAGTGGAATGTTTTTAAAATTACCAATAAAGGTCAAATCTGAATGAATATCAAAAAGTAGAAAAAATAACTGAAAAAAAAGTACTGAGAAAATGGTGTCATTTTTAAATAAAGCTGTGGTTGTTTCAATTTTACATCTTACACATTTGTCAATACATATAAAAATCCATCTTGATCAAATGACCGATTTAAGGAAACATCGTTTACAGTTATCCCAAAAAATGTCAAATTTACTGTAGAATGTTTTAAAAATTACCAATAAAGGTCAAATCTGAATGAATATCAAAAAATGTCAAGTTTACAGTAAAATGTTGAAAAATAACCAATTAAGGTCAAATCTGAATGAATATCCAAAAAGTAGAAAAAATTACTAAAAAACGGTTACTTAGAATTTTAACTTCTAATACATTTGTCAATATATATAAAAAAAAACTGTCTTCAAATGACCGATTTAAGGTAACATCGTTTACAATTATCCAAAAAAATGTCAAATTTACAGTAAAATGTAGAAAAAATTATCATTAAAGGTCAAATCAAAATGAATATCTTTTAAGTAGAATAAATTACTCAAAAAATGTTACTTAGAAAACTTTGCAATTTTTAAATAAATCTGTGATTGTTTCAATTTTATTTCTAAAACATTTGTCAATAGATATTAGAAAATTGTCTTGATCAAATGACCGATTTAAAGTAGCATCGTATACAATTATCCAAAAAAAAATGTCAAATTAACAGTTAAATGTTGAAAAATTACCAATTAAGGTCAAATCTGAATGAATATCAAAAAGTAGAAAAATTACTGAGAAAATGGTGTAATTTTTTAATAAAGCTGTGGTAGTTTCAATTTTTATTCTTATACATTTGTCAATACATATTAGAAAATTGTCTTGATCAAATGACCGTTTTAAGGTAACATCGTATACAATTATCCCAACAAATGTCAAATTTACAGTAAAATACTGAAAGAATTATCAATTAACGTCAAATCGGAATGAATATCAAAAAGAAGAAAAATTTGCTGAAAAAATAATACTGAGAAAATGGTGTAATTTTTAAAAAAAGCTGTGCTTGTTTCAATTTTACTTCTTTTACATTTGTCAATACATATTAGAAACGTTTTTGATCAAATGACCGATTTAAAGTAACATCGTATACAATTATCCCCAAAAATGTCAATTTTACAGTAAAATGTTGAAAGTAACCAATTAAGGTCAAATCTGAATGAATATCCAAAAAGTAGAAAAATTTTCTTAAAAACTGTTACTGAGAAAACGTTGCAATTTTTAAATAAACCTGTGGTTGTTTCAATTTTACTTCTTATACATTTGTCAATATATATTAGAAACTTTTTTGATCAAATGACCGATTTGAAGTAACATCATATACAATTATCCAAAAACATGTCAATTTTATAGTAAAATGTTGAAAAATAACCAATTAAGGTCAAATCTGAATGAATATCAAAAAAGTAGTAAAATTTAATGAAAAAATGTTACTGAGAAAAACGTTGCAATTTTTAAATTAACCTGTGGTTTCAATTTTATTTCTAAAACATTAATCAATAGATATTAGAAAATTGTCTTGATCAAATGTTGAAAAATTACCAATAAAGGTCAAATCTAAATGAATATCAAAAAGTAGAAAAAATTACTGAAAAAAATAGTACTGAGAAAATGGTGTAATTTTTAAATAAAGCTGTGGTTGTTTCAATTTTACTTTTAACACATTTGTCAATACATATAAGACATTCATCTTGATCAAATGACCGATTTAAGGTAACATCGTTATAATTATCCAAAAAAATGTCAAATTTACAGTAGAATGTCTTAAAATTACCATTAAAGGTCAAATCTGAATGAATTTAAAAAATTAAAAAATTACTGAAAAAATAGTACTGAGAAAATGGTGTAATTTTTAAATAAAGCTTTGGCTGTTTCAATTTTATTTCTAAAACATTTGTAAACAGATATTCAAAAATTGTCTTGATCAAATGACCGATTTAAAGTAACACCGTATACAATTATCAAAAAAAATGTCAAATTAACAGTAAAATGTTTAAAAATTACCAATAAAGGTCAAATCTGAATGAATATCAAAAAGTAGAAAAAATTACTGAAAAAATAGTACTGAGAAAATGGTGTAATTTTTAAATAAAGCTGTAGTTGTTTCAATTTTACTTCTAATACATTTGTCAATACATATTAGAAACTTGTTTGATCAAATGACCGATTTAAAGTAACATCGTATACAATTATCCAAAAAAAATGTCAAACTAACAGTAAAATGTTGAAAAATCACCAATTAAGGTCAAATCTAAATGAATATCAAAAAGTAGAAAAAATTATTGAAAAAATGTTATTGAGAAAATGATGTAATTTTTAAATAAAGCTGTGGTAGTTTCAATTTTTATTCTTACACATTTGTCAATACATATTAGAAAATTGTCTTGATCAAATGACCGATTTAAGGTAACATCGTATACAATTATCCCAACAAATGTCAAATTTACAGTAAAATGTTGAAAAAATTATCAATTAAGGTCAAATCGGAATAAATATCAAAAAGTAGAAAAATATACTGAGAAAATGGTGTAATTTTTAAATAAAGCTGTGCTTGTTTCAATTTTACTTCTAATACATTTGTCAATACATATTAGACACTTGTTTGATCAAATGACCGATTTAAGGTAACATCGTATACAATTATCCCAAAAAATGTCAATTGTACAGTAAAATGTTGAAAAATGACCAATTAAGGTCAAATCTGAATGAATATCCAAAAAGTAGTAATATTTACTAAAAAAATGTTACTGAGAAAACGTTGCAATTTTTAAATAAACCTGTGGTTGTTTCAATTTTATTTCTAAAACATTTGTTAACAGATATTAGAAAATTGTCTTGATCAAATGACCGATTTAAAGTAACAATGTATACAATTATCCCAAAAAATGTCAATTGTACAGTAAAATGTTGAAAAATGACCAATTAAGGTCAAATCTGAATGAATATCCAAAAAGTAGTAATATTTACTAAAAAAATGTTACTGACAAAACGTTGCAATTTTTAAATAAACCTGTGGTTGTTTCAATTTTATTTCTAAAACATTTGTTAACAGATATTAGAAAATTGTCTTGATCAAATGACCGATTTAAAGTAACAATGTATACAATTATCCAAAAAAATGTCAAACTAACAGTGAAATGTTGAAAAATTACCAATAAAGGTCAAATCTGAATGACTATCCAAAAAGTAGTAAAATTTACTGTAAAATGTTACTGAGAAAACGTTGCAATTTTTAAATAAACCTGTGGTTGTTTCAATTTTATTTCTCAAAAATTTGTCATAGATATTAGAAAATTGTCTTGATCAAATTAACAGTAAAATGTTGAAAAATTACCATTCAAGGTACAATCTGAATGAATATAAAAAAAAATAGAAAAAAATACTGAAAAATAGTACTGAAAAAATGGTTTAATTTTTTAATAAAGCTGTGGTTGTTTCAATTTTGCTTCTAATCATTATGTCAATACATATAAGAAAATTGTCTTGATCAATTGACCGATTTAAAGTCACATCGTTTACAATTATCCCAAAAAATGTCAAAATTACAGTAGAATGTTCTAAAAATAACTAATAAAGGTCAAATCTGTATGAATGTCAAAAAGTAGAAAATTTTACTGAAAAAATAATAGTGAGAAAATGGTGTAATTTTTAAATAAAGCTGTGGTTGTTTCAATTTAACTTCTAATACATTTGTCAATACATATTAGAAAATTATCTTGATGAAATGACCGATTTAAAGTAACATCGTATACAATTATCGAAAAAAATGTCAATTTTACAGTAAAATGTTGAAAAATAACCAATTAAGGTCAAATCTGAATGTATATCAAAAAGTAGAAAAATTTACTGAAAAAATGTTATTGAAAAAATGGTGTAATTTTTAAATAAAGCTGTGGTAGTTTCAATTTCTATTCTTATACATTTGTCAATACATATTAGAAAATTGTCTTGACGCGGGTATGTTAATGCTGTATTTTCGAAAAAATGAAAAAAATGATACTTAAATTTCGACTTTTAATAAAAAGACTTTTTGACTCATTTATAGTGTAATTTGTTATATTTTTTAGTTTTGCTAGTAAGTTGACAATATAAATTTTCGTTTTCAAAAATAACATTCTCAAATTATCACGTGGTTATCACGTGACACTCAAAATCTATTTATAAACGTGAAAACAGTAAACTCAAAAGTGCTAGCGTGTAGACAGTCTTGTTTTTCTAAATATTGTTATCTGTGGATAGCTTATATACCAAAGTATTAGAAAAGTGCTACTCGCCTCCTTTGAATAAAAAGATTAAATACATAAACGGAGATTTTCGACTGAATTGTGCCAAAAATACTTTGACCTTCAGATATTACAACGTCTAACACTTAAACGGTATTAACAACATGAACCGAGTAGCAGTTTTCGAAAAATATTAATATTCAGCTTTCTGTACGTTAACTTGACCCAAAAATTCATCATTTCTACACGCTAGCACTTTTGAGTCAAAGTTAACGTGTTTCACAATTTTTTGTGTCCGACATTGTTTACAAACGCACAAGTGACTTTCAAAGGGAAGTAATTCTGTAAACAGAAATAAAAATTTCAGTCATGGGGAAATTATTGCTGATCTTTATTTAAATGTACTTTTTTTGCATCTTCTCCATAACCAAATATTTAATAAAGGTAACAAACTATTTAAATATATATATTTTACTCGGAGAATAGATCAGAATGATTATAATTACACATCGGCTTGGGGTATGAAGCCCCTTTTCTTTCTGTTTGGTATTTTTTGGCAAAAAAATTATGTATTGAATTTTTCTACGGACACTGTAGTTTTATCTACCAATAAAACATGACCTCCGTGTATTCGCACAACAGTGTGGGAAGTGTCGTTAAACACCATTCAATCAATCTTCATAAATCATACAGACCCATACACTGTACCATATTCAGTCGTTGGTCATAGTGGCAATCACACCATATATAAATGACAGCTTGAAATATATATTCAATGTCCTGCTTTTTCTCTCTCTCAATAAATTTAATTACCACATGCTGATAGAAAACATACTTTAAGAAAAATAGATGATGATTTCCAACAAAAAAACTTATGGTGCCATGGTCAGTAAGTATGGGACTATTAAATCAATTTATACCAAATATGATAGTGCAAGAGCTAATGGAAATTTAATTATATTTTAAATCCTGCAACATTTTTTTCACACATACCCTTTATACACCATGTACACATTCAATGAATATTCTGTGTCTCATTCAAGCATACTTAAAACTCCAAAATATGTATTTATTCTATGTATGTATATATGTACCATTATCTCTGTAACTTATAAATTTGCAGAATATTTTCTTTTACAGCTAATTTCCTAAAGCTTGTAGAGTAAAACTTTGGTTGACTTGCTTGTCTTGTTTGTATAAATATTTACCCAGGCTTAAAGCTTAAAGCACTTAAGATTGTCATCTTCAAACAATAAATATAGGCAAACTTAAACCTGTAAATATTATAGTGAAATTCAATTGGATGTTATCTAAATTATTATTGTACAATATACAAACAAAGCAAGCAAGGTAACCTAAGTCTTGCTCTACATGCTGTAGGAAATTAGCTGTAATCTCTTTTTTAAGGTACAGGAAACAGAAATATAGGTATATATAGGGTGTAAAGTTTATTTAAAGAATATATAATAATAATTTTGCAGGGTAAAGAAAAGATGCTATTTGAATAAAAATAATAGAGAAAAATTCTCATAGCAACTAATTGACAACCCCCTCACCCCCAGTTCAGATCCCAATTAATGAATCTGTGGCCTAAATCTGTATAAATAAGAAAAATCATGAACTTGGACAACTGTTTTGATTATCTATATTTTATTAATATCAATATAATATATTATCTTTTATAATTGCAATGCTAACCATCAATGAGGTGTTTATTTTTAAGGATAAAACAGCATAAAACTAGCAGACATCAGTTTAAATCATGTTGAACTGAATAAGAAAAGTTATTATAATATTTATCATCAGTTAAAGCTTCATGTAATTAGATAATTGAATTAATATTGATAATTGCTCCTCAATAAGCATTATTTGGTACTTTCTGAAAAGGGGGTGTGAATGTTTTTGTAAGGGAATATATATATATGATCAGTGTCTGAAAACCTTAAAGTTTTTCATTTAACCCGAGTAATTTAAAATATACATTCACTGATTGATTGATTTGAAATTGTGTATTAAATGCAGCTAACATGACTTATTTTACTTCATGTGGTATGTTTTTCAATGTGTCACAACTTACCATCATAACCAAATAACATAGATTTTTTTTTGTTTTTGTTATAAAACATGTTTCACAATCATTGAAATTAGGGAATGAGTGTTCCTATTGATGAATCTATATGCTAATTTGTATGTGAAAACATTTCATCATTCCTAACACTTTTGCTTTTGTTTCACATTATTATTGATAAACACTATTAATGATTTTGATTTTAATATTCCATGGAGCACAGCTAAATATAATTTATCCACTGAATGAAATCACAATTTGTACACAGTGACACATTTATGAAGTAAAAGTTCTGTGAAACATCCTCTCCTCAGTGATCATAATTAGGACACAATATCACATATGTATTCCACTTTCTTATAAATTTTTCCTTTGTTTGATCATGCAGTGGCGGATCCAGAGGGGGGGTTCCGGGGGTCCGCACCCCCCCTTTATTTTGGCCGATCAATGCATTTGAATCGGGATATATATTTGCACCCCCCCCCTGCACCCCCCCTTTGCCCTGGGCTAGCACCCCCCCTTTCGAAAATTCCTGCATCCGCCACTGTCATGAACTAACACATGTTCCAGAATCATTGCAGTTAGTTATTCATTCATTTCAATATATTTCCTTTTCCTGAACCTGCTTTTTCATACAGTAAATTTTTTCTCACTTTTTTTTAATACAGTCAATTAACTTCTAATTTGTATTCCTTTTAGCACAGTTAAAACAGTCTTGATTCCATTAATTTTGTCACACATATGTATAAGTAAAGAGTTGTCTTTTCAGGAAAATGAATTTTCTCTTTATATCTCATGTACAGGAATCTGATATGAAAATAATATCCTTGTTTGGGTATCATTTGTTGATCTTCCTTAGAATGAAAAGTGCAGTCCTTGTGTCTTATTCATTTTATCAATTGTGCTATTGTATTGGAAGTAGCCATTGTTTCTCATTCATCTTAAAATCCTGCAAAACAAATGATATTATTATACACAATATAATTAATTTATAAGCCCCATTGCTATATATATGCATAATATCTATTACTTCAATCATTGAACTTGATTTATATAATAATATGCTCTTAATGTGCCCTGTTATTAATATTTTGAACATAACAATTATCTTATTTATATTCTTATTCTGATACAAAAAGAGAACTTCAATATAATCAAATTTTAGTAAGCTTAATAGCTATAGCCCTTAGTATCAGCAGGGGTTGGTAAAACTAATAGTAAACTTACATGTTTGTAATAAAATAATTGCCATGCTTGTTTACTTTCTTAACACATAAATATAATAGACAGAGTAATCTAAACTCATAAGCAATTAATCTTAAAATAGCTTTCATATCACTTCATCATGTTCATGTGACTAAAAAATATTAAAGTGTCAGTAACAATAATATAATATTTGAATGCTTACATCAAAATGCAGACTTCCTACATGTCAACTCACTTGGAAGCAGTAAAAAAAAAACAGTGAATACAAATTCTGCAAAAGACAAATATAAAATTGCATAGTCAAAACTTTAAAGCAATAAACACACCAAAAGTTTTTTGTTAAACATGTAGGAAATAGGCAATAAAGGAGATACTTAAAAAAAACTGTTAGGTATTTAATCTGTATGATATTGAAATATTTACATCAATGTAGATTGACACCTTTTAAAGTCACTTATTTGGATTAGCAAATCCTACAAGTAATCAATAGTCTTTATGTCAATTGAATGAAAGTGGTGATCAATTTAAAATTTTCATGTCTATTACTAAAAATTAAATTGGATAATATATTAACTGAGATGAGCAAATTCTCTCATTTTGTAAAATCTCAGTAGCCTGATAACTGAAATATAACTTTAATAATAGTACATTTTATTTGTTTGAACATGCATTTATAAATTCTGGTATTTTTTTTATAAACTTAGAAATGACAATGGATATATAAATACTATTTGTGAAACAAATCCATGTTTTATTTTAATAAAATTTATGCTTAAATCACAATGAAAAAAAATAATAATGTCATTCTGTTTAAAATGTAAAAACACCAACACTGTTCATTTGCGTAGGTGGTGTATAAAAGTATAAACAAAAAATGACTAAGCTTAAGGATAGGTAGACTGGGTATGATAATATAGGGGGTGCACCCCTTAATTTACTACCAAAGTAAAAATGAATAGTTTTAATTTATTGCATACACTAAACCAAGGGGGAATTAAGGGGGGGGGGGGGGGTTGTAATTATTATGTAACAGTTAGCTTGGGAAAAATCAAGTCTAATAAAACTAATATTAAAACAATCTTTCTCCGAGCATTAATTGTTTCCATTTAGCTAACTTTATTGATTCGTTGATTGATTCATAGGTCAACGGTTTTTCGTCGTCGGTTATCCAAATAAATGACGAATTATAAATGTTTTGATTCACTTCAACAAATTCAATAAGAAGAAATGGGTACCGGTGATAAAGAGTTACAATTTACATCGTATTTACCTCAAAATGTATGCTAAATCCACCTTTCCATTGTGATTTCCATGTGCCGACTTCTTTGACAAGGTGCTCAACAGCTGATAATAATGACTGTGACGTGACAAGCTAAACATTGACGTTGATGAATCTTAGTTTTTGGCGATTTTCTTACTTAAAACTGTAAGTGTTCAAGGGAACAATGATCATGTATGAAGATATTGTTAATGTCGCAATGCCGTTGTCGAAAAACAACAAGTTGATAAATCTTTGACCTCGGTGAAGCCAAAAAATCACCACTCTATAGCAAATTCTCCCAACGTCCGATTTAGCCAATCAAAATTCGTATAGTTTCGAAAATGACGTAATAGATGAGATTTCGATGCAATCACCAAAAATTGTAAAAAATTATTTGAAACCGCATTAACCTACCCGCGGATCAAATAACCGATTTAAGGTAACATCGTATACCATTATCCCAAAACATGTCAATTTTACAGTAAAATGTTGAAAAATAACCAATTAAGGTCAAATCTGAATGCATATCAAAAAAGTAGTAAAATTTAATGAAAAAATGTTACTGAGAAAAACGTTGCAATTTTTAAATTAACCTGTGGTTTCAATTTTATTTCTAAAACATTAATCAATAGATATTAGAAAATTGTCTTGATCAAATGTTGAAAAATTACCAATAAAGGTCAAATCTAAATGAATATCAAAAAGTAGAAAAAATTACTGAAAAAAATAGTACTGAGAAAATGGTGTAATTTTTAAATAAAGCTGTGGTTGTTTCAATTTTACTTTTAACACATTTGTCAATACATATAAGACATTCATCTTGATCAAATGACCGATTTAAGGTAACATCGTTATAATTATCCAAAAAAATGTCAAATTTACAGTAGAATGTCTTAAAATTACCATTAAAGGTCAAATCTGAATGAATTTAAAAAATTAAAAAATTACTGAAAAAATAGTACTGAGAAAATGGTGTAATTTTTAAATAAAGCTTTGGCTGTTTCAATTTTATTTCTAAAACATTTGTAAACAGATATTCAAAAATTGTCTTGATCAAATGACCGATTTAAAGTAACACCGTATACAATTATCAAAAAAAATGTCAAATTAACAGTAAAATGTTTAAAAATTACCAATAAAGGTCAAATCTGAATGAATATCAAAAAGTAGAAAAAATTACTGAAAAAATAGTACTGAGAAAATGGTGTAATTTTTAAATAAAGCTGTAGTTGTTTCAATTTTACTTCTAATACATTTGTCAATACATATTAGAAACTTGTTTGATCAAATGACCGATTTAAAGTAACATCGTATACAATTATCCAAAAAAAATGTCAAACTAACAGTAAAATGTTGAAAAATCACCAATTAAGGTCAAATCTAAATGAATATCAAAAAGTAGAAAAAATTATTGAAAAAATGTTATTGAGAAAATGATGTAATTTTTAAATAAAGCTGTGGTAGTTTCAATTTTTATTCTTACACATTTGTCAATACATATTAGAAAATTGTCTTGATCAAATGACCGATTTAAGGTAACATCGTATACAATTATCCCAACAAATGTCAAATTTACAGTAAAATGTTGAAAAAATTATCAATTAAGGTCAAATCGGAATAAATATCAAAAAGTAGAAAAATATACTGAGAAAATGGTGTAATTTTTAAATAAAGCTGTGCTTGTTTCAATTTTACTTCTAATACATTTGTCAATACATATTAGACACTTGTTTGATCAAATGACCGATTTAAGGTAACATCGTATACAATTATCCCAAAAAATGTCAATTGTACAGTAAAATGTTGAAAAATGACCAATTAAGGTCAAATCTGAATGAATATCCAAAAAGTAGTAATATTTACTAAAAAAATGTTACTGACAAAACGTTGCAATTTTTAAATAAACCTGTGGTTGTTTCAATTTTATTTCTAAAACATTTGTTAACAGATATTAGAAAATTGTCTTGATCAAATGACCGATTTAAAGTAACAATGTATACAATTATCCAAAAAAATGTCAAACTAACAGTGAAATGTTGAAAAATTACCAATAAAGGTCAAATCTGAATGACTATCCAAAAAGTAGTAAAATTTACTGTAAAAATGTTACTGAGAAAACGTTGCAATTTTTAAATAAACCTGTGGTTGTTTCAATTTTATTTCTCAAATATTTGTCATAGATATTAGAAAATTGTCTTGATCAAATTAACAGTAAAATGTTGAAAAATTACCATTCAAGGTACGATCTGAATGAATATAAAAAAAATAGAAAAAAATACTGAAAAATAGTACTGAAAAAATGGTTTAATTTTTTAATAAAGCTGTGGTTGTTTCAATTTTACTTCTAATCATTATGTCAATACATATAAGAAAATTGTCTTGATCAATTGACCGATTTAAAGTCACATCGTTTACAATTATCCCAAAAAATGTCAAAATTACAGTAGAATGTTCTGAAAATAACTAATAAAGGTCAAATCTGTATGAATGTCAAAAAGTAGAAAATTTTACTGAAAAAATAATAGTGAGAAAATGGTGTAATTTTTAAATAAAGCTGTGGTTGTTTCAATTTAACTTCTAATACATTTGTCAATACATATTAGAAAATTATCTTGATGAAATGACCGATTTAAAGTAACATCGTATACAATTAACGAAAAAAATGTCAATTTTACAGTAAAATGTTCAAAAATAACCAATTAAGGTCAAATCTGAATGTATATCAAAAAGTAGAAAAATTTACTGAAAGAATGTTATTGAAAAAATGGTGTAATTTTTAAATAAAGCTGTGGTAGTTTCAATTTCTATTCTTATACATTTGTCAATACATATTAGAAAATTGTCTTGATCAAATAACCGATTTAAGGTAACATCGTATACCATTATCCCAAAACATGTCAATTTTACAGTAAAATGTTGAAAAATAACCAATTAAGGTCAAATCTGAATGAATATCCAAAAAGTAGAAAAATTTACTAAAAAAAAGTTACTTAGAAAACGTTGCAATTTTTAAATAAACCTGTGGTTGTTTCAATTTAACTTCGAATACATTTGTCAATACATATTAGAAACTTGTTTGATCAAATGACCGATTTTAAAGTAACATCGTATACAATTATCCAAAAAAATGTAAATTTTACAGTAAAATGTTGAAAAATGACTAATTAAGGTCAAATCTGAATGAATATCCAAAAAGTAGTAAAATTTACTAAAAAAATGTTACTGAGAAAACGTTGCAATTTTAAAATTAACCTGTGGTTGTTTCAGTTTTATTTCTAAAACATTTGTTAACAAATATTAGAAAATTGTCTTGATCAAATGACCGATTTAAAGTAACATGGTATACAATTATCCAAAAAACTGTAAAACTACCAGTGAAATGTTGAAAAATTACCAATAAAGGTCAAATCTGAATGACTATCCAAAAAGTAGTAAAATTTACTGTAAAAATGTTACTGAGAAAACGTTGCAATTTTTAGATAAACATCTGGTTGTTTCAATTTTATTTCTAAAACATTTGTCATAGATATTAGAAAATTGTCTTGATCAAAAGACCGATTCAAAGTAACATCGTATACAATTATCCAAAAAATGTCAAATTAACAGTAAAATGTTGAAAAATTACCAATTAAGGTCAAATCTGAATAAATATCAAAAAGGAGAAAAAATTACTTAAAAAACAGTACTGAGAAAATGGTGTAATTATTAAATAAAGCTGTGGTTGTTTCTATTTTACTTGTAACACATTTGTCACTACATATATGAAATTCATCTTGATCAAATGACCGATTTAAGGTAACAGCGTTCACAATTACCCCAAAAAATGTCAAATTTACTGTAGAATGTTTTCAAAATTACCAATAAAGGTCAAATCTGAATGAATATGAAAAAGTAGAAAAATTACTGAAAAAATGTTATTGAGAAAATGGTGTAATTTTTAAATAAAGCTGTGGTAGTTTCAATTTTTATTTTTATACATTTGTCAATACATATTAGAAAATTGTCTTGATCAAATGACCGATTTAACGTTACATCGTATACAATTATCCCAAAAAATGTCAATTTTACAGTAAAATGTTGAAAAATAACCAATTAAGGTCAAATCTGAATGAATATCCAAAAAGTAGAAAAAATTACTAAAAAAAGGTTACTTAGAAAACGTTGCAATTTTTACATAAACCTGTGGTTGTTTCAATTTTATTTCTAAAACATTTGTTAACAGATATTAGAAAATTGTCTTGATCAAATGACCGATTTAAAGTAACAATGTATACAATTATCCAAAAAAATGTCAAACTAACAGTGAAATGTTGAAAAATTACCAATAAAGGTCAAACCTGAATGACTATCCAAAAAGTAATAAAATTTACTGTAAAAATGTTACTGAGAAAACGTTGCAATTTTTAAATAAACCTGTGCTTGTTTCAATTTTATTTCTAAAACATTTGTCATAGATATTAGAAAATTGTCTTGATCAAATTAACAGTAAAATGTTGAAAAATTACCATTAAAGGTAAAATCTGAATGAATATAAAAAAATTTGAAAAAAATACTGAAAAATAGTACTGAAAAAATGGTTTAATTTTTTAATAAAGCTGTGGTTGTTTCAATTTTGCTTCTAATCATTAAATCAATACATATTAGAAAATGGTCTTGATCAATAGACCGATTTTAAGTCACATCGTTTACAATTATCCAAAAAAATGTCAAAATTACAGTAGAATGTTCTAAAAATAACTAATAAAGGTCAAATCTGTATGAATGTCAAAAAGTAGAAAATTTTACTGAAAAAATAATAGTGAGAAAATGGTGTAATTTTTAAATAAAGCTGTGGTTGTTTCAATTTAACTTCTAATACATTTGTCAATACATATTAGAAAATTATGTTGATCAAATGACCGATTTAAAGTAACATCGTATACAATTATCGAAAAAAATGTCAATTTTACAGTAAAATACTGAAAGAATTATCAATTAACGTCAAATCGGAATGAATATCAAAAAGAAGAAAAATTTACTGAAAAAATAATGCTGAGAAAATGGTGTAATTTTAAAAAATAGCTGTGTGTGTTTCAATTTTACTTCTTATACATTTGTCAATACATATTAGAAACTTTTTTGATCAAATGACCGATTTAAAGTAACATCGTATACAATTATCCCCAAAAATGTCAATTTTACAGTAAAATGTTGAAAATAACCAATTAAGGTCAAATCTGAATGAATATCAAAAAAGTAGAAAAATTTTCTTAAAAAATGTTACTGAGAAAACGTTGCAATTTTTAAATAAACCTGTGGTTGTTTCAATTTTACTTCTAATACATTTGTCAATACATATTAGAAATTTTTTGATCAAATGACCGATTTGAAGTAACATCATATACAATTATCCAAAAACATGTCAATTTTATAGTAAACTGTTGAAAAATAACCAATTAAGGTCAAATCTGAATGAATATCAAAAAAGTAGTAAAATTTAATGAAAAAATGTTACTGAGAAAAACGTTGCAATTTTTAAATAAACCTGTGGTTGTTTGAATTTTATTTCTAAAACATTTGTCAAAAGACATAAAATTGTCTTGATCAAATGACAGATTTAAAGTTAAACCGTATACAATTATCCAAAAAATGTCAAAATAACAATAAAATGTTGAAAAATTACCAATAAAGGTCAAATCTGAATAAATATAAACTAGAGGCTCTAAAGAGCCTGTGTCGCTCACCTTGGTCTATGTGAATATTAAACAAAGGAATCAGATGGATTCTTGACAAAATTGTGTTTTGGTGATGGTGATATGTTTGTACATCTAACTTTACTGAACAATCTTGCTGCTTACAATTATCTCTATCTATAATGAACTTGGCCCAGTAGTTTCTGTGGAAAATGTAACCGGTAGTAAAAATTTACAAATTTTATAAAAATTGACTATAAAGGACAATAACTCCTTAGGGGGTCAATTGACCATTTTGGTCCTGTTGACTTATTTGTAAATCTTACTTTGCTGAACATTATTGCTGTTTACAATTTATCTCTATCTATAATAATATTCAAGATGATAACCAAAAACAGCAAAATTTCCCTAAAATTACAGATTCAGGGGCAGCAACCCAACAACGGGTTGTCCGATTCATCTATAAATTTCAGGGCAGGTAGATCTTGACCTGATAAACAATTTCACCCCTCGTCAGATTTGCTCTAAATGCTTTGGTTTTTGAGTTATAAGCCAAAAACTGCATTTTACCCCTATGTTCTATTTTTAGCCATGGCGGCCATCTTGTTTGGTTTGGCGGGTCACGCCACACATTTTTAAAACTAGATACTCCAATGATAATTGTGGCCAAGTTTGGTTTCATTTGGCCCAGTAGTTTCAGAGGAGAAGATTTTTTGTAAAAGTTAACGACGACGGACGACGACGACGGACGCCGGACGCCAAGTGATGGGAAAAGCTCACTTGGCCCTTCGGGCCATGTGAGCTAAAAATGTAGTAAAATTTACTGAAAAAATGTTACAGAGAAAACGTTGCAATTTTTATATTAACCTGTGGTTTCAATTTTATTTCTAAAACATTAATCAATAGATATTAGAAAATTGTCTTGATCAAATGTTGAAAAATTACCAATAAAGGTCAAATCTGAATGAATATCAAAAAGTAGAAAAAATTACTGAAAAAATAGTACTGAGAAAATGGTGTAATTTTTAAATAAAGCTGTGGTTGTTTCAATTTTACTTCTAACACATTTGTCAATACATATAAGACATTCATCTTGATCAAATGACCGATTTAAGGTAACATCGTTACAATTATCCAAAAAAATGTCAAATTTACAGTAGAAATTGTCTTAAAATTACCATTAAAGGTCAAATCTGAATGAATTTAAAAAATTAAAAAATTACTGAAAAAATAGTACTCAATGTATACAATGTTACTTTAAATCGGTCATTTGATCAAAACAATTTTCTAATATTTGTTAACAAATGTTTTAGAAATAAAACTGAAACAACCACAGGTTAATTTTAAAATTGCAACGTTTTCTCAGTAACATTTTTTTAATTGGTGTAATTTTTAAATAAAGGTTTGGCTGTTTCAATTTTATTTCTAAAACATTTGTAAACAGATATTCAAAAATTGTCTTGATCAAATGACCGATTTAAAGTAACACCGTATACAATTATCCAAAAAAATGTCAAATTAACAGTAAAATGTTTAAAAATTACCAATAAAGGTCAAATCTGAATGAATATCAAAAAGTAGAAAAAATTACTGAAAAAATAGTCCTGAGAAAATGGTGTTATTTTTAAATAAAGCTGTAGTTGTTTCAATTTTACTTCTAATACATTTGTCAATACATATTAGAAACTTGTTTGATCAAATGACCGATTTAAAGTAACATCGTATACAATTATCCAAAAAAATGTCAATTGTACAGTAAAATGTTGAAAAATCACCAATTAAGGTCAAATCTGAATGAATATCAAAAAGTAGAAAAAATTATTGAAAAAATGTTATTGAGAAAATGATGTAATTTTTAAATAAAGCTGTGGTAGTTTCAATTTTTATTCTTATACATTTGTCAATACATATTAGAAAATTGTCTTGATCAAATGACCGATTTAAGGTAAACTCGTATACCATTATCCCAAAACATGTCAATTTTACAGTAAAATGTTGAAAAATAACCAATTAAGGTCAAATCTGAATGAATATCCAAAAAGTAGAAAAATTTACTAAAAAAAAGTTACTTAGAAAACGTTGCAATTTTTAAATAAACCTGTGGTTGTTTCAATTTAACTTCGAATACATTGGTCAATATATATTAGAAACTTGTTTGATCAAATGACCGATTTTAAAGTAAAATCGTATACAATTATCCAAAAAAATGTAAATTTTACAGTAAAATGTTGAAAAATGACCAATTAAGGTCAAATCTGAATGAATATCCAAAAAGTAGTAAAATTTACTAAAAAAATGTTACTGAGAAAACGTTGCAATTTTAAAATTAACCTGTGGTTGTTTCAGTTTTATTTCTAAAACATTTGTTAACAAATATTAGAAAATTGTTTTGATCAAATGACCGATTTAAAGTAACATTGTATACAATTATCCAAAACAACTGTCAAACTAACAGTGAAATGTTGAAAAATTACCAATAAAGGTCAAATCTGAATGACTATCCAAAAAGTAGTAAAATTTACTGTAAAAATGTTACTGAGAAAACGTTGCAATTTTTAAATAAACCTGTGGTTTGTTTCAATTTTATTTCTAAAATATTTGTCATAGATATTAGAAAATTGTCTTGATCAAATTAACAGTAAAATGTTGAAAAATTACCATTCAAGGTACAATCTGAATGAATATAAAAAAAATAGAAAAAAATACTGAAAAATAGAACTGAAAAAATGGTTTAATTTTTTAATAAAGCTGTGCTTGTTTCAATTTTGCTTCTAATCATTATGTCAATACATATTAGAAAATTGTCTTGATCAATTGACCGATTTAAAGTCACATCGTTTACAATTATCCCAAAAAATGTCAAAATTACAGTAGAATGTTCTAAAAATAACTAATAAAGGTCAAATCTGTATGAATGTCAAAAAGTAGAAAATTTAACTGAAAAAATAATAGTGAGAAAATGGTGTAATTTTTAAATAAAGCTGTGGTTGTTTCAATTTAACTTCTAAAACATTTGTCAATACATATTAGAAAATTATCTTGATCAAATGACCGATTTAAAGTAACATCGTATACAATTATCCAAAAAAAATGTCAATTGTACAGTAAAATGTTGAAAAATCACCAATTAAGGTCAAATCTGAATGAATATCAAAAAGTAGAAAAAATTATTGAATAAATGTTATTGAGAAAATGATGTAATTTTTAAATAAAGCTGTGGTAGTTTCAATTTTTATTCTTATACATTTGTCAATACATATTAGAAAATTGTCTTGATCAAATGACCGACTTAAGGTAAACTCGTATACCATTATCCCAAAACATGTCAATTTTACAGTAAAATGTTGAAAAATAACCAATTAAGGTCAAATCTGAATGAATATCCAAAAAGTAGTAAAATTTACTAAAAAAAAGTTACTTAGAAAACGTTGCAATTTTTAAATAAACCTGTGGTTGTTTCAATTTAACTTCGAATACATTTGTCAATATATATTAGAAACTTGTTTGATCAAATGACCGATTTTAAAGTAAAATCGTATACAATTATCCAAAAAAATGTAAATTTTACAGTAAAATGTTGAAAAATGACCAATTAAGGTCAAATCTGAATGAATATCCAAAAAGTAGTAAAATTTACTAAAAAAATGTTACTGAGAAAACGTTGCAATTTTAAAATTAACCTGTGGTTGTTTCAGTTTTATTTCTAAAACATTTGTTAACAAATATTAGAAAATTGTTTTGATCAAATGACCGATTTAAAGTAACATTGTATACAATTATCCAAAACAACTGTCAAACTAACAGTGAAATGTTGAAAAATTACCAATAAAGGTCAAATCTGAATGACAATCCAAAAAGTAGTAAAATTTACTGTAAAAATGTTACTGAGAAAACGTTGCAATTTTTAAATAAACCTGTGGTTGTTTCAATTTTATTTCTAAAATATTTGTCATAGATATTAGAAAATTGTCTTGATCAAATTAACAGTAAAATGTTGAAAAATTACCATTCAAGGTACAATCTGAATGAATATAAAAAAAATAGAAAAAAATACTGAAAAATAGTACTGAAAAAATGGTTTAATTTTTTAATAAAGCTGTGCTTGTTTCAATTTTGCTTCTAATCATTATGTCAATACATATTAGAAAATTGTCTTGATCAATTGACCGATTTAAAGTCACATCGTTTACAATTATCCCAAAAAATGTCAAAATTACAGTAGAATGTTCTAAAAATAACTAATAAAGGTCAAATCTGTATGAATGTCAAAAAGTAGAAAATTTAACTGAAAAAATAATAGTGAGAAAATGGTGTAATTTTTAAATAAAGCTGTGGTTGTTTCAATTTAACTTCTAAAACATTTGTCAATACATATTAGAAAATTATCTTGATCAAATGACCGATTTAAAGTAACATCGTATACAATTATCCAAAAAAAATGTCAATTGTACAGTAAAATGTTGAAAAATCACCAATTAAGGTCAAATCTGAATGAATATCAAAAAGTAGAAAAAATTATTGAAAAAATGTTATTGAGAAAATGATGTAATTTTTAAATAAAGCTGTGGTAGTTTCAATTTTTATTCTTATACATTTGTCAATACATATTAGAAAATTGTCTTGATCAAATGACCGATTTAAGGTAAACTCGTATACCATTATCCCAAAACATGTCAATTTTACAGTAAAATGTTGAAAAATAACCAATTAAGGTCAAATCTGAATGAATATCCAAAAAGTAGAAAAATTTACTAAAAAAAAGTTACTTAGAAAACGTTGCAATTTTTAAATAAACCTGTGGTTGTTTCAATTTTACTTCGAATACATTGGTCAATATATATTAGAAACTTGTTTGATCAAATGACCGATTTTAAAGTAAAATCGTATACAATTATCCAAAAAAATGTAAATTTTACAGTAAAATGTTGAAAAATGACCAATTAAGGTCAAATCTGAATGAATATCCAAAAAGTAGTAAAATTTACTAAAAAAATGTTACTGAGAAAACGTTGCAATTTTAAAATTAACCTGTGGTTGTTTCAGTTTTATTTCTAAAACATTTGTTAACAAATATTAGAAAATTGTTATGATCAAATGACCGATTTAAAGTAACATTGTATACAATTATCCAAAAAAACTGTCAAACTAACAGTGAAATGTTGAAAAATTACCAATAAAGGTCAAATCTGAATGACTATCCAAAAAGTAGTAAAATTTACTGTAAAAATGTTACTGAGAAAACGTTGCAATTTTTAAATAAACCTGTGGTTGTTTCAATTTTATTTCTAAAATATTTGTCATAGATATTAGAAAATTGTCTTGATCAAATTAACAGTAAAATGTTGAAAAATTACCATTCAAGGTACAATCTGAATGAATATAAAAAAATAGAAAAAAATACTGAAAAAATGGTTTAATTTTTTAATAAAGCTGTGCTTGTTTCAATTTTGCTTCTAATCATTATGTCAATACATATTAGAAAATTGTCTTGATCAATTGACCGATTTAAAGTCACATCGTTTACAATTATCCCAAAAAATGTCAAAATTACAGTAGAATGTTCTAAAAATAACTAATAAAGGTCAAATCTGTATGAATGTCAAAAAGTAGAAAATTTAACTGAAAAAATAATAGTGAGAAAATGGTGTAATTTTTAAATAAAGCTGTGGTTGTTTCAATTTAACTTCTAAAACATTTGTCAATACATAATAGAAAATTATCTTGATCAAATGACCGATTTAAAGTAACATCGTATATAATTATCGAAAAAAATGTCAAATTAACAGTAAAATGTTGAAAAATTATCAATTAAGGTCAAATCTGAATGAATATCAAAAAGTAGAAAAAATTGCTGAAAAAATAGTACTGAGAAAATGGTGTAATTATTAAATAAAGCTGTGGTTGTTTCAATTTTACTTGAAACACATTTGTCACTACATATATGAAAATCATCTTGATCAAATGACCGATTTCAGGTAACATCGTTTACAATTACCCAAAAAAATGTCAAATTTACAGTAGAATGTTTTAAAACTTACCAATAAAGGTCAAATCTCAATAAATATCAAAAAGTATAGAAAATTTACTGAAAAAATAATACTGGAAAATGGTGTAACTTTTTAATAAAGCTGTGGTTGTTTCAATTTTACTTCTATACATTGTCAATACATATTAGAAACTATCTTGATCAAATAACCGATTTAAAGTAACATGTATACAATTATCCAAAAAAATGTCAAATTAACAGTAAAATGTTGAAAAATTACCAATAAAGGTCAAATCTGAATGAATATCAAAAGTAAAAAAATTACTGAAAAAATATTTACGGAAATGGTGTAACTTTTAAATAAAGCTGTTTGTTTCAATTTTACTTCTAATACATTGTCAATACATATTACAAACTTGTTTGATCAAATGACCGATTAAAAGTCACATCGTATACAATTATCCAAAAAAATGTCAATTTACAGTAAAATGTTGAAAAATTATAAATTTAAAGGTCAAATCTGAACGAATATCAAAATGTAGAAAAATTTACTGAAAAAATGTTACTGAGAAAATGGTGTAATTTCAAAATAAAGAGGTGTTTGTTTCAATTTTACTTCTAATACATTTGTCAATACATATTACAAACTTGTTTGATCAAATGACCGATTAAAAGTAACATCGTATACAATTATCCAAAAAAATGTCAATTTTACAGTAAAATGTTGAAAATAACCAATTTAAGGTCAAATCTGAATGAATATCCAAAAAGTAAAAAAAATTACTGAAAAATAATACTGAGAAAATGGTGAATTTTTAAATAAAGCTGTGGTTATTTCAATTTTACTTCTAGTACATTTGTCAATACATATTAAAAATTGTCTTGATCAAATGACCGATTTAAAAGTCAATCGTATACAATTATCCCAAAAAATGTCAAATTTACAGTAAAATGTTGATAAAAATTATCATTAAAGGTCAAATCATAATGAATATCTATAAAGTAGAAAAAATTTCTAAAAAAATGTTACTGAGAAAAAATTGCAATTTTTAAATAAATCTGTGGTTGTTTCATTTTTACTCTATACATTTGTCAATGCATAGTAAAAATGTCTTCATCAATGACCGATTTTAGTTACATCGTATACAATTATCCAAAAATGTCAATTTACAGAGAATGTTTTAAACTTACAATAAAGGTCAAATCTCAATGAATATCAAAAAGTAGAAAATTTACTGAAAAAAATAATACTGAAAATCGTGTAACTTTAAATAAGCTGTGGTTGTTTCAATTTTACTTCTTATACATTGTCAATACAAATTAGAACTTATTTTGATCAATAACCGATTAAAGTAACATCGTATACAATTATCCAAAAAATGTCAAATAACAGTAAAATGTTGAAAATTACCAATAAAGGTCAAATCTGAATGAATATCAAAAATTATAAAAAAATTACTGAAAAAATAATACTGAGAAAATGGTGTAATTTTTAAATAAAGCTGTGGTTGTTTCAATTTTACTACTACTACATTTGTCAATACATATTAGAAAATTATCTTGATCAAATGACCGATTTAAAGTAACATCGTATACAATTATCCGAAAAAAATGTCAAATTTACAGTAAAATGTTTTAAAATTACCAATAAAGGTCAAATCTGAATGAATATCAAAAAGCAGAAAAAATTACTAAAAAAAATAGTACTGAGAAAATGGTGTAATTTTAAAATAAACCTGTGGTTGTTTCAATTTTACTTCTAATTCATTTGTCAATACATATTAGAAAATTATCTTGATCGAATGACCGATTTAAAGTAACATCGTATACAAGTATCCAAAAAAATGTCAAATTTACAGTAAAATGTTTTAAAATTACCAATAAAGGTCAAATCTGAATGAATATCAAAAAGCAGAAAAAATTACTAAAATAAATAGTACTGAGAAAATGGTGTAATTTTAAAATAAACCTGTGGTTGTTTATATTTTACTTCTAATACAAGACAAGACAAGACAAGACAATATTTTATTTAAGTCTCACCTCTTCATTATATAAAACATACAAACAGTTGATAAAACAACATCATAAAACATACAAGAGCCACTCTAAAAAGAGTTATGAGAGACTATCTAAAATGTATATACAATATTTACAGTAAAACTAGCTATATAAAATACATTTTCTTTTCAATAAAATGTCATTGCAGATTTTGGCAGTATAAAAGTACATATTTTCATTTGTGAATAAAAATATAAATTTATCGTCATCAGACAATTGCATAAAATTAACATTAAATAGAGATGCTTGATAAAATAAATAACAACGCAAATCTTCATACACAGGACAATTCATTAAAACATGTTTTTCATCTTCAATTAAAAGATTTTCATTACAAATACTGTTATAACAAATTCTATTTTCAACTAAAAGACCTCCATAACTTCCGGTCTCAATTTTCAAAGGAGCCGTACCACTTCTAAATTTGGCATAGGCACTCCTATATTTACCAGGTATAATATTTAATAAATAATTTTCTTCACCAAATTCATTTTTGAACAGTCTGTAAGTACGTAGTTTACTACGCTCGTTTGACATTAAATCAATATACCATTGCTCTTTAAATCTATTGAAACAGATATTCTCAATATTTTTTATAACATGTTTATCAATAATCAAATTAGTATTACAAAAATGTTCCATATCAAGTTCTTTAAACTTTGTGTGTACTCTGAAATTCCAATTTTTCAGTCTATTATTGCATATATTATTTGCCCATATAAAAACTTTTTTGTTTATTCTATTATCACACATTTTTGTAAATCTACTATAAGTTCTAAAAATACATGTCCATTGTTTTACAATACATGGCATCCAGCCCATATCACCATATAGGGCTAAATTAGGTGTGTACTTTCCAACACCCATGAAAAAACGCATTGCCCTATTTTTTACAGCATTTATACAAGAGTATTCTTTACTTCCCCATATCGCAGCACCATATTCAATTACAGACATAACAAGAGTGTCAAAAAGCTTAGTAAAAGTAGAAAATTCAAACCCACCATTTGCTTTGCATTTAGCAATTAGTAAACCTAACGATCTGCTGGCTGATTTTGCTACAATTTTCGCCATCTCGTTATAATCCAAAAACTCATTTAATAATAAACCAAGATACATATATTTTGATACAATATCTAACTGGTTTCCGTTCAACATAAATTCAAAATTTGTTTGTGTCACAGATTGTGTTCTAAAATGAACAATTTTTGACTTGTCCATATTTACAATTAAGTCATTTACATTACACCATAAACTTAAAACATCTAATATTCTTTAAAGGTCATTTTCATTTTCGGCTAATAAAACTACATCGTCTGCATATAACAATATACAAATCTTTTCACCATTTACATTTATACCAATATCTAAGCTCTTGATGTCATCAACTAAGTTATTTATGAAAATATTAAATAATAACGGCGATAATATGCAGCCTTGTTTTAGGCCAGAATTTACTCCAAACCAATCAGTCAAATTGCCATTTATCTTGACACAAGATTGAACATTAAAATATAAAGAATGTAAAGCATTTAACATTTTGGTACTTAAACCTAAGGATTCTAATTTACTAAACAACAAATTACGATTAACCCAGTCATATGCTTTTTTAAATCTACAAATGCACAAAATGTTGAAAGTTTACAAAGTTTTCTTCTTTCAATGATAGTTGTTAAAGTTGATAGATGGTCTATGGTCTGCGACTCTTTCTGAAACCATTCTGTTTGTCATTGATCACTTCAAGTTCGGTAAGTTTTCCGGTCAGACGTGTATTGACCGATTTAAAGTCACATCGTATACAATTATCCCAAAAAATGTCAAATTTACAGTAAAATGTCGAAAAATTGCCAATAAAGGTCAAATCTGAATGAATATCAAAAAGTAGAAAAAATTACTGAAAAAAAATTACTGAGAAAATGGTGTAATTTTTAAATAAAGCTGTGGTTGTTTTTTGTTTCTAAAACATTTGTCAAATATATTAGAAAAGTGTCTTGATCAAATGACCGATTTAAAGTCATATCGTATACAATTATCCAAAAAAATCTCAAATTTACGGTAAAATGTTGAAAAATTATCAATAAAGGTCAAATCAGAATGAATATCTATAAAGAAGAAAAAAATACTGAAAAATTTTACTGAGAAAATGGTGTAATTTTAAAATGAGAAGTGGTTGTTTCAATTTTACTTCTAATACATTTGTCAATACATATAAAAAAAATTGTAACATCGTAAACAATTATCCCAAAAAATGTCAAATTTACAGTAAAATGTTGAAGAAAGTATCATTAAAAGTCAAATCGGAATGAATATTTATAGAGTAAAAAAAATTACTGAAAAAATGTTACTGAAAAAATTTTGCAATTTTTAAATTAGCCTGTGGTTGTTTCAATTTTACTTCTAATACATTTGTCAATATATATTAGAAACTTGTTTGATCAAATGACCGATTTAAAGTAACTAGGTATACAATTATTCAAAAAAATGTCAAATTTACAGTAAAATGTTGAAAAATTACCAATAAAGGTCAAATCTGAATGAATATCAAAAAGTAGAAAAAATTACTGAAAAAAAATTACTGAGAAAACTTTGCAATTTTTAATAAAGCTGTGGTTGTTTCAATTTTACTTCTATAATATTTGTCAATACATCTAAAAAATTGTCTTCAAATGACCGATTTAAGCTAACATCGTATATAATTATCCAAAAAAATGTCAAATTTACATTAAAATGTTAAAAAAATTATCATTAAAGGTCAAATCGGAATGAATATATAAAGTAGAAAAAATTTCTAAAAAAATGTTACTGAGAAAAAATTGCAATTTTTAAATTAATCTGTGGTTGTTTCATTTTTCCTTCTACTACATTTGTCAATACATAGTAAAAAATTGTCTTCATCAAATGACCGATTTTAGGTAACATCGTATACAATTATCCCAAAAAATGTCAAATTTACAGTAGAATGTTTTAAACTTACCAATAAAGGTCAAATCTCAATGAATATCAAAAAGTAGAAAATTTACTGAAAAAATAATACTGAGAAAATGGTGTAACTTTTTAATAAAGCTGTGGTTGTTTCAATTTTACTTCTGATACATTTGTCAATACATATTAGAAAATTATCTTGATGAAATGACCAATTTAAAGTAACATCGTATACAATTATCCAAAAAAATGTCAAATTAACAGTAAAATGTTAAAAAATTACCAATAAAGGTCAAATCTGAATGAATATTAAAAAGTAGAAAAAATTACTGAAAAAATAGTACTGAGAAAATGGTGTAATTTTCAAATAAAGCTGTGGTTGTTTCAATTTTACTTCTGATACATTTGTCAATACATATTAGAAAATTATCTTGATGAAATGACCGATTTAAAGTAACATCGTATACAATTATCCAAACAAATGACAAATTAACAGTAAAATGTTAAAAAATTACCAATAAAGGTCAAATCTGAATGACTATCAAAAAGTAGAGAAAATTACTGAAAAAATGTTACTGAGAAAATGGAGTAATTTTAAAATAAAGAGGTGATTGTTTTAATTTTACTTCTAATACATTGTCAATACATAAAAGAAATTCATCTTGATCAAATAACCGATTTAAGGTAACATCGTATACATTTATCCCAAAAAATGTCAAGTTTACAGTAAAATGTTGAAAAAAATCAATAAAGGTCAAATCTGAATGAATATCAAAGTATAGAAAAATGAGTACTGAGAAAATGGTGTAATTTTAAATATAAGAGGTGATTGTTTTAATTTCACTTCTGATACATTTGTATATACATATTAGAAAATTATCTTGATGAAATGACCGATTTAAAGTAACTTCGTATACAATTATCCAAAAAAAATGTCAAATTAACAGTAAAATGTTGAAAAATTACCAATAAAGGTCAAATCTGAATGAATATAAAAAAATAGAGAAATTACTGAAAAAATAGTACTGAGAAAATGGTGTAATTTTCAAACAAAGCTCTGGTTGTTTCAATTTTACTTCTAATATTTTTGTCAATACATATTAGAAAATTGTCTAGATCAAATGACCGATTTAAAGTCATATCGTATGTAATTATCCCAAAAAATGTAAAATTTACAATAAAATGTTAAAAATTATCAATAAAGGTCAAATCTGAATAAATATCAAAATGTAGAAAAAATTACTGAAAAAATGTTACTGGAGAAAACGGTGTAATTTTAGAATAAAGAAGTGATTGTTTTAATTTTACTTCTAATACATTTGTCAATACATAAAAGAAATTCATCTTGATCAAATGACCGATTTAAGGTATCATCGTATACAATTATCCCAAAAAAATAGCAAGTTTACAGTAAAATGTTGAAAATGATCAAAAAAGGTCAAATCTGAATGAATATCAAAGTATAGAAAAATGAGTAGTGAGAAAATGGTGTAATTTTAAAATAAAGAGGGGATTATTTTAATTTCACTTCTGATACATTTGACAATACATATTAGAAAATTATCTTGATGAAATGACCGATTTAAAGTAACATCGTATTCATTTATCCAAAAAAATGTCAAATTAACAGTAAAATGTTGAAAAATTACCAATAAAGGTCAAATCTGAATGAAAAAAAAAAATACAAAACATTACTGAAAAAATAGTACTGAGAAAATGGTGTAATTTTTAAATAAAGCTGTGGTTGTTTCCATTTTTCTTCTAATATTTTTGTCAATACATATTAGAAAATTGTCTAGATCAAATGACCGATTTAAAGTCATATCGTGTGTACTTATGCAAGAAAAATCAAATTCACATTTAAATGTTAAAAATTATCAATAAAGGTCAAATCTGAATAAATATCAAAATGTAGAAAAAATTACTGAAAAAATGTTACTGAGAAAATGGTGTTGTAATTTTAAAAAAGAGGTGATTGTTTTAATTTTACTTCTAATACATTTGTCAATACATAAAATAAATTCATCTTGATCAAATGACCGATTTAAGGTAACATTGTATACAATTATCCCAAAAAATGTCAAGTTTACAGCACATTTGTACAATACATATTACAAACTTGTTTGATCAAATGACCGATTAAAAGTCACATCGTATACAATTATCAAAAAAAATGTCAAATTTACAGTAAAATGTTGAAAAATTACCAATAAAGGTCAAATCTGAATGAATATCAAAAAGTAGAAAAAATTACTGAAAAATAATACTGAGGAAATGGTGTAATTTTTAAATAAAGCTGTAGTTGTTTCAATTTTACTTCTAGTACATTTGTCAATACATATTAGAAAATTGTTTGATCTTATGACCGATGTAAGGTAAAATCATATACAAGTATCCAAAAAAATGTCAAATTTACAGTAAAATGTTGAAAAATAATCGATAAAAGTCAAATCTGAATGAATATCCAAAATGTAGTAAAATTAACTGAAAAAAATGATACCGAGAAAATGTTGCAATTTTATAATAAAGGTGTGGTTGTTTCAATTTTACTTCTAAACCATTCCTCAATACATAGTAGAAAATTGTCTTGATCAAATGACCGATTTAAGGTAAAATCATATACAAGTATCCAAAAAAATGTCAAATTTACAGTAAAATGTTTAAAATTGTCAATAAAGTTGAAATCTGAATGAATATCCAAAATGCAGTAAAATTTACTAACGAAATGTTAATGAGAAAATGTTGCAAATTTGAAATCAAGCTATGATTGTTTCAATTTTAATTCTAATACATTTGTCAATACATATTAGAAAAATGTCTTGATCAAATGACCGATTTAAGGTAACATCATATACAGTTATCAAACAGGTCAAATTTACAGTAAAATGTTGCAAAAATATCAATATTGGTAAAAAATGAATGAATATCCAAAAACAGTAAAATTTACTGAAAAAATTTTAATGAGAAAATGTTGCAATTTAAAATCAAACTATTCTTGTTTCAATTTTACTTCTAATACATCTGTCAATACGTATAAGAAAAATGTCTTGATCAAATGACCGATTTAAGGTAACATCATATACAGTTATCAAACAGGTCAAATTTACAGTAAAATGTTGTAAAAATATCAATATTGGTAAAAATTAATGAATATCCAAAAAGTAGTAAAATTTACTGAAAAATGCTACCGAGAAAATGTTGCAATTTTAAAATAAAAATGCTGTGGTTGTTTCAATTTTACTTCTAATACATTTCTCAATACATAGTAGACAATTGTCTTGATCAAATGACCGATTTAAGGTAAAATCATATACAATTATCACAAAAAATGTCAAATTTACAGTAAAATGTTCAAAATTATCAATAAAGTTCAAATCTATATTAATATCCAAAAAGTAGTAAAATTTACTGAAAAAATGTTAACGAGAAAATGTTGCAGTTTTCAAATAAAGCTGTTATTGTTTCAATTTTACTTCTAATACATTTGTCAATGCACATAAGAAAAATTGTCTTGATCAAATGACCGATGTAAGGTAAAATCACATACAATTATCAAAAAAAATGTCAAATTTACCGAAAAAAGTTTGAAATTGTCAATAAAGTTCAAATCTGAATAAATATCCAAAAACTAGTAAAATTTACTGAAAAATTTTTAATGAAAAAATGTTGCAATTTTGAAATAAAACTATTCTTGTTTCAATTTTACTTCTAATACATTTGTCAATGCGTATTAGAAAAATGTCTTGATCAAATGACCGATTTAAGGTAACATCATATACAGTTATCAAACAGGTCAAATTTACAGTAAAATGTTGAAAAAATATCAATATTGGTAAAAATTAATGAAATCAAAAAAGCAGTAAAATTTACTGAACAAATGCTACCGAGAAAATGTTGCAATTTTAAAAATAAAAATGCTGTGGTTGTTTCAATTTTACTTCTAATACATTTCTCAATACATAGTAGAAAATTGTCTTGATCAAATGACCGATTCAAGGTAAAATCATATACAATTATCAAAACAAATGTCAAATTTACAGTAAAATGTTTAAAATTGTCAATAAAGTTCAAGTCTGAATGAATATCCAAAAAGTAGTAAAATTTACTGAAAAAATGTTAATGAGAAAATGTTGCAATTTGAAATCAAGCTATGATTGTTTCAATTTTACTTCTAATACATTTGTCAATACATATTAGAAAAATGTCTTGATCAAATGACCGATTTAAGGTTACATCATATACAGTTATCCAAAAAAATGTCAAATTTACAGTAAAATGTTGAAAAAAATATCAATATTGGTAAAAATGAATGAATATCCAAAAAATAGTAAAATTTACTGGAAAACTGTTACCGAGGAAATGTTGCAATTTTTTTATTAAAGCTGTGGTGTTTCAATTTTACTTCTAATACATTTGTCAATGCACATTAGAAAAATTGTCTTGATCAAATGACCGATTTAAGGTAAAATCATATACAATTATCCAAAAAAAATGTTAAATTTACAGTATAATTACACCTTATGTAAGAATCCGGGGTTTTGATTGGTTAATAGCAAGTGTATTTTTCACCAATTTACTGTTATCAAATGAATATCGTTCATTTTTAACGCCGCCGGGGTATTTGCTAAAAGGATATGCCTTTTTTACCCTCTCTGCCGTGGTATTTGCCAAAAAAATACTCTATCCGACTGGACGCTTGTAACGTCACGATCATCAATGCGTTTTAGTACATTAACATTCGGTGTAATTAAACAGATATATCATGTTATTGAGGGGTATTTGCGAAAAATACCAGTCTTGAGAATGAATTCCCCTCGCCTTACGGCTCGTGAAATTTAACATTCTCTCGACTGGTATTTTTCGCAAATACCCTCCTTAACATGATATATCTGTTCAAAATGTTCAAAATTATCAATAAAGTTCAAATCTATATGAATATCCAAAAAGTAGTAAAATTTACTGAAAAAATGTTAACGAGAAAATGTTGCAATTTTAAAATAAAGCTGTTGTTGTTTCAATTTTACTTCTAATACATTTGTCAATGCACATTAGAAAAATTGTCTTGATCAAATGACCGATGTAAGGTAAAATCATATACAAGTATCCAAAAAAATGTCAAATTTACAGTAAAATGTTGAAAAATAATCGATAAAAGTCAAATCTGAATGAATATCCAAAATGTAGTAAAATTTACTGAAAAAATGATACCGAGAAAATGTTGCAATTTTATAATAAAGGTGTGGTTGTTTCAATTTTACTTCTAATACATTTGTCAATACATATTAGAAAAATGTCTTGATCAAATGACCGATTTAAGGTAAAATCATATACAATTACCCCAAAAAATGTCAAATTTACAGTAAAATGTTTAAAATTGTCAATAAAGTTCAAATCTGAATGAATATCCAAAAAGTTGTGAAATTTACTGAAAAAATGTTAATGAGAAAATGTTGCAATTTTGAAATCAAGCTATGATTGTTTCAATTTTACTTCTAATACATTTGTCAATGCACATTAGAAAAATTGTCTTGATCAAATGACCGATGTAAGGTAAAATCATATACAAGTATCCAAAAAAATGTCAAATTTACAGTAAAATGTTGAAAAATAATCGATAAAAGTCAAATCTGAATGAATATCCAAAATGTAGTAAAATTTACTGAAAAAATGATACCGAGGAAAATGTTGCAATTTTATAATAAAGGTGTGGTTGTTTCAATTTTACTTCTAATACATTTCTCAATACATAGTAGAAAATTGTCTTGATCAAATGACCGATTTAAGGTAAAATCATATACAATTATCAAAAAAAATGTCAAATTTACAGTAAAATGTTTAAAATTGTCAATAAAGTTTAAATCTGAATGAATATCTCAAAAGGAGTAAAATTTGCTGAACAAATTTTAATGAAAAAATGTTGCAATTTTGAAATAAAACTATTCTTGTTTCAATTTTACTTCTAATACATTTGTCAATGCGTATTAGAAAAATGTCTTGATCAAATGACCGATTTAAGGTAACATCATATACAGTTATCAAACAGGTCAAATTTACAGTAAAATGTTGAAAAAATATCAATATTGGTAAAAATTAATGAAATCCAAAAAGTAGTAAAATTTACTGAACAAATGCTACCGAGAAAATGTTGCAATTTTACAATAAAAATGCTGTGGTTGTTTCAATTTTACTTCTAATACATTTCTCAATACATAGTAGAAAATTGTCTTGATCAAATGACCGATTTAAGGTAAAATCATATACAATTATCAAAAAAAATGTGAAATTTACAGTAAACTGTTTAAAATTGTCAATAAAGTTCAAGTCTGAATGAATATCCAAAAAGTAGTAAAATTTACTGAAAAAATGTTAATGAGAAAATGTTGCAATTTTGAAATCAAGCTATGATTGTTTCAATTTTACTTCTAATACATTTGTCAATACATATTAGAAAATTGTCTTGATCAAATGACCGATTTAAGGTTACATCATATACAGCTATCAAAAAAAATGTCAAATTTACAGTAAAATGTTGAAAAAATATCAATATTGGTAAAAATGAATGAATATCCAAAAATAGTAAAATTTACTGGAAAACTGTTACCGAGGAAATGTTGCAATTTTTTATTAAAGCTGTGGTGGTTCAATTTTACTTCTAATACATTTGTCAATGCACATTAGAAAAATTGTCTTGATCAAATGACAGATTTAAGGTGAAATCATATACAATTATCCAAAAAAATGTCAAATTTACAGTAAAATGTTCAAAATTATCAATAAAGTTCAAATCTATATGAATATTCAAAAAGTAGTAAAATTTACCGAAAAAATGTTAACGAGAAAATGTTGCAATTTTAAAATAAAGCTGTTGTTGTTTCAATTCTACTTCTAATACATTTGTCAATGCACATTAGAAAAATTGTCTTGATCAAATGACCGATGTAAGGTAAAAATCATATACAAGTATCCAAAAAAATGTCAAATTTACAGTAAAATGTTGAAAAATAATCGATAAAAGTCAAATCTGAATGAATATCCAAAATGTAGTAAAATTTACTGAAAAAATGATACCGAGAAAATGTTGCAATTTTATAATAAAGGTGTGGTTGTTTCAATTTTACTTCTAATACATTTCTCAATACATAGTAGAAAATTGTCTTGATCAAATAACCGATTTAAGGTAAAATCATATACAATGATCAAAAAAAATGTCAAATTTACAGTAAAATGTTTAAAATTGTCAATAAAGTTTAAATCTGAATGAATATCTAAAAAGGAGTAAAATTTACTGAACAAATTTTAATGAAAAAATGTTGCAATTTTGATCATATTCACTTATTTGTAGATCTTACTTTGCTGATTATTTTAAAATGTCTACCAATTCACCAGTGCTTGTTATATTATTTGATTTAAAGACTTTAGGATCAACTGCAACACCTATATCCAAGTCGCTAGTCTGTAATAGGTGCTTTACTTCTTTCTTAAGTTTTTTTGGCTGGTCTTGGTGTTGATAGACGTTAACATAATATGAGTTTAGCCCTACGAACTCGAGATCTTACTTGTGCACCTTTAACTTCATCTTTATAAAGATTTTCTAGATTTTGTTCAATTTTTTCTATTTCATCTTTAGTTTCGTTTGAAGGATTAATTTTATTATTTAATCTTTGTAAGTTCATTTCTAAATCTTTTATTTTCTTTTTCTTTTCAGATGATTTGTATTTACAATACATAACAGTTATGTCCCTTACTTCAGATTTAAAGATATCCCAAATATCTCTTGAATCTCTGGTAAGTGCCTTTTCTTTATATTTTAGAAAAAGATTGTTTATATGGTTTTTATAATTATCATCTATTAAAATACTATTATTTATTTGAAAGAAACCTCTTCCCCTGCCATGGGGATTTTGTCTTATTTTTAACGAAATGGCTTGGTGATCAGTGTGTGATATCATAGCAGGTCTTATATCAGAATTGATTACATGTGGCCTTATATCTGGACTGATCAAAAAGAAATCTATTCTGCTTGTTATATTCGTATTGTTTTTCCTTCTCCATGTAAATTGAATTTTGTTTGGATTTATTTCCCTCCATATATCTATTAATTTATGTTTTTTATGAGCTGTTTAAGGCTATTTACTGGTTTATAGTATTTACGACAGCTATTTGATTTCCTATCTATTTTTAATAGGGTTTCATTCATGTCCCCTCCTAAAATTAAAATACCTAAGCGATTATTTTCTATGATGTTATTTACTTTTAAAATTTTTTTATTTCTGTTGGTATGAATGTTTGGGGCATATACATTTATTAAGGTAAAAATGTTATCGTTAACTTCAATGTTGAGCAAAATAATTCTGCCATCATTATCTTTGACTTCATTTATTAGTTTAAACTATCTTTAATCATTATTGAAACACCTCTTGATTGGGAACTTCCATAACTATGAAAAAATTTACCTTTTACTTCACTATTAATAATATGTTCATTTTTATCTATTAGATGGGATTCTTGTATAAATAATATATTAGATTTTTGATGTTTATTCCATAAGTATAATCTCTCTCTTTTCTCTTTCTGTCCTAAACCTTGACAGTTTAAGGATATAAGATGTATATTGTCACTCATTGTTATTACCTAGGGAATGTTCAATTTTATACACTAAATATAGCTGTACAATTGAGGTTCTCATAATTATTGTAATAACCCACTCAATAGTACATGTTAATGAGACTATTATACAACAACATGTCTTATTACATTGTTTACATGTTTGTATATACACAAGGTTAAATGCACTGTTAATCTCTTTTTTTCAAAGACACAATATAGTAATAAAATTATCATTATAAAGAAATATATATGCAAGAAATTAATATTATAACTGTATAACATAATATAGATAACATATTTGATTATGCTAACTATTTTCGTGCTAACTTTTGTTTGTTTACATATCAATACTATGTACATGTATATCAGACACGAATAACAAAGCTCAAGTGTATTTAAATATACAAATATATCATTCAAATCACTGTTCACCTTTTCAATAATAATAAAAGAATCTATCATGATTCCCTTTCATCTCTGAATTGTTTTATTGAGTAATCTACTAGTTAGGCTTTCTCCTTATATGTTATCTCAAAGTTCTTTGAGAAATATAGGGTTTCCATGCATAATCTTTACAAAATCTGTCAACTTTGAACACTGAGTAACACATGGAGTTACACAATAAACTTAAGTTTCATGCTACTTTTAATATGATCAAATATATATATCAATGTACCATTCAGAATACCTCACCCCCTTGTTCCCTAAATTTAATACACATAGAATTTGATAATATCAGGAGAGTCAGGAAAATTGTGACAAAAATGTGGAAAGACAATCTACACTCCTTCTATAGGTTACCTCCTCCCCCCCTATTTTTTTAAAAATTTACGTCACGGTAAGCATGGTAAGTGTATTAACAAAAAGGTGGGCAACCTTCCCATAGTAAACACATAGTTTTTGTTCATGCCCCCTACCATACACCCAGACCGATGGCAGATTATAAAACTCTGAAGGGGAAAACTGACAGTTATAACATTGAACATGTCAGCTTGCAGAGTTTACCCTACAATTAACTTGATATTAAATATAATTTATAGTTCCACATACCTGTAAAGCGGGGATTTTCTTCATTTATTCGAATTTGGTTTTTAGTGCATGTCAAATGCCTGGCGTTAGATATCAATACATCTAAGTATGATTTTCCTTTTTCTTTGTTGACATTGTTATTTTCCTCTGGCTCTTCGTCCGATTCAGAATGGTGCCTGTTCACAGTAAAAGTAGCGAACTTTAGCTTGTTGTCAATTTTGTGGACCACCTCGATCGATTCACTCATGTCGGGCTCGAATGATTGAAGCCCACTTTTGTCGGATACATTTACCACGACTTCGTCCGTTTTCCGCATTGGTCAATATTAACTTTTCATGGTTGAGATTGTTCATTGTTTTTATAATTTGCAGGTCAACTATATTTAATGTATAGACTGATTGTAAGGTGTACATGTCTGTCTGGCATGGTTCATCTGACCTTTACCTCATGTTCATGGTTTGTTGGTCAATGTTAGTTTTTTGGTAAAGTATTTTTCTTGAAACTGAAGGTAATGATCAGAATAGGTTGACTATATTTTGTGTATTGAATGATTGTATGGTGCATATGTATTTCGTGTTTTGTTTACATCACCTTGTCTTTATTTTTAGGATCATGTTAAGTTTATGTAATTGTTTATTTTAGTGACTGAATTCTAGCAAATATGCATTACCATTCAATTTTTAAATCATAGACAACAAGAATGTGTCCACAGTACACGGATGCTCCACTCGCATTATCATTTTCAATGTTCCATGGACCATGCAAATCTAATTTAGCATTAACATTAGAAAGATTTTTAACTACAGGGAACATGTGCACTAATTTCCAAGTTGATTTGACTTTAATGCTGATGAAATTCCCATCAAAATAGAAATTCCTGAAGGGACTTTTATAATTAACAAACAAAATAGTCTGTTTGGTCTATATTTACAGTACCAAGAGTTGACTGGATTGCTAACATTACAAGAAGCAATTCAAAAGTGTACAAAGCAGTCTAACAAATTTCTTATAATGATTGGAGCCATATGTTCGGCAGTTTATTATTTTAATCATACATACTATTTTTTGACACTCATTCTCATTCAGAATGTACACTGAATAACCCATTAGATTCTTCTGGCAAAAGTATTTTGATTTGCAATGTGGACATGAAACATTAGAAAATAAAGCCAAGCAATATGAGGGTAAAGTAATAGATCTAGAGAGAGCTATAGAAGAGGCAGAAAATAAATGTAATAAGAATGATCAAATAGCCCCTGCCACCAGCAAGTAGAAATGGAAGATGCTGGAATAGGCCCAACAGAATCTTAACAGTACGTTCATTTCAATCCAGATAGACCAACAGAACATAGACTATGATATGTCCCGTGAAGTTGGAATAGAAGCAAGAACAGTAGAATTGACAAATCATGCCAACAGAATAAGTAAGAGTGATTATTTTGGATTGATAAGATCCTTGAATAAAAAGCATTGTCACATGGGTTAAAACAAAACATGAACCATTATATACATTTTTGACAGATGGAGCAGGATGCGGAAAATCTGTAGTTGTCAGAGCAATATTTCAAGCTTTACATAGACACTTATGTTCTATTGAAGGTGAGGACCCTGACGATATAAGAATTCTTCTTTGTGCTCCTACTGGAAAGGCAGCTTACAATATAAATGGTCTGACCCTTCACAATGCTCTCCAGATACAACCAAATAAAGGACTGGACCAGTCACTGTCATGTGATGTTCTCAATACACTCAGAATGAAATACAGAAATTTGTCTCTGATTTTGATTGATGAAATTTCAATGGTTGGAAACACAATGTTCTCTTTACTGGAGAGAAGGCTGAAAAAAAATCAAGGGAAGCAACTATTCATTTGGTGGCGTCAGTATCATAGCTATTGGTGATTTTTTCCAACTCCAGCCTGTATTTGACAGCTGGATTTTCAATGATCTTAGCAAAGGATTAACAGCATTAGCCCCTAATTACTGGAAATTATTATTTTCTTTTCATGAACTTACTGAAATAATGAGACAAAAAGATGATTTAGAATTTGCTCTACAACTAAATAGGTTGAGACAAAATCAGCTGACTGAAAATGATTTTGCAGTTTTAAGTACCAGAACTGTTTCAATCAGTGATGCAACATACAGAACAAATGCTACACATTTGTTTGTTGAAAATGCTTTAGTGGATAATTATAATTTGCTATACATATCTAAATTAGGCTCACAAAAGGTTAAAGTTAAAGCAGTTGACACAGTTTGAAAAAAACAAAATGACTTAGTTCTTTACCAGAAAAAACAGTCTGATACTAAGTAATGCAAATTTTGTCTTAAAATGGATATTTTTTTTATATCTTAAAATGCTTACTTTTTGAAATCATTTACATGTTTATAAAAAAGAAGATGTGGTATGATTGCCAATGATTGTCTTTCTTATGGGTTCTAAGCTGGAAAATGATAAATGAAAGGTAAAAATATAGAATGATACATTGTTATAAATCTTCAATATTCCTCCATTCTAGTATCCTCAATAGTTTTTTTGGAGAAAGTCAAACACATATACCTTTTCCAAAATTCACCAAAAAATGTTTTATATCATAATGACATTATAAGTGTTGCATTTTACATTGAAATTCAGTTAAGTAAATTGATAATTTTTTTGCAGACCTAATGTATTTATACATGTTGAACAGCAACCCTGTAATCAAAACCATAAAATACATTTGTAGTGAATAATTAATATGGTGTCTGAATTACAGTCAACAACTCCTAAGACAATTGTGTATTGTCAAAATCTCAGACAAAATGAAAATTTGTATATATGGCTATGGCTAACTAGAAAGTTTAGCATATTTAAATGGTCTGGTTAACATAAATAGCCGAATAATAGAAAGGTATCATAGCAGAACAGATGAAAGTAGTATGCACAGAATACTAAGTGACTTTAAAAATTCTGAAAGCACAATAAAAATAATCTTTGCTACAGTAGCTTTTGGGATAGGCATTGATATATATTGTTGTCTGTCTCATCTTCATTCTGACATTTTGGTAAGAACTTGGCCGGTGCGCTAGGAATGGATCTGATGGTTATACCTATACTTATCCTTATGCAAGGAGTTTGTCACTATGCTCTGACAAAAAAATAAAAGACCTAATTAAAGAAAAGGGATGCCTTCGCAATCATATTTTGAGCCTTTTCATCTAGCATGGATGAAAACCTCCCAACATCTTCTGCATGTGATGTGAATAAATGTGACGTATGTAAATGTGAGATGTGAAGATGCTGTAGTAACTACAAAATGAAATGCTGTTGTAAAGGAAAAGATTTAGTTAAACACTTAACAAAATACCACACAACATCTTAAGGTTTATGTACCCTTCTGTAGCCATTTTTGTACGAACTTTTTAAACTTCAATTGTATCAAAGCTACAGATATAATGAATAATAGAGATAGGCCATTGTGTACATATTCCAAGGGGAAACTTGATGCAAAGCATTATTTTTAACTGTTCCATTGCATTTAATAGATTGATTGATTGTTGGTTGCTTTACGCCGCATTAGCACAAAAAGGCTATATCGCGGCGAGAGCTAATTCGAATATTTTTACAATTTAAAGCATATTTTTAAAATAAGACAAAAAGTCCTTCAATATACTAAAATTCTTGACTAAAGCAAATTGAGTATATACAAATAAAAATCAACAGTAAAATAACGTGATAAAAATTAAAATCGATTTAAATATAATAACATTTTTATATTCTATAATAAATTCCAATTTCTTTTAAAAAAGCAACAATATTTGTAAATGGAACATTATTAAATAAATCATACATATTATTGACATTGAAATGCTTCTTACGAATATCAGCAAAGTCAATACAATTAATTAAAACATGTTTAATAGTTTACTTGCAGTTGCAAGGAACACAGTGTGGTTCATCTTCATTTTTTAAAAGATACTCGTGTGTTATTCTAGTATGACCAATACGACATCTAGTAATAACACACTGATCTTTTCTGCACATAATATTATTAAAAGGTTTGCCTAAATTAGGTTTAATTTCATGCAATTTATTATCATCTTTTTTACTCCATTTATTTTTCAATATATTAAAAACATATTCTCTAATATTAGATTTAAAATCAGTATATGGTATATCACAGTTAGATAGAGGATCACCCAGGGCATTCTTTGCCTCAAGGTCTACAGCTGTGTTTCCAAAGATTCCAACATGACTCGGAACCCATAGAAATATTATTTCTTTCAGAAGAATTTTTAAATTCCTCATTACATGCAATTTATTTGTATCCCATACAAGAAATCAAGGTTCATAACATTATTATTAAATAAATCCGGAAATATATCATGTATATCAACAATAAGAAATAGTCTTCGGGAAGCCTGTAGTCACTCACCAGTAATATTATTGCACCATTTGCTAGAAAATAAACGGATATTTTCTGTATTTTAAATCACTAATCTTCCAGAAAATGCATGAAATTCCATATAGTTCGATTGACAACGAGACTACTAACTAAGAGACCAAATGACAGCAGCAACAATCACTAACCGTATGGCCTTCAACCATGAAAAAAAAACCTCACATTGCACATAGCAATCTTTACAAGGTCCTATATCGGTATCAGTATTTTCCCTCAACTCATATATTTTACAACGGTTATGCTTGAAAGATACCAAGAACAATAATGACTGATTATTAACTGTTGGTACGTTTATTTGTTGTTTGCAATTGTTTTTGTTTTGTTTTATTCAAATCTTACATCATATAATTATGTTGCATATCAAACACCTATAAAATTATGTTGCAGGTCAAACACCTGAGTACTTCTGGAGGAGATACAATCATTCGAAGTGTAAGAAGGATTATGGGCACAATCCTGGAAAACTGTATTGCCATGAAATTGAATTGGCTAGGGAGAAGGGACAAGACTGCTTTCCCCCCGAATGATCCTTGAAGATGTTTTATTAAGTAAGCATTACACTTTATGGCAAAATGTACCCAAAAATCATTCTAATACTAATGAATTGCTGACCATAAGACAAATATTGTTTATTTAAGATTTTAATGTTTCCCAGAATGTATTTTCTTTAGGAATCGTCAATAATCAAAGCTTAGCCTTACATATATTAGATAAACCTCTTCACCAACACCACCTCATTCGACCTGAGACCATTTAACAGTGACATCGAATATGCATAGAAGAAGAAGTGATTGTCAACTATGCTAATCCCATGATAAAGGATGATAAATTAATGTCGAATTTGTGGATGAACTAGAACGCAGATGTCGTCTGAAAGGAAGCGTATGCCGGATTTTGGGCGGAGATCATGGAAAGGTCAACCCCAAGGTGGAAGCTGAGAGATCCAAAGAATTTTACTACATTTCTACATTATTTTCACAAGAGGTTTCCAATGGCATGTAAGATGTTCTTCTAGTAAAGAAAAACAAATTTAATGTGAAGTTTGTATATGAAAAATTATTCTTATGTTCAAATGTAATGAATGTATGTATTTAATGTTGTTAAAATCTTTAAACAAAAAAAATATATTGTAGAAGAAAAATAGAGTTGATTTTACTTCTGAAGAGACATAGCTTCTTATTGAAGCTTATCATGCTAGCATGAATAGTGTCAAGCCGAGAAGGCTGCTAAGAGGCTTAATTTACTTTCTATCAAAAAAATAGAGGTTTGCCTTTGCGACAACTATATAAAAATCAACACACTCCTGGATTTAGTTTAACTTTGCGACAACTATCCAAAAATCAACACACTCCAGGATTTAACAAAGACCCTTTCACCAGTTATTAAAGAGTCAACTTATGAGGAACCCATGGATTTATCAACAACCTCACCAGTACCACTTCCGTTACCATCACCTGTACCAGTATCCTCATCAATACCCTCATAGTCATCTGAAACACCTTTGGAGCTTTCGATAAATTTAGACAAAACCATCCAACTTGCAGAAATAGATTGTACCCTATCAACAAACCAGTGGAACAAACCTAAAGAAATTAAAGTGGATCTTCCAGATTACAACGATAAATCGCTCGATCCAAGGCCGGAGCACCATCATCATATCTGAAACATCCCTTGGCTAAGACTGCAAAAACAAATTAACCAATGCAGGAAAACCCGTGCCTCTCGGTATCAGCCGGATCAGGAAAGAGGAGAGATGCTACCTGCCAGATGGGAGAGTTTTAGAACTGAGAGATACTTGGACTGCAAACCACACTCAGGAATAAGGATATTTTGTAAGTAGTATTTTCTCATTATCTTTAGTTCGAGGCGAACTCTTCCCGTGGGTAGGGGTTATGTTAAAAAATAAGGGTAAGGGTTAAGAAAGACAATTATCTTTAGGTAAAGCTATGATTTTTTTTCTTATTATCCAGACTGCACTTTCTCTGTTTTACTTAGTTCGCGGTCGCTGTCGTTTAAGTCTTGATAATTGTGTGAATGAAATTATATGAACGAACACAATTCTATTTTAGGTATCGTGTCCGAATTACATTATTATTGTATGTATTTATTGTTATATTTATTGGGAATGATAGGATATAGAGTTCGTCTCACTGTTTGTCCAAAGGGGGTCCCGACATGTTCGTAGCCTTAGTTCTCCCGGGTTATAATTGTCACGCTTCCTCACCTTTATCCTATATTTATATAAGGGTGATATATTATAACTGGGCATATCATTTGTTAATGCTAAGCTTCCATCGTCTCCTTTTCCTATATTGTTCTATAGTTCTCCTACGTTTACTGGAGGCCGCCATTTATTTACCTTGATTGCGTATGTGCTTACCGTGGTAAAAAAAACGACACACGATCTATAACCCAGTGGGCAACGGCCAACCAACCAATGAAGTGCCGTAGATTTGCCCAGATACCATGGGGATTGGGTTGTGGGCACTTAGTATATAAAGGGCATCTTCTGTGGGCTCTGGTTCTAACGTTGCAACCCGATACCAGGGACCTTTTAATATTTTACACTGTAAATTATACCTGAGAAATTACCATCCGCAACTGTTTAACATTGTTACCAGATTATATTGAGTAGGTTTCCCCAATTAATAATAGACGATCGTTTTACTACTACTACGGAATTTACAACCGAACCATTACATGCTACCAATGGTTGAATACCAGTAAAGTAACCTTCCAAGGTCGACTTAAACTTTATAGTGCAGCATTAAACAGTTCGAGGTCTCCCGACCCAAACCGTAACAGTATTCACCCAGGTGAATAAGACCACACAAAATTAGAGAATATGACACTGATTCGTTTGACCTGGATTTTCTGAAGCTGCAACAGTAGGAATCAATCCGGATAATCCACTGAAATATCAAATATAAGATAACCAGTATCAATAGAAGAGCTAAAATATTAAACATCAATGGTCTGTCAAAATGGCTAATAAAGCCTTCCCTGCTTCTAGCTTTATCCTTAAAAATAAACCTCTATCAATACAGCTAAATAGGTAATATGTCGTCTGTCCCATTTTGCTGGTGTCACTTCGGGTTTATCAGTAGACAAAATCAACAATATGTAACCACTAGGGTTGTGTCCTCTCTCGACCTAATCGACGAGGAAAAACTGGAGGTGTATTATCTTCATCATGAGGTGAAAAATTGCTTGGCATTGCTAAATCGTATGCGGTCAAACGAACCAACATCTCAACAAAAGAATTCTTTAGCGGATTGAGTTAATCCATCAGCACAGCAAATACAAGCAAGTGCCTCTACAATGAGAAATCCGACCTAAAGTATTCCACCAATACCTTGTTCTTCATTAACCTTATGATCACTGTTGCACATCAAGTTAATACCAGCTTGTTGCAAGACAACATTTCGATTCCTGTACAAACAAGTGAAACTGCGAGCTACTGCTCACTGATGATACCCCCGCCGCAAGTGGATAATATAAATAGTGTAAAAATATGCAAGTGTTCGGTAAACAGGAAGTTTTCGAGTGATGAATCTGAAAACGCATCACACGGTATAGCTGTCTTATATAAATCCTGAAACCAAATTTCAGAAATCCTTGTATTGTAGTTCCTGAGAAAAGTGTGACAAAAATTTTCAACTTGGCTATCATGTGTAAAATCATACAAGTGTTTGGTAAACAGGAAGTTGTCAAGTGATCAATCTAAAAACGCATCACATTGTATAGCTGACTTAGATAAACCCTGAAAACCAAATTTCAGAAATCCTTGTATTGTAGTTCCGGAGAAAAATGCGACGAAAATATAAATAGTGTAAAAATATGCAAGTGTTCGGTAAACAGGAAGTTGTCGAGTGATGAATCTGAAAACGCATCACAAGGTATAGCTGACTTATATAAATCCTGAAACCAAATTTCAGAAATCCTTGTATTGTAGTTCCGGAGAAAAATGCGACGAAAAAATAAATAGTGTAAACATATGCAAGTGTTCGGTAAACAGGAAGTTGTCGAGTGATGAATCTGAAAACGCATCACACGGCATAGCTGACTTATATGAATCCTGAAACCAAATTTCAGAAATCCTTGTATTGTAGTTCCTGAGAAAAATGCGACGAAAAAATAAATAGTGTAAAAATATGCAAGTGTTCGGTAAACAGGGAGTTGTTGAGTGATGAATCTGAAAACGCATCACACGGTATAGCTGACTTATATAAATCCTGAAACCAAATTTCAGAAATCCTTGTATTGTAGTTCATGAGAAAAATGCGACGAAAAAATAAAGTGTAAAAATATGCAAGTGTTCGGTAAACAGGAAGTTGTCGAGTGATGAATCTGAAAACGCATCACACGGTAAAGCTGCCTTATATAAATCCTGAAACCAAATTTCAGAAATCCTTGTATTGTAGTTCCTGAGAAAAATGCGACGAAAAATATTCATGGGACGGACTGACTGACGGACGGACAGACAGAGGTACAACAGTATACCCCTCTTTTTTTAAAGCGGGGGTATAATAAACTTTACTGTAGATTCACAGAGGGAAGGTTCTACCCGACAACATTTAGATTTGTAAATTTAATCAACAACACATAGCATATCATGTAAATGAAATATCGAGAAGTATTATTTTCAATAATGAATATGTAGCCTTTGCTGCCTTACTGCCACAAACTCAATCCACTGCAATACATTGATTGATTGTTGGTTGCTTTACGCCGAATTAGCACAAAAAGGCTATATCGCGGCGAGAGCTAATTAAAATATTTTTACAATTTAAAGCATATTTTTAAAATAAGGCAAAAAAGTTCTTCAATTTACTAAAATCCTAGACTATTTATTTTTTATGATTATTTACAAATGAAAATCATTTGGTGAAAAAACTTTAAAACTTCCCACTGGGGAAATCATAAAGACTTCAAATGGCATCCGACCCATTGCTCCATCTAGCATAATTCGACAATACAAACAGTACTGGGAGGAAGTAAACATTGTGTCCCTTGGTAAGAAAATTTTCACTTTAAATAATTTTGAATACGGTTAAATGTGACTTAGAATATTAATGTTCCTGAACATCCGTCCATTTCACCAGGTGTCAATCTGTCTGTCCGTTATACAGTTATATATTTTTTTTAAATGCTGTTAAATAAGTATTTTTTACTATTATTGGCCTTATTAACAGGTTTTTCTTTCTAATCAGTTTTTACTGTGGCATGAATGTTCTATAAACACATTATGTTAAGTGAAAATATATAATACAATGGCTATTTTTCAGGTTAAAAGAAAAAGTTGGCCAAACTTTCATTAGAAAAAGACTGTAATGACCTTCAGCCATGGATAAAAAGTATTGTCAACCATCTGTACTGGACTGCTGCCTCTTCCACAGGACAGGACGCCATTGTTGTTAAGTGGTATTCCATTCTGAACCACATCATACATGTACATGATGGGCGAGGTGATGAATTTCCAGCATGTCAGCATGGGCAGAGAAATGACTTAAACCAGGTACTGCTGATTCTTAAAAACGATTTGTAAAATTAAGGGCATTAGAGTGGAGATATTAGATTTATAAATATTATAGCCATTTTTGTATGAACTTTTCAAACTTCAATTGTATCAAAACTACAGATATAATGAATAATAGAGATAGGCCATCAAGATTTTTATAGAAAATCCACAGCCTTTATCCTTGTACTCTCATATTTGGCAATTTGATAATTGATATATATAGGATTATTGCATGCAGTGCTAGCATTGATCTCCATAAAACAAGTTTATAAATGTAGTTATTGGTTAAAACAAATATTATATGGCCAAAATCAAGTACACCTTTCAGGGTGCGCTCGACTTTAGTGACTCAGCACGAGGTGTTTTGGAATTTACAGGTTGCTTAGAACTTTTTGTAAAAAATAAACACTAGCACATCATAGAAAATCAAGTGAGTAATTTATGTTTTACCACCTGTCTGAATGTTGGACACATTTTTACACGAAATCGTTTCTGTGGAAGTCCAAGTTGAACAGTCCATCAAAATGTTCAAAATGTCCACATTAGATTTTACTTTCATTTTCCTCTTTAGGCCTTCATATTTTGTCATCAAATGCCAACTTTTGCGAGTCATTGTCAAAATTGTAGTCAATGGATTTTCGAGGTTTTCTGACATATTTGTATGATTTCACTTCTCCATTTGAAAGTCTCTTTCTATTAAAATACTCCACATTTGTAATATTACTTAGTATATTCATATTGCTAGCTATCTTGGAACTTATTGTATACAGGAACAAAATACTGTGTTTGATTTGAAATTGAAAGAATATAAAGCGTATCAATGAATAAACCAATCAAATTCGAAGTTTATAAATCACCTGACTTTGATAAATGATCTGGTCCAATTAGATTTGATTTCAAATTGAAAAATTAAGCGCAAAGTTTATTAGGCCAATTTAATTCAAACATATAATCCCATGATTTAGATCATGTCCAATGTAAAAGAAGAAAGTGCAAAAGCAAAGATGGAAAAAAGATGTGAAATGGTTTTGAAAGTAAATAAAGAGGAAAGAGATAAAGTGATGATATTTTTGAAAGAGCACAATATGACATTATCTATTGTTGGTAAGTATATATATTTTTTAATTCATTTACTTTATATATATTTCAATAAAACATTATTCTGTAAATGTGAATATAAATATTTTTTGTTTTAAATTGAATTATGTTATTATATTATTGTAATAATATGACAAATATAAATGTAAAGAATGGATATCATAAAACTTCTATATATTTTGTCATTTATGACTGCAATTTTATTTTAGAAAATAAATTTATAAAGAGAAAAAGGTCTAAAAAGGACGAAAGAGGAAGTACTTCTTCAAGACAAAGAAATATTCAGGATGAAAGTGGTGACAGAGATGACAATGGAGATCCAGATCCAGGTCATGAGGACATGGAATTACGAGAAGGACAATGTCCTCATTGTTTCATCAGCCCATGTGTTGCTACCTCAAACATTACTGTTCCATGGGTAGGAAATGGCCAACCTCCCTCAAATGCAAACCCAAGATACGAAAAGGGATATACAGAAGATTTTGGAAATGTATAAACAATATGTATGGATGGTTACTTCCACAGTATTTGGATAAAAAGAAAAGAGTTGGTGGTGGCGAATGGGTTGTTATGCACCAGCGGGAAATTATGCCGGAGTGTGTTTTGGAACTTGTTAGAGAGCTTTATCATAATCCTGTTGGAATCCAACATATGGGGCATATGTGGGAATAGCAGTAAAACTGTGTATATATTGTGTAATTATAAATCGTCTAAATCTACAAACTATTGTGTTTTTTATCAATGAAGTGAAATATGATGCTAATACATCTGTAGTATAATCTACAAGGTATTTGATTTGTAATGGCTCAAGTGCATCTGTAAACCTCATTATCACTGGTGATTATTCAACGATTTGTCATTCCTCCTGGCGGAAGTTCTTGGGGTTTAGAGCAAATCAAGAGGAAATGGGTGATGATGTTATTGGCAAGCCATTTCTAGGCGACATGTCATTTAAGATTATGTCACCGCAACCATTTTCAGATAAGAGTTAAAATATCAGCGCTATCATCGTCTTCATTTATTCCAAGTTTACAAATTTCATCGCCACCGAATTCAGCTGCAACTCCAAAATCCAAAAGCAGTGCCACATGTAACAATGATTCCATTGAAACTGTGGAAGATTATCAGACATTTTTCTAACCAAACAAAAACAAGGTAAAAATACTAAAGGTTAACTTATCTAATAACTTTATTTGTAATTGAAATTGTTTGATGAATTATGCGAAATGTGGACATGTTGCAAGGATGACCTTAATGTCACAGAACTTTTTTTTTAGCAATTCATTATCTTAAACCGAGTTACATTAACAATAAGCACATATTTGATTTTAAAGATAATATGATCGAGACAAGAAGACATTCTGTGTTAAACAAAATGCATGTTGCAGAAATAAAAGCTCAATCTGTATAACCGTCCCTATCAAAGGGACCATCCCATATGTCATGTTTGCCTGGCTTATAGCAAAACAAAGAAAAGAAATCTAGGATTAAAAGAGAATATGTTGAACTAGAACGAAATAGTACAGAACCCTCCTGTAGCGTACCAGCATTTACATGCATCAATCCAATCATACTGTTTAGTAATAAAAATGACAAAGATACTCAAACTGAGGATATTGATGAGTCTTCTTCAATTTGTTCAAGATAATTAGTCCTTTACGGCAATCACTGTATATCAATTGCCGTTTAGGTGCATTTCTGTAAATATCAAACACTCTGCTGAAATTCCTATTCACCCAACATCAGAGCGGCTTCTGCGTCAAAAACAGACAGCCAAGTCTGAAGTAGAAAAAATGTGCAGAGAATGAAAATAAGACTGGGTAAGATCATACAATTACAATTGATAAAGCATTTACAGTATATAATAGAAATTTATAATTATGTTGGAAAAACAAACATCCTAACAACAGTTTATAGATGTAGGGTATATAATACTAAAAAAGCTATGCAGAATAGTTTTGAATGATGAAATAAATATATTATTTGTACATACCAAATAATTATTCGAATTTTAAATATAAAGCGGGACGAAAGATACCAGAGGGACAGTCAAACAAAACTAATTAAGTAATTCTTTTCATTTCCGACTTAGTTTTCTTGAGAAAAAGAATAATTGACTATTTACCTCAGGATTTAGTTTTTTAAAGCCCTGGAATTATTCCTTTTAATGTGATTTTATGCGAATTTGAATAGTAGAGGTAACGTAAAAAGCTCGAGTTTGTAGTTTTTTGTTTGAATAAAGTAATAAATGATTAGCTTCAATGTCCTTGTGCTCAATTCATTTATGGAGATTTGCTAGGCTTTTTGTTGTATGTCAAATTTTTACATTTTTTCAAGTTTAATGATTCTTGTACGGTAGTTGAAAAGTTGCCACTGTCAATTTTGATTTGACAGTTGCAAATGTCTGATTTACGGTCTCTGCTACGTGTTGCCAGTAAAACTGTATTAATTTTGTGACTGCCAAATCTATGACGGTGGCAACTCTTCAACTACAATACGGTTATCGATCTTTATTTGAATCGATCTTGAAAAGACCAGTTCACGTTTACATTGCACAAGCAAGATTGATCAAGATCGATCTTATTTAATCCAGTGCGTTTACTCTACAACATAAAAAGAACCGATCTGGCCTTTATTTTCATATCAAAATATAACATTCACACCAAAAAAAAAAATCGATTGCGATTGTTTTAAGCGTTTACACCAAAAAAAAGATCGATTCAAATAAGATAACAAAATTCTAAAAAACCAGGTACTAAAATTATACTAATTAACAGATCTCATGGTCTTATAATAAACAATTTCTATAAGACCAGGTATTCATATACTCACTTACAACATGTCATGGTCTTATCTTGAAATGTTTTTCCATATATAGGACAAGGTTACAATAGCATACTTACAGACAAAAATCTGATGGTCTTAAAAAAACTATTCTATAAAACCAGGTATCAATATACTCAATAACAAAATTTCATGGTCTTGTACTAAACAAAATCTATAGACAAGGTATAAAAATGGGAATCGTAGATACAAATTTCTTGTTTTGGGATACAATAATTCATATTTTGTAAAGAATCACACTGAATCTTCCAGAAAATATACTGAAGATGATATTATTAAAATGCTGGACTTTTTGATCGACAATATATTTGTTGAGTTTGGAGGATTTATATTTCAACAGACAGTCGGTATTCCAATGGGTACTAATTGTGCACCCCTGCTGGCTGATTTGTTTTTGTATTCGTATGAAGCAGAATTTATTCAGAACCTTCTAAAAGACAAAAAGAAAAAGCACCTTGCGAAATTCTTTAATTTTACTTTCCGATATATTGATGATGTCTTATCATTGAACAACCCATACTTCAGCCAATACTTACATCTCATATATCCTAGTGAACTTGAAATTAAGGATACTACTGATACTAGAAGGACTGCTTCATACCTTGATCTTTTCCTCAATATTGACGTAGATGGACGACTTCACACGAAAATCTATGATAAACGGGACGATTTCAACTTCCCAATTATCAATTTCCCATTTCTTAGCAGTAACATACCTCTGCCCCTTCGTATGGTGTTTACATATCACAATTGATACGTTATTCACGTGCTTGTTCACACTATACGGACTTCATATACAGGAGTGTGCTCCTTACGCAGAAACTGCTCCAACAAAGTTATGAGGAGGACAGATTAAAATTGACACTCCGTAAATTTTATGGACACCATCACGAATTGGTGGACCATGTGATGTCTCTTTAACCAAACTAGCTAAGGACATTTTTACCACATGGTAGATTGTGGCTTGTCATTATGTCGTCTAATCTTTTAATTACCAAACGTGACTTATTCCCGATTGTGACTGTTTTGCTGAATGTGAATTCGTATTACTATAAGACGTGTTTCTGTACTTGTTTATCCCAAATTCATGTATTTAGTTTACATGTTTAATGTTATATTTGTAATTCTCATTTTGTCAAATGTGTTGACGTCTTTTTATTATATTTAGGTGTTACGGATGGAAAAATTAATCACCGCCTTTATTTATTATATTTAATTTCGTACGATTAATTACGTTTGAAGTTGGATTCATAACAAACTGGACATATATATATTACAGTTAATTGCTATTAATAAGTATTGCAATATGCATTTTGTTTTAATAAATTATCAGTATTTAGTTCTAATATAATCTTTAAGCAATCCTAATTCTATCTCACTTTTGAATTATAGTTTTTCATGTGTGACGTCATGCTGTTTCTAAATTTCATAAATTCAAATGTGGCATAACGTTTGCCTTTTCACCATCGTATGTGACGTCATTTTTTTTAATTGCGTTGACGCCTGGACTGATTCGGGTGTGTCTATGCTGTATTGAACTTGGCATCATGTATTCGGGTTTAGTTTTCTGTAATAAGTTAATACTTCAGTTTCATTATGAATATATCTTTCACATTCATTTGTTCAAATTTACTGTTTGCAATACTAGTAGCATGAATCGTTCTATATAAAAGTGTTCTTATCCCGGGCATATTTTTTTTCTATAAGACTGGGTACCAATATACAAAATGTACTCACTAGCAACATGTCATGGTCTTCTCTTATTTTTTCCCTACAAGACCAGGTGACAATACACTCACTAACAACATGTTATGGTCTTGTCTTAAAAAAAATTCCCTAAGACTAGTCACTAATATACTCACTAACAACATGTCATGGTCTTGTCTCCAAAATAACAGATTAAGGCTTGTAAAAGGAATTCTATTTTTTTTTTTTTAATAAAGTTTTTTCAGTCCACAATTCAGACATAACAAATATCAATTACTATTGAAATGATATATTCTTTACTTCCAGTATCATCATTAAAGAAAATACCTAAAACTTTACAAGATAGTTGGAATGGTCTGAAGAAGAAGGTAAAACTATTTTAAAGAAGACAAGACAGCTATTAAAGTTGAAAATGTTTGATAAATCCAAATATGCAATTAAGTGGACTGTTATTAAAAACAATTTTTTGATATACTGTAAAAAAAAAAGTGGATGATTAATAGAAACCTTATTAGCCCTTAGTTGAAAGATACTTGCATTTGACAAGAGTGAATGCTTTCCAGTTAAGTTAAAGCTGTTATTATAATTACATGTGGTACAAGTGAGACAACTAAAAGACACAGATGTGAAGACTTGTATATTCAATTAACATGTTACCTTATTTTTAGATCTTGAAGTTCAACAACACATTTTCAGAGGCCCATGTGATATGCCTAGCATTGGTTGATAATTGTTTTGTTTATGAGGGTAATTATTTTTACTGATACATTCTTTCAAAGCTATTACTCTGTCTTATATTACACTTTTCCAAACTGTTATGTTCTTTTGTCAATTTGAAGCAAGTGAATGTTGCTTGATAATGTTAAATTGTACAGACCACCATTTTACTTACTGTTGGAATTCATAAGTTTTAGGGTAGGTCTTGATTTTCTGTATAGAAAATATTGCACATTATATAATGCTTAAAAGCTTAAAGAATTTAAGATAAGTTATGTTCAGGTTTAAAAAAAGGAACTGATGTTGATAGACTTAACTATGCTGATGGTAATTTTCAATTAGTTTAATTTTTTGGTTGCTTCCTTTTGGGTTTTCCTTTAAAATATTCCCGTGGGTATGTACCAATTTTTTGGGATTGAGGAAAAATCTATTTTTTGGGATTTTTGATTTTGTTGAGTTGCGCAATACAAGCTAATAGGTAATTTATAATTCTTTGAATATTTAAGTGTGTGGTTCAGCTGTTCTTCTTAGAAACTCCACAAGATTTGGTATCACACAAATAATAATGAATCCACAGTTTAGGTTGTTGAATTATTAATTAATACATTTTCGTTTGGTTTAAAGGTAGTGATTTGATAAAGAATGCGTTTTCAAGCTCGATGGAAGTTAAAGACAAATATAAGGAAGTGGTTACTTCACAGAATGTTTTCTTGCAACTACAAGGTAAACAACTTCTATTACAATTTTTTTTATAGTCATGATAGTAGCAGTGATTAAATCTGTTTTTGAAACGGTACACATGCATGACATGCTGTATTAAAGTTTGCTTCTCTTTATACCAACTTCATTCAATGAAGAAAAATTATACATTTTGTACACTTTTCAACTTTCTATTAACTGATATGTATTTGTTAATTTTTTTTCATCTATCGTGGACAGATATTTGCCACATTTTAATTCAGAAAGTACTAAAAACAATATCAGCTTTTTCGGATCTAGCATTTTTGTGTATCAGCTACTTTTAAATATAAACAAAGATTTATAATTCTAATTTTATTTTTTGATGGTAGAGGAGCAGTTCAGACAGTGTAAGTGATGCCTTAACAAAGCACTGTTTTGACATGGCCATGGGAGAAATCAGAAATTTGATTGGGGCAGTTTGATGTCCACCAAATAAAATGCAAGGTATCCTTTAAAACCATAGTTACAACCTGAAGACAATTTCTTCTTCATTAAACCTCTGATTTTTTTTTCTTTTAATATTTGATATCCATGAAAAATGGTATTCCTGGAATAATAATGAATCCACAGTAGATTTTTAAGTTTGTGCCGTGATCTGTGTTTCTAAAACAAATATTCTTACGAGTGGATAGTTGTCTCATTGGCAATCATACTAAATCTTTTTAATTATATAATAAATAAGAATAGATACATTTTAATTTCTTTGAAAACAAAACAATTATTTTACTGTATTGATCATGATGATGAAACATCCAAATGAATATGCATTGATTTCACATAATGTGTCATTGATTTTGATTTATTCTCAAATTTTGGCATTTGGATAAGTAATGACATTAAAAAAATACCTTAAAATATAATTGTAATACAAATGTAACAAACCAAAATGCGTAGCAAGAAGTTAAAAAATTACTTGTTTAATGTTTTGTATGTATTTTTTAGGTATAGGAAGTATGAAAAATTTCATTGACAATCCAGAAAATTGTCCACAGTGGTGGAAAGACACAAGTGTTCCTTTTGCATCACTTAATCACTTAATCACCCTAAGAGTAAGTTATATTTGCAGTTCTTAATATCAATGGTACATTTTTCCATAATTGGCTGCATCTAATCAAAAAGGACCTTTACATAATAACATTTAAATGTAGGAAATCTAGATATACTATTTCCACTATTGGCCAACGTGGTTAAGAGGCCTGTTATTAACCACTCCATTAAAGAAAAGCTTGTTTTTTTTTCATTTATGGAAAACATTTTCCCTTGCTTCTCTGATGTGCAGCATCCCCAGCCAATCCATGTTGTTTGGGTACCAAGCAGGTAAATAATGTTCAAATGTCCAGAGAGTATCATCATACTGTATCAACATATCTCCAGAACAGACCAAAACTGTTTGTACAGCATTGTATGGAACGGCCTTCACCAAACTGCACAAATGCACTTGGAGAAAACATCATATAATAAGCTAATGGCGTTTACATGGTCAGAAGTGTTGACTCTGAAAAGACTTACACAATTTGCCTAGATGAAAATTGACCTTCCATAATTTATGTTTGCTGTTTTAGGTAGCATTGCAGGATGGGAATGGGATTCTTTACCAATGACATACAGATATTGTTCTCGGTTTAGTCTAGACCCGATTGTCAATGTGGTATCAGCAAACCTTAGCCATGTGAACATTCATCCTGGCCTAACTAACGAAGATGGTGAAACGGGTGAAATATATTATTTTCATGAGCAAGAAATAGATGCAGAGCCTGTTATGAGCCAACCTGTAAATGCTAACACCTATACTTTTGGAACGTACATTACCAGATGCACTCATTTAAATTAAGACGTACATAACTGACTCTGAGACATCATATGAAGAAATCGTAGTGGACATACAGGCTTTGTACAGCAATACTTAAGAAATGCTACCACTGGAGGAAGGACTTCCTGTTAGAGGGGACTTGAGTCCAACATCTTTGAACCCCAACAATGCAAAGAGGTTGACTATAGTGAGAATTCTTAAAAGAGCTGAAGACTCTTGTGACAATATAGCGATGATTCAATGATTCATTTCAGATTGACGTCGTTTGCGACTTAATCTAATTTTTGAATTAGAACAATTGTGTGTTGCCTGCATATGTATTAGATCGCAAACTTCTTGAATCAAAGGATTTATTAATTTCTACTTCTTTCATTTCAACCCGATAACAAAGAGCTCATGATTATAAAATATTGTTGGTGTGTATCTGTACAGTAGCAATTCCGTGACTATTTAGTATACAACACTTTGAATGATTTAATATTGTCTCCAAAACTGAAACCCGGTCAAAAAACACAAAAAAGAACTTTTAATTTGATAAGAAATGCAGAACGACAGACAAAAACTAGGGCCATCATCAGACTAAAAAAGCAGTAGCGAAACTGAAAACTTTAACAGTAGAACCAGTGGAGGTCTTGGTTTTAATTCAAGAAAAGAAAACACAAAAATTCAAGTATATGGGATATGGCAGTATGTTAAATAAATTTGTAAGATGATCAGCACTGACGGATGGCCGCAGACACAACAACCGACCACGTGCATGATGCCTTATTAGGAAGTGCGGCATCCCAAGATGCATCGGTAGAAACAAACAATAGAACCATAATAAACATTGTTTCAAGACTTTCAACTACAGTGCAGTCCTTGCAACAAAATGTGACAACACTAACTGGCCAAGTTAATACCCTTATTACTCAGAGAACAATGGACGCGCGTGAACAGACAAAAACAACAACGATAACCGGAAACACGTGGATCCCTACGTTCGGTTCAACCGGAAATCAAAGAAGTGAAGTCAATGCCAATGGTCTTAACTTCAATTTGGAGACAGCATACTCCGCTCTGAAGAGTAATGCATTGCCAACAGCTGCAGAAGGCAGCGAGGAACAGCTCTTAGGAACAATCGTTATGTTCAAACACCAAGAGGCTATTCAGCCGAATCTTAGCCGTTCGTGGAAACAGTAACACCCCAATTAAGGAGAAACATCATATCAGGTATGGACATAAACCTATCCTCACTTCTAATCCCGTATTACGTGGGAATGGATACTACAGACGGGGAAGATAAGAGTGAAACTTCTAGTTATCCTACAAAACCTGACCCACGGTTGAACAGCTCTTTGACTATTGGGGAAATTATACAAGCGTTTGGGATTTACAAGAACATAATGTGTTCAGCGTTCCCCCACCGTAGGAGTGAGCTCGACACATATGAGAGACAGTGTAGACATGGCATCGCACTACCCTGGCAGTGGGTTCTATGAGTACCATAGGAGATTTCCCCTCGATTCAGCTGCACATTTGCGCTACAATAATATGGCAGTTGATTGGTCCATACGGAACAATACCTTATTTTGTAATAATTGTGGCAGTACCTTTCACACTTCAGAATTTTGTTCTGCAACTCAAAGGTCATCAGGAAATAAAATAAATGATTCCCAGGTGATCATGATGATATTTACATTTAATTTATCTTTTTCAGCATACCTGGTTCTAGTTCATGTACCAGTAATCAAATTGAACTGAATAAGAGGCAAGATAATTGCATTTTAGGCAACAATTATGCTGCATCAGTAGCAATCCTAGTTATATATAGACATATAATAATTTTATGTTTTCTACCGAACATGCTAAAGACTTGATATGTGGATCAACCATGTAAAATTTCAAATACAACTAAATAAAGGCAACAGTGGTATACCGCTGTTCAATATTCATAAATCGATAGAGAAAAAAACAAATCCAGGTTACAAACTAAATCTAAGGGAAACGTAACAAATATAAGAGAACTACGACACAACACCGAAACGTAACACACACAGAAAAGAACTATAATGCAACAATGGCCATTTTCCTGACTTGGTACAGGGCATTTTATGAAAAAATGGTGGGTTGAACCTGGGTTTGTGGCATGCAAAACCTCCCGCTTTAATGGCAGTGTTAATTATAACTAAAAAGGATTAAGTGAGCTTTAAGACTAAAAATGAAAAAAAGATATCCAAAATGATGCTGAGGAATTACATATGCCTGTGGTAGAAAATCAATGTTGCTTTGGTGTACAAGTAGGAGTAAATGAATTATTTCTTTCCAATTTCAATTTTAATCCAAGCATATATGGAAGTATTTTGAGATGTCACAATGTTGTAATCCTTTTCAGAAAAAGAGAACGTTTTACAAAATCGGCAAAAGGAAAGGCTGCCAAAAGGAAAATGACTACCAAGGCCCTAAGAGGAAAACAACATAAAACAGAAAAGTACCTCTGAAAACTCAAGACACACCCACTCAAAGTCTAATGGAAGATCATGAAGATAAGGTTAGTAACTAAAATGAAAGGGATAATCATTTGATAATGTCCTTCAAATCTTAAATTACATTTTTTTTTAATTCTATCATGTTTATCTGGTAATGAATTTATAAGCTATTCTTAGCCATGATAGCAGTAAAAGAAAGCATACCATTTCATTTTAAAACATCTCAATACCACTGCTAGATTTTCTTTCCTCAGACTGTATATCCTTTAGCAGATTGTTTTGTAGGATAAACTTAAGCACAATGTTATCACTGTTTTATATATTTATTAAGTATGTATGTAGAAATTTTAATGTTTGTAGATTAAATTTTCATAGGGATATTAATTTCGTGGATATGTTCGTAAAACACGTAAAACGAAATTAAATCCTCCATGCAAATGTTTGATTTTACACTATAAAGAACTTGCAGAAGAATGGAAGAAGAAAAAGGGGATGGATTTCCCTTGAATGGTGTGGCAAGTTAAATGTAAATGCTGGTTTATAAATATATATTTTCAATTTTCAGGAACCAGAAAAAGAAGATTTAGTTCTATTAGACCTCGGAGAGGCAACAGGGTTAATGGAGGAAGATGGCGATTTTATTGCCTTGGACAACAGTACAATTTCCCTGGACAGCAATACCATAATTGACATTGCTGAAAATCTTAATTGGTAATTATTTTTTATGTTCAAAAATTGTCCTAAATCTTTAATCATTTGAACTTGAAAATTGAGACCATAATTGACCATTACCCAATTTGTTACCTGACCTACTCCTTTATAAACATGATAAAGATAAAAGTATGGCAGTCGAATGAGCAACAGTTTGGAGTGATATACATTTAGTCTTAGATGCAGGATTCTGCATATTAGTTTGTATTGGCTTTAATCTATCGGTCAGTTTATTTGTTAGTTAGTTTGTGTTTTGACCATGATGACATTTCTTTTATTTAATTTTAGGGAAAATGGAAAAATACCAAACATAGAAGATCTTGAGGATATGGTTGACATGGTAAGTATTTTTTTCTATTTGGTACTACAATTTTAGGTCGCTCCAGCCAACATGGCAGAAGGCTATGCAAACTATTCCCTAACTTTTTAATGGTTGTCCTTTAAACTCCTACATATTTTGATTTTCTGTTTGAGTACCATTGAACAGAATTTTACCATACTATGCAGAAATGTTCATATCATCATGATCCATGTCCTATGTGTTGTAACATTGGTGCTAATTGCTAATGATTATAAAAAGGAAAGAGTTCTGATACAAATATTGTATTTTTCTGCATTTTTTCTAGAAAAGTTGCTTAATTGGGTGACAGGCCCTTTTTCTTTTAAATGGCTGGATCACTGAATTTTATCTATTTTATATTTTATATTACATGTATATTATCAAAATATTTCAGAATACAAACAATGAATCCAGTAAAACAGGGGAAAGTGATTACCATCTGAATGATTTTGTTGTTGTCTATTTTGAGGTGATCAATAAGAAAGAGATGACAACCAAAAATTACATAGGCCAAGTAAGTGATATAAAATTGAACTAATGTTAATGTTTATTAATTAGAAAAGATGTGGTATAAAAGCCATTGAGAAAACTCTCCAATATAGACCAAATGACACAGAAATGCACATTTAAAAGTCACTGCACAGCCTTTAACAATGAGTCGGCCCAAAAATAAGTCTCAGTTGTCAGAATGTTTGTTCCTTCCTTGTTTTGTTTTACAGAGTTGCGATAAAAGTGGGGAAAATATGTCAAAATCTATAAGTAGTTAATACAACAGGCTGTTCCAGATCTCATTGATATCTAGATATTACAACTTGTCATACAAAGTTAAGAAAATCAGCTTCCTGGAAAATTTTGATGCAGTTTACAAAGCGTTTAATACTCATCAGTAAAGTTTATAAAACCTTTCTTATACTTTCAGATTGTAGAAATTAACCAGGACCTGATAGTTCAGTTCACCAAAGATTCGGGAACAAAGGACTATAAAGTGTGGCCAGAAATTGCTGACATTTCTGTTGTTTCCAGAAACCAAATTGTCAGACAGTTGGAGCAACCAGAAACAGTAATATTGAGCCGCAATTTTTACATGAAATTTGACTGGTGATATATGTGGAATCTCTTTTACTTTTTTCAGTAAACAGTCTTTGATTTTGATATTACTTATTTCAGTTATTTTGTTGTTTTCTTTTGCTCTCCAAACATGAATTTCTACTGAATTACTTTTGCTCACATCAAGACCAATTAATCATATGTTTTGTATATTAATTTCTTCTTTATTGATTGGAAAATGAATACTGCTTTAAGATATCCAGAAAAGTAATTGTTGATCATGTGTCTGATGAAATTGTTCTTTTGTTTAACTAAAAATACTAAAATTCATTATATTGGTGATCAGTGACGCCTTTTGTGAATTTAAATGGTGTTGAAACTGGAATAGGTAATCCAAAAATCACATGTTTAGTAATATCTACGACTGTTCAATTCGTATACCTACATATGTACTCAGGTCAAATTTAGGAGTTTTTATTCAGATATTTGGACTGCTTGTTATTTTCTTTTATCTATTATCCATTTTTAGGCAGTATATAAGAATTTCAACATGTTCAATAGCCATGATAGCTCATCAAAGATCATTTACTAAAACTGAAGCAGTTTCTATATTTCCTTTCCCAAGGAATACTGAAGCAAATATAATGTAAATGTCTGAGTCAGCCCTTTCCTTATATTTTTTACGTAATCCAAGCAATTCTGACTTTAATTATCATTTTTCAATTTCTAATAGGTGAAATTGAATAAATCAAGAACTCAGTTGTTTAATTTCATTTTAGATTCAGGTGGTTTTGTTTACTTCCAACATGTTCAATATTCTCAAAACTGGTAGTGTGACTTTAGTATTTTTGTCCACGTTGGAGAAAACGTCTTTTTGAATTAACATAATATAGTTGTGAATTTTTTTCCTGAGTGCAATGTTACAAAAGTTGCAATATCATTGTTATATTGTCAGAACAGTAAGGTACTTGTTTTTTGAAATGCTTGTTGATTTGTTAACTAATACTGTTGTTTGTTAGAAGTACAGTCCAAATAAATGTTATGCTGTTAAATAAAAGATGTGACTTTTATGTGTTCTTTGTAATGGTGCTTTTGAACAATCAATACTCAAATAAATGTCTCAGGAGAGTTTTTTTTATATCACTTATATTTTGATACTTTTTTGTAATATACATACCATATATAAACTATCAGAATTTTAAAATGTTGAAATGTTGTTTCCATTGAAAGGAATAGGTGTGTTTTGCTTCACACAATTTTATGAACTGACTTTGAGGTAAATCATTGTTGAGACAGCAGAACGTCATATTTTAAAAAAAAATAACTTTAAAGTATGGCAATGATGGTTAAACCCTAGTGATGACAATTTTTAATAATGTCCAGATAAAGTTATCATGGTACAAGTGTGGTAGGACACTTTGAACAATTGAGATTTATATACAGCATGAAGATTAAAAGTTAGGACAAATGTCTCTGTTTTTCATATTGGTTATTTTGCTATTTTTTGGAATGTACATACCATATATATATATATACTATTAGAACTATGTTGTTTTGTTTGAAGGGCATTGAAGTGTTTGTTTTATTCATTTCTGGTGAACTTACTCTTTTGTCATGTTTGAGATACACATGTTTTAAAATACATCAAGAATTGCTTGAATTTATTTTGAAATTTCATTGCGTTCTGTTACTTTCAAGTGATTGATCTTGTCACTTATATTTCTTGGTTATATAATTGGAATAAATAAGATTTTTACAGTCTGCCTTGTTTTCAATAGATAGTGATGACACATGAAATATGGTGATTATAATTCTTTAATCAGGCTTTGGACACTTCCACATTTTTTGGTGCAAGTTTAATATGACTGCATCAATCCACAAAAGTAGGGCATACTGCAAAGGTGCAGTGCAATATTCAAGGTTTTCTAGTCATTCTCTGTAAGTTTCAGAAAAATACTATTTTTTTCTAGAGAAATTTTATGTTCTGAAAAATGGCTAGACTGTGCTTATGAATATTTTTTTTTGTGATGTATATATTTTTAACCTTGTTATAGAATTTTAATGATTCAAATACTTGCATAACATGCATAAACCTGTGATGGTCATGATCTCATGTTGCTGATAAGCATGATAAGGTAACTGATTGCAAGCTATGTGGCTAATGCATTCAGTTTTATTGTTGTTACTCTGAATGATTTTATATTTCCATTTTTAGTGGTTAACTATATATATTTCTTTACATTGTTAGTTTTTATTAGTTTAGTGGTTAACTGTTTATATTTCTTTACATTGTTAGTTTTTATTAGTTTAGTGGTTAACTGTATATATTTCTTTACATTGTTAGTTTTTATTAGTTTAGTGGTTAACTGTATATATTTCTTTACATTGTTAGTTTTTATTAGTTTAGTGGTTAACTGTATATATTTCTTTACATTGTTAGTTTTTATTAGTTTAGTGGTTAACTGTCTCTATTTCTTTACATTGTTAGTTTTTATTAGTTTAGTGGTTAACTGTCTCTATTTCTTTACATTGTTAGTTTTTATTAGTTTAGTGGTTAACTGTCTATATTTCTTTACATTGTTAGTTTTTATTAGTTTAGTGGTTAACTGTCTATATTTCTTTACATTGTTAGTTTTTATTAGTTTAGTGGTTAACTGTCTATATTTCTTTACATTGTTAGTTTTTATTAGTTTAGTGGTTAACTGTCTATATTTCTTTACATTGTTAGTTTTTATTAGTTTAGTGGTTAACTGTCTATATTTCTTTACATTGTTAGTTTTTATTAGTTTAGTGGTTAACTGTCTATATTTCTTTACATTGTTAGTTTTTATTAGTTTAGTTGTTAACTGTCTATATTTCTTTACATTGTTAGTTTTTATTAGTTTAGTTGTTAACTGTTTATATTTTACATTTGTTAGTTTTTTTGTTGAGTTGGTAAATAAAGGAAGCAGCCAAGTTTGGTTCCATCATTTTCCACTAATAATAATTTTTTTTTTTGTACTTCTATAAGATATCAGTTAGACTTTTATATTTCACAATATAGTTATTAAACGTTTTTTGTATAAAATATCTGAAAAGGTCGTCTCTCTTAATTTAGACACAAAAAAATCTCCCTATTTATCCTTAACATAGAAATTGAAAATTATTTAACATCGTTTCTACAAATTTATAGTTTGGAGCTTTAAAATATAATATTATATTATTTCTCCTTATTCTTTTAACTTTCTTTAATAGAATGTGTGTTCAATGTCTTTTAAATATGGATATCAATTTTATACAACAACGGACGCTTTATCATAATTATCGATTTCAAGACTACAGAAAAGAATTTTTTTTTTATAGATATATTGAGTTTTGTATTCATTGCCAAAATTGGCTTTTAGTAATCAAACACAATCAGTAATAACCTTATATAGTGTAAAATCTTCACACAAACAAGAACAAGCTGTCTATTCTAGCAACTTCAAAACACCTTCCATGTAAAATAAAAGTCCTAGAAAAAGATATGTCCGTAATCCAAAGATTAAGTTTTGAAAATTCTGTTGTTATGTTTAAGGTGTATTGGCAAAAATGAAGTGATTATAAAAAAGATGTGGTATGATTGTCAATGAGCCAACTCTCCACAAGAGACCAAAATGACAGAAATTAACAATTATAAGGAGCCGTGCGGCCTTCAACAATGAGCAAAGCCATTTTTGGGGGGATTCTCTGCAAGATTATTCATTACCACTCGATAGAATTATAACATGTTTTGGATATTTCCTGCAGTCAGTCATCTGGAAATTGCACATTTCCCTATGGTCATTGAAATCAGCCATGAACATTCAAAAATATTTTTCAGGGAAATGAAGAAAACATTATAACAAACTAAGTTATTTTAATTAAAATATTACTAAACTAAGTGATATATATTAAACAAGAGGCTGTCACAACGACAGCAAACCGGATTTATTAATATTTATTTGTGTCCTTGCAATATCACAAGAACCATTACTGATGAATGGTGAAAGTGAAAATCGTCAATATCAAATTTGACCTCCAATTTGTCATCAGTATCAACATATTAAAATTTGAAAAGCTTTGATTGAATGGTTCATGAGTAAATGCAACAACGTGAATGGAAACGCCATTTTACAATCTTTCAAGAACCATAACGCATCAACGGTAAAAGTCAAAATCGTCATTATTTAACTTGACCTCTATTTTGTCATCAGTTACAACATATTAAAATTTGGGAAGCTTTGGTAGAACAGTTCATGCGTAAATGCACAGACACAACTGGAAACTCCATTTTTCAATCTTTCAAGAACCATAACTCCTGAACGGTAAAAGTCAAAATCGTCATTATTTAACTTGACCTCCATTTTGTCACCAGTAACAACATATTAAAATTTGGGAAGTTTTGGTAGAACAGTTCATGCGTAAATGCACGGACACGACTGAAAACTCCATTTTTCAATATTTCAAGAACCATAACTCCTGAACGGTAAAATTCAAAATCGTCATTATTGAACTTGACCTCCATTTTGTCACCAGTAACAACATATTAAAATTTGGGAAGTTTTGGTAGAACAGTTCATGCGTAAATGCACGGACACGACAGAAAACTCCATTTTTCAATCTTTCAAGAACCATAACTCCTGAACGGTAAAAGTCAAAATCGCCATTATTGAACTTGACCTTCATTTAGTTGTCAGTAACAACATATTAAAATTTTAAAAGCTTTGGCTGAACGGTTCATGAGTTAATGCACGGACAACATTTGATTGCCGCCCGCCCGACCGCCGTACATCCCCAAATCAATAACAGACATTTTTGTCACAAAAATCAGGTTAAAAATTACTTAAACGAGTGATTTCTATTAGATTAGTGATTTTTTTTTCACTCAAAGGGAGGTAAATCTTGTTACTTTTAAGAATGGTACTTGTTTCAGTGATTAGATAAATCACTTGTTTAAGTAAGTCCCCTCACTGTTCGTATCCCCAATAGTTCTAGGTCTGGTGTGATCTACTGGTAAAAAGCAGAGACCAAAATGGTGACGTGTATGGCCTGGTAGAGACTAGAGAACCCCGAATGGAGACATGACACAAGAGTTACGCTTGACCGAATACAGCCTTTTCTTGACCTGTAGTGATCTGCATCAAGATGCTTATCAAAAGACTAGAGACCATCCTTGTTAGGAAACCTTAACAGATATTTACACCTGCTATATACATAATCCATGGGGTATACGCAGTGCCCAGCTAGATAGGCCAGGTAACACTTTATGTGCTACTGTATATTGGATATCTTATTTTGTGAAGATATCAACTGATAAATGAAGTATAAACTGCAATTGATGTAGATTTTATTTATTTGTTAGAACCCATGATTCGATATTTGAATGTTCTTCCAGATTTTATTAAAAATCTCAAGATCTTTTGTTAAAGCTTATAAAAAAACTTTATATCTAATGAGAACTGTTCCAGCAAAACATACATGGGACAGGAGGGGCTAATCAAATGAAAAGATACATGATATTAATTGTTGGTTAGTGGAACAGGCATCTATTGACCGTTTCTGAACTTCCAAACATTAGATTGAAAACATGGTAAATGTAATGAAAATCGACTATACTTTAACATACTTCTAAACAAAGATAAATAGCAATTAATAATAACAAATGGAAGTTTTTAACGACTTACGCTATATATAAACGAATGTAGGACAGAAAGTCACAGGACAAAAAGTCACAGACAAAAAGTCACGGACAAAAAGTCACAGGACAAAAAGTCACAATTCATTTTTTCGGACTATTTTCTTTGAATAAAAAACGCTTATTTTTACAAAAATATTTTTGCATTTCTCTTGAACTATTGTATAAATTCTAACTTTGTAAACAAAATTTAACAAAAAAAGGTCAAAGTAAATCAAGTAATTGTTAAAAAAAAACAAAATGTCAAAGTGGCTTGGCACTTAAATGGCTTCATAGTGCCAAGAAATCTTTTTTTTTGCATCCCTCCCACAGTCAGTTGCAATTAATTTCGAGATTGACACAGGCTGTATTGTAATGTTACTAAAAATGATTTTGTCGTTGTAGGTATCTAACCTAACTTTTCTTTAGGAACCCGTATTTTCCGACACAATTTCAATAAATTCCTTTTTAATTACAGTTTAGTTCACTACATTCCACAAATTTGTGAGGTTTTCCCAACCATGCATTTATCGATATTGAGATAACGGAATCGCTTTAATTAATGTGGTGTTGTATCTTTACCCTAAGCCCGGGTTCTCCCTATTAGGAGTAGACAACTGATACCATTCTCCCTGCCAGGAGTAGACGATGGACACCAATGGGCCTCTGGTTGGATACAGCGGATGTCAGAGCCTGCGCACGCCTGCAGCGCCCTCTTCAGCCAATGGTCAACTACAAGCTAGACGCATACGAAGATACAGTTTACAACGCCCGAGTAATAGGTAATTACACAGTACTTAAGCCTAAGTCCTTCTTATATGCATACAGTCCAGGTCGGGTCCTTTCAAGGGAAATAGTCTTTCCCCAAGACGAACACAATGTGGTGTTCGTCTTGGGGAAAGACTATTTCCCTTGAAAGGACCCGACCTGGACTGTATGCATATAAGAAGGACTTAGGCTTAAGTACTGTGTAATTACCTATTACTCGGGCGTTGTAAACTGTATCTTCGTATGCGTCTAGCTTGTAGTTGACCATTGGCTGAAGAGTACATGACAAAACAAGCAGTAATGAAATTTTGTCAAGGTTGCAACGACCCAGAGGCTGGACAACACGCATGTGGATTTAAACCAGTATCGGTTGAAAATGCAATTGATATGATAAAGTGGTATCAGCATTCAAGAAAGGCGGTGCAAGCCCACATTGCTCAAGGAAAAACACATGAAGTCAAACAGGCGTCAGCTCCAACACCAACTGCACAAGTTAGTGACACACCATCAGTGCACGGGGTAGGCTCGTCTAAATCAAACATAGACACACGAGTATCTCAAATGGAGCAACAGCTTCGTCAACAACGAGAAGAGCAACAACAGAGCATGCAACAGATGCAAAGCCTACTGTCCTCAATGGCTACACTTACAGAGGAAATGCGACATTCAAACAGATCTAGTGGTACTTCGCCCAGTCGGGACTATAGATCAGATAATACCTCACGTGGACGTGGTCAAGGTAGAAGAGGTGGTTATAATAATCGTGCTGGTAACCGCAGGTCACAAACCCCAGACGGGGCATGTTTTTATTGTCATGAACTAGGACATTTCAAAAGAGATTGCCCAAAGTTAAATAACTCACCTGGCAGCAAACCGCCAACTCAGAACAAGCAAACAGAACGCAAATCAGTTACAATGAAATTGCCAGAGGACCAAGCTACAGAGGGACCATCTAATGGGTTTACAGTAGTAGGAACAATTGGGACTGCTCAACTGTTGAGAGTACAGGTAAAAATCCAGGACAAGCTAGTAACTGCATTGATTGATACGGGCTCAGAGGTTACCATAATGCAGGACAAAGTTTTTGATTCTCTGAAAGAAAAACCTTATGTCATTAAAGAGACACTTATGCATGGAGCAGGCCGAGAAATGCAGATGACCTGCAGAATTACTAATCCTACTCTGTTTAGTATACAGGACCTACTTTTCAATCACAACTTATATATCGCTCCAATTGACTGTGAGATGCTACTGGGCCATGACTTCCTAGCTAGTAATAATGTTATACTCAACATTGGTCAAGGATACATGTCCATCAACGACAAGACAGTTAAGCTAGTCTTAGGAGGAGAGACACCATCTGCTCAACCCTCAGTCAGCAGAATTACAATACCAAGCTCGGTAGTAGTCCCACCTAATTCAGTAATGCGAATGAATTGTACAGTACCAGTACAGGATAATGATTTTGTGATAGAACCAAACTCGAAGACTACACTCTTGATTCCCAGATCAGTTTGTGCTAAAGGACAAAGTCCAGTTGTTTGTTTTATGAATGTGACGGACAACCCTGTCCGACTCCAGGGTGGAATAGAAGTAGCTGAGGCACATGCTGTGACAGTAATTGAATCTATGGATGATCCTCAGGAGCTCAGTGTTGGCACTTGTTCAACCAGTAAAAAAGGTAACAGTCAAAAAGGTACACCGCCCCCACAGGAGGATCTACCAGATCACCTTCAAGAACTATTTACAACATCCAGTCAGGATTTGACAACAGACCAGAAATCAAAATTGAGAACTTTGCTTTACACGTACAGTGACGTCTTTGCAAAGACAGAGTTTGACCTTGGTAATTTTAGTCATGTAGAACATGAAATTGATACTGGTGATGCCAGGCCTATTCAGCTCCGTATGCGGAGAACACCAGCTTGTTTTGTTCAGGAGGAGGAGGCACACCTCAAGAAAATGTTAGATGCTGGAGTTATACAACCTTCAACATCAGAATGGGCTTCAGCACCAGTGCTTATCAGGAAGAAAGATGGCGGGGTACGCTGGTGCATAGACTTCAGAAGGCTCAACTCAGTCACATCACGTGATTTATTTCCGTTGCCCCTGATAGACGAATGTCTGGATACTTTGGCTGGAAACATATGGTATTCCAAACTGGACGCTAATAGCGCATATTGGCAAATAAAGATCAAGCCAGAGGACCGTAAGAAGACCGCATTTGTCACCAAATATGGATTGTTTGAGTGCGTCAAGATGGCTTTTGGACTTTGCAACGCACCAGGTACTTATGCCAGAGTGATGAACCTTGTCCTCAGAGGTTTAACGTGGAAAACTGTTTTGGCCTTCCTTGATGACATACTGGTTTTAGGACCATCTTTTGATGAACATCTCACTAACCTACAAAATGTATTTGCTAGATTTCGAGAGTATGGACTTAGATTAAAGCCTAAAAAGTGTGCTCTGTTCAGAACAAGTGTAGAATTTTTAGGCAGGAGTGTCAGTAACCAGGGCCTCCAAATAGGCCAGCAACATTTGCAACCAGTTAGTGGTTGGGTGGTGCCTACTTGCACAAAGGAAGTTGAACAATTCCTGGGATTTGTGAACTACCACCGTTCATTTATCAAGGACTATGCCAAAATATCTGCTCCACTGTATGAAGTGACAGGAAAAAATTTGTTTTCATGGAACCATGAACGTCAAATTGCATTTCAGACGTTAAAATACAACTTGGTATCTGCACCAGTACTTACTTTGCCTAACAACAAGGATTATTTCATCCTGGATACGGACGCCTCCCAAAATGCAATAGGCGCAGAACTCATTCAGGTGCAAGATGGAGAGGAACGGACCATAGCATATGGTAGCTTTGTACTTACAGCAGAACAAAAACGATATTGCACAACTAGGAAGGAGTTGTTGGCAGTAATTAGATTTACTAGACAGTTCAGACACTACCTTCTGGGAAGACAATTCACTGTGAGGACAGATCATAGCAGTTTGACATGGCTTGTCAATTTCAAAGAGCCCCAGGGGCAATTAGCTAGATGGTTGGAAGAGCTCAGCCAATATGACCTGGTAATAAAGCATAGGCCAGGTAAACAACACATTGATGCAGATGTCTTGTCTCGTCTCCCGGATAGGTTAAAAGAATGTCCACATTATACTGCAGACACCATACTGGCAAGTTTACCTTGCAAGGGCTGTAATTACTGCCAGCGAGCACATCAAAGTTGGGCACAGTTCTTATGTGATGTAGATGAAGCAGTACCACTGGCTAGAAAAAGAAAGCAAAAGCCAAGATTACTTAAAAGAGTAGCAACAGCAATGATGATGTTATTTGAAACTCCAGAAAAGGTTTCAACCTTGGAACAACCTGCAGTACCAGTTGAATCTGCAATTACGGAAGACTGCTGTCACACTAGCAGTTTAAACTCAATTGAGCCAAAAGCAAGCCAGTCGTCTGAGGAATGTGATTTACCACCATTCAGTACAGGTATGGAATTGATATGTACTCCATCAACGGCAAGAATTGTAATAGACGACTTTTCTGATTGTGTAGTGGCAGCAATCGCACAAGAAGAGGGCATAACTATCTCAGGTTTCAGTGAAGAGGATATAAAAACAGGCCAAGAGAGTGATCTAGACTTGATGTTTATCCTCCCGTATTTAAAAGATGGCTGTGAACCACTATCCAATGATTTGTTCCTGGCACCACCAGCAGCCAAGAGTCACTGGATTAATAAAGAAAGATTTTTCTTAGACGACAATGGTATTTTAAAGAGTCAACCCAAAACAGAGGGAGCCAATACAAGACTTGTTGTAACCGCTTCTTTAAGACAAACAGTAATGGAGCTCTGTCATGAACTGCCTAGTGCAGGACATCAAGGTGTATCAAGGACCATGTCCAAGATAAAGGACAAATATCACTGGTATAACATGACCAAAGACATTAACTTGTTTGTACTTAGTTGTGATACTTGTAACAAGAACAAGAAAGCCAGCAGACATAGTAAATGTCCTCTGACCAAGTACCATGCTGGGTACCCTATGGAAAGAGTCCACATAGATTTTATGGGCCCTTTGCCAAAGACGAAACAAAACAATGAACATATTTTAATGATGACAGACCAATTCACCAAGTGGACGGAATGTATACCACTACCGTCACAAACGGCTGAAGTAACTGCTCAGGCGGCTATTAATGAGTTTTTTACAAGATTTGGCTATCCATTCCAGCTATTCTCAGATCAGGGACGTAACTTTGAGAGCGCACTCTTTAAAGCAGTATGTGATTTGCTGCAAATTCATAAGGCAAGAACGACCCCATATCGTCCTCAGTCAAATGGACAGGTTGAGAGACAGAACCGCAGTCTCATGGATGCAGTCAGATGCTTTGTTGATTCACAACAAGAAAACTGGGATCAACATATTGCTCAACTAGGGGGAGCCATGAGATCTAGTGTCAACAGGAGTACAGGGTATACACCAAACAAGCTAATGCTGGGCAGGGAAACCAATCAGCCAGCAGACCTTATGTTTGGCAGTCAGAGCGAAAGGAAGTATGAGGGTGCTGATAGCTATATCATAGACCTTGAAAAAGCTATTAAAAGTGCGCATACCATTGCTCGGGATAAGCTCAAGACCTCCCAGGAGAGAATGAAGAGAGACTATGACCTTAGGGTCTTAGAAAAATCGTACCAGCCGGGGGATCTTGTGTATGTTTTAGACACTGCCCAAATTAAGGGTAAATGCAAAAAATTAGGGTCACCATGGAAAGGGCCAGGCATTGTAATTAGTAAGGTTACCGGAATGTCAGACTCAGAATCATTCAGGTCTTGCTCCAGCGAGGGCAGTGAAGATGAGGAAAGGTCTTGGAGGCCAAGTAGTTGTAACTCCCAGCCGGGAGTGGGCATTCAGCCATTTGATACCACAATCTTGGATGAAGCCAACCACAGGAGAAGGGTCAGGAGGGAAGTACCTGGCCAGGAAGGACCTGTGGAGGATCCCACAGTATTGCCGGAGGTACCAGCAATACCCCAAGTAAGTGAGTTAAAGGAACAGGAGGAATCTGTACAGGAACCTGGAGAGTCACTTCCTACTCCAAAGGAGCCTGCAGCCGCTCAGGAGGAAGCAGTCAAGGAAGTCGACCCTATGGCTTTCAAGAAGGTCATTCCAGAGGCTTGGAAGGGGAAGGAGCACCTGGTATGGACAGGACCATACAGTGGGTTCAAGGAAAGAACCTGGAGACTGAGTGACAGGGATGTCGCGTGCCCTGTCCCAGACTGTCCGGTGATAACCAGGCACTTGAGAGAACATGCCCTAGCTGACCACTTGTCAGGGATGTTCGGCAGTAAGTTTCCCCAACAGATCTTGCAGGACAGAGAGTTCCAGCATTTCAGAGGCCAGATGGTCATTCTAATTGCCAGATGGTTGACGGGGAGAGAGGATGTTACAGCCTCTGAGTTTGTGTCATGGCTCCAGCGACGTGCCGGCATCCCAGACGGAGTTAGGATTCAGGGAGTTGATATGCCCCCGCTCAGGGCTGTCTGTTCTGCTATGAAATGGCCACAGCGCAGAGTGTATACGATCCACCCATTTAATAGCCCAGTGGTTGTGCTGTATTGGGAGGGTGATGTTGTCCCTTATTAGACATCTCAGCCAGGCAAACAGAATAACCATTGCCATGGACGAGTACACCGGGAACAACGGTCCCACCTATGACCTAGTCTGCCAGATGAACTGGAAGTTCATGGCAACTACAGCTGTGGCAGAGCCCGCCGTGGCTCAGGCCACAACCAGAGTGCCAGCGACTGAGACAAGCTGTAGCTCTAGCTCTGTGGATGTCCCACCAGTGACACAGCCATTGCAGTCAGTGCCCCAGAGGGAGGAGGAAGAGAGGGTCACTCCACCAGTGGAGGAGCCAGCAGCCGTGGCCACCAAGCCAGACGAATCCTTGGTGGTTCTAGTGTACCACAACACTAGAAAGTTGGTTGGCGTAACATCTGTTGCTAGTGCGGTTGCTCAGGCTAGGGAAGTGTTCGACCTGGAAGACCAGGAGGTCGTGCTCACCTACCTGGGAGCGGAGTTGACCAGCTCAGTAAGGATGGAGTTGTTGCCAGCCATGGCAGAACTGACAGTAACAAGCAAATGAGCCATATATGAGATACATTGAGGATATTCTGGACTCTTTTGGGTTTTGTCTTAGCCTCCGCTTCCTGTCTGGAAGCTGACTCCCCAGGATTTGAAAACCAGGCCAGTGTAAAAATTGTAAATAGTAGACTAGTGTTAAACATTTTTACATATCGCCATATTGAAGAACGGTATTGGTGTATACATTGTTTTTTATGGTCATGGTTTTCACTTTTTGTTCCATGCTGGAACTGGTGCTTAATTTAAAGGGGGATTTAGTAGAATAGCAGGTAGTTTAGATTAATTGGAAATTCAAGGGGAGCTTAATGAACTGACAGAAATAGAGATCTTTGTAAATTTTTGATTATTTGTAGTAGATTTAGTTTTTGTGTATTTTAGAGATATGTGATTCAGAATTAGGACAATTCTGAGTTGTGGCTCCGAGTAACGGATGTGAAATTTTTTTTTTTTTTCATTGTCTTAGGCAAATAGTTCAGTGATTTATTTTTTTTAAATGCCATGTTTTTAGGGAAAAGATAAAATTTAGATAGAGACCCAATAGCCAGGGAACAGGGGGGTGGATTTTAGAAAATAACCCATTCGTTGGTTAGGTAAATTAACTAGTATTTTGAATTTAAGGCATAAGGGGCGTCTTCAGTTGTCAGGCCTTTGTCGGAACTTATAGTTCCTCCTTTTTAGGAAGGAGGGGGGTGTTGTATCTTTACCCTAAGCCCGGGTTCTCCCTATTAGGAGTAGACAACTGATACCATTCTCCCTGCCAGGAGTAGACGATGGACACCAATGGGCCTCTGGTTGGATACAGCGGATGTCAGAGCCTGCGCACGCCTGCAGCGCCCTCTTCAGCCAATGGTCAACTACAAGCTAGACGCATACGAAGATACAGTTTACAACGCCCGAGTAATAGGTAATTACACAGTACTTAAGCCTAAGTCCTTCTTATATGCATACAGTCCAGGTCGGGTCCTTTCAAGGGAAATAGTCTTTCCCCAAGACGAACACCACATTAGTGACTTCGCACTAGTCACTTACCATCTAACGTTCATACACAAAGTGACTAGATTATTTTTATTTACCTGAAATTCAATACGTTGCAGGAAAAGGGAGAATCTGTACAAACTTCAAATATTATGATATTGTTTTTGCTGCAGATGCATTGATAAGTTGCCTTTCTATATGGTCTAATATATGAAGTGAAGCGACGGATCAAAATTACTATTCAACTTCAATTATGTATATATAGATTTAGTACCAGATAGTTACAACGACAAAATTATTTTCAAGTTACCTGTGTGACAAATTAACATGTGAATCGGATATCCGACTAGAGTTGTCTTCACCACGAATACCATTGTGATAGAACAATTAGAGAATATTCGAGCAACCGTGTGTTTAATTTACTCAAATAATGTTGGAAACGTGTTCAGTAGTCCACCTAACTACATCTACACACTTTCTGAACTTCAATATGTTGAAGGTTACAAGAAGGCACATACTAGGGGAAACAAATTATAATCTCAAAATATATCCAATAATTTCCAAAATCATTATTTTGATTTTTTTAGTTATTATATAGATAAAAACGTGATTTGATTGTGGTTTTGCACCATATATTTGTATATGATTGGGTTATGGTTATAGTTCGTAGTAGGGCAGACTAATTTTTATACTGACACAAAGATATACCATAATAGAAGTAATCTATATTTAACAATCGTAGTAATTTAACATTATACGAAAGAAAGACCTTAGTTATTAAGTTTTATTTTTTTCCGGTCTAGAAATATTTGACACAGGACGCGAAGCAACCAAAATCAATCACGCGATTTTGTTAAATTAATCACATGTGGTTTTCCTTTTGAATATTTCAACTTGTACTAATCTACAATATTAGTTAAACATAAACTTATCTATAAGCACTGCACCGTTTTGCAGATGTTCTCGTCAACTATATTAATTAAACAATGTAATTTTTCTATTTTCTGCGAGGAGAGTTCTAAGTAGTTACCGTAGATGTTATAAAAGAGGGGGCGAAAGATACCAGAGGAACAGTAAAACTCATAAATCGACCATCAACTGACAACGCCATGGCTAAAAATGAAAAAGACAGACAAACAATAGTACACATGACACAACATAAAAAATTAAAGAATAACCAACACGAACCCCACCAAAACACTAGGGGTGATCTCAGGTGCTCTGAAAGCGTTATATAACAATACGATGTTGACTATTCTTTCTTTTTCTCCAGTTATCCCAATCAAGGAATTTGTTGGTCCTAAAATATATAGTATTACCTATGATATGACTGAGAAATCAGAAAATGGTGATGAAAATAAATCCGAAAAAGAAAAGAAAGTAGCCAAAGGGATCGTCAAATGTAAAAAGAAAAGATTTTGCGTCACACAATGTTTAAAACATGTTTTTTTAGAGGAAAGTATAACCATGAATTCAACAGGAAGTATTCGAAGTAAAAAACTAATTAAAACATATGTTTAATAATTGAGATGGTCTCAAAGTTCGGACCTTCCTATGAAAACTCGGATTTACCCAGATCGAAAAACGTTTGAACTATTTTGCCATTTAGGGCTCTTCATATCCACAAAGACTGGAATTCATCACACACGAAGTCAGATGACTTCAATTCTTGGACGCGTTTATCTTCCTTTTTTTGTTGCCGCCTCCTTAACTTGGTAGGACGTGCCAAGCGGCCTTCTTGGTGCCTTTCATTATCTCGCACTATCCGACTACATCCACAGTGAAGCCTTGCTGTGTCTTATATCAATAATGAATTGTAAAAATATGTGAACTCTTTAGAATCCTTTTAGAAATGAAAACAGAGCTGATACCACTTCCTCATAAAAATAACAACCAATTAATAACTGGAATGCCACCCAATTTGAATATATGGTGACCCACTATAACAGCATAATTAATTGGAATTGTGTTTAATACCATGATGGTTAAGTAGCATAAACGATCTCGCTCAAAGTTACAGGCTTACACAAAAATGAGTATGGCGTCCCGATTTTAAATATGGCACCGGTGACCCAATGTCAGTCACATGGTCAACCTCTAAAGTATGGCGTCCCATTTTTAGGGTCTTATATGGCGGTACTATCGGCCAACAGGAAAGTGGTAACACGACGTAAATTAAACACGTGTACACATTACAACTCCCTATCCATGCTTTCATCAAGCTTCAAACCGAATATAAATTCCCTATCATAAAAGTTTTAAAAAAAACGTTAACGAATACATTTTCGTGAACATAGAGCGCCTTTATAATTCATTTTGGTTTGGAAAAAGAAACTTTTTTTAAGATAACTTTTTAAATAAATAAATCAACAAAATAAGAAAAACATTATATAAGATATACATGAAATTTTAAAGAGTTTTCATGTTTTTGGCTAATACAAAATATTTCTGTATAATTATAACTATATGTCATGTCTGTAGTTCCCTTTTGGAATCATTATTTTATCACCATTTTCTAATTTAAGTTCACGGGTTCGAAATGATTATTAATGAACTGTGTGGATACAAAAAAAACTTTACGGCATGCTCAAGCTTTTCTGGTTCCATTATTGAACGATGAAATTGTTTGCCTTTTCGTTCATAGTGCATGTAAAGGGGCATATTGCCTAGCCTCGTCAATCTTATACATTGTTAGTCCAGGTATCATATTTTGAAGTTTAGAATATTTTGCGCGTGAACAGTTATTTTCACGACAAAAATGTCACGTACAAATAAAGGCAACAAAGCATCAAAATACAGTCGTTCTTTTCTTTTCTTTTTTGTTAACGTTAATACTGCAAATATTGACATTTAAATGTCTAAAATGTTACTAATAATTGCAAAGTGAGGGAATATACATCCTTCAGTTATACTGCAACGGATATTCTAGATAGTATCAACAGATTTGACTCACAACAATATTTGATTGAAAAGACTTTCTGACGTTTGTTGTGGACATCGAAATAAAGATTGTTCATGAGCACTAAAATACGTATCGTATGTTGTTTTTAGTTTAAGAAACACTTTTGAAAATAAATACTTTCAATCTTGTTGTTGAGCTCGGTATACAAGATGGAACTGTCGTAAGAGATCTGTATCTGCAATCAACAGTCTTACCCGAGCAACTACATGAGGTAGGGCATCCATTGACGGTGATGCAGGATGGATATAAAAGTTAAAATGTCTAATTGTACTTGCATTTCTACCTAAATTTCCTTTATTTGTAAAATCATTTTGATTTTTTTTCTCCCCATAATCTGACATAGGTGTTAGGGGGAGAACATCAAGGGGGAGACCATTCACTACTATTTTTCCATATCTTACTTTCCTGTATGTTTTTTCCCACTGCTTTTGCTAAAAAAAAAAAATATAACAAACTATTTACTAAAATACATTTAAAAATTATTTTTGTTGAGCCTTTGAGTGATTACAAAAAAGCGAGACATAGTGATCCTACATTCTGTTTCGTCAGCGTCCACAAATTCTGATTGAATTATCCAAACAATGGTAAAATTTGTTGAAAAATGTTGCAAATTTTCAATAAACGTAGTTGGTTTAATTTTACTTATAATACAATTGTCAATACGTATCAGAAAATTATCTTGTTCAAATGACCGATTTAAGGTAATATGAAATACAATTATTATAAAAGTTGTCAAATTTACAGTATAATGTGAATAAACAGCTGCGCCATGAGCGCATGATACGCCCGACGTTTGTGTGGAAGTTTTATGCAATAATCATAAATAGTTTCTGAGAAAGTTTTAAGCAATTACCATTTATTGCTTTTGAGACACGGCGGGACATGTGAAACCCCCCCCCCCCCCCCCACCCTGTTTATTTTTTACAAATATCACTAAAATAAAATTTTGAATCAAACCAAAAAGTATACGGATCTTTAGATTAATATAACAAAGAAGTGTGTACAGTTTCAAGCAATAATCATAAATTGTTTTTGCGATACGGCGCGACATGTAAAAAAAAATCTCCCCTTTTTTACAAAATACTCAATAACTCAAAAATAAAATTTTGAGTCATCACCATAAAGTATACAGATCTTTAGATTAATATAACAAAGAAGTGTGTAAAGTTTTAAGCAATAATCATAAATCGTTTTTGAGATACGGCACGACATGTATCTTTTGCTCTTTGCACGTTAAGAACCCTTGCAACAACTCTTTGAGGGGTCCGTAGGTGGCCTGTTGCAAGGCAAAATTTTGGTCCCTATCCAATATATCCTCATTTTCTAGTGGCAGTCCAAATTTCCCCGACCATCATCCCAGATGGCCTTTATTGTATCAACCTACCTTCTGTATTTATTGTGAACTTGTTCTCGTCCTGAATATGCATGAAATATTTGCCACTGGACGTTAAGCAACCAACAATCAATAAATCATTTTTGAGATACGGCGCAACATGTAAAAAACCCTCCCCCTTTTTTACAAAATACTCAATAACTTAAAAATGAAATTTTGAATCATCACCAAAAAGTATACAGATATTAAGATTAATATAACTAAGAAGTGTTTAAAGTTTTAAGCAATAATCAAGAATCGTTTTTGAGATACGGTGCGACATGTGAAAAAAAAACCACACCCCTGTTTTAGTGACAAAGTGCCATAACTCAAAAAGTTTAAATCTTATTTTCACGAAAAAGTATACAGATCATTTGACCATCATAAAAAACAACTATATTAAGTTTTAATTATTTGTTACACTCTATTAGATTGTCAGTTTACATGAAAGAGGGACGAAAGATACCAAAGGGACAGTCAAACTCATAAATCTAAAACAAACAAACAACAGCACACATGACACAACATAGAAAACCAAAGAATAAACAACACGAACCCCACCACAATCTTCGTTCCATCTGTTGCAAACTTAGAAGTTCTACCGTTTTATATGGCGCGTAACCAGAGGGTATGTGTTTTGATAAATACTATCCGCAAGAAATTAACAATTGTCTGGAAAATCAAATTCCATGCCCGGTCCTATAGGTTTCATTTGGTGGTTGGTAAATGCGCCATTGTTGTGACCTAGAAATCCAGAATGTGTATCAGATATATTTTTTTTCTGTTGTCTTAAATAATCTACAAATACATAGGGGGATATTTTAAAAATCATCATACTATTATTTTTTGTAAATTGTCGATTAGATAACTTTCATTTTACTTTTAAACTTTTCTAACGTATTTTTTCAGACATATGGTACCTTTGATAACTATTTACACCACTGGGTCGATGCCACAATTGCCACTGCTGGCATTACCAGCCCGGTAGTCAACACTTCGGTGTTGACTTGAATGTCAATAATGTTGTCATTTTTATAAATTTCCTGTGCACAAAACTTTGAATTTTTCAAAAAATAAGAATGTTCTTATCCCAGGCATAAATTACCTTAGATGTATTTGGCACAACTTTTTGGAATTTTGGATACTCAATGCTCTTCAACTTTGTACTTGTTTGGCTTTAAAAATATTTTGATATGAGCGTCACTGATGAGTCTTAACTCCCAAAATCAATCCCAACCTTCCTTTTGCGGTCATAAACCTTGTGTTAAAATTTCATTGATTTCTATTCACTTTTACTAAAGTTAGAGTGCGAAAACTAAAAGTATTCGGAGGACGACGACGACGCCAACGTGATAGCAATATACGACGAAAAATTAAAAAATTTTGCGGTCGTATAAAAAGTGCTAAGAAATATTATTATTTTTCAAAATATAGAATAATGTTTTCAAAATGCGCTGTATATTACAAATTCTGAAAAAGAGTGGTTTTAATGTACAGATTATAAGATACATAACTTTGTTCAGAATATAAATTTTTAAGAGAGATTTTGTATTAAACTTTCATTATGAACTGCACCCAATTTGGCAGTGAAAAATTGAAGAACTATAACTGCACTCGACTTTTCAGTATATTGAAAATTCTAATGACGTGTGGGTTTTGACGGACTATAATTTTTGATTGACAGTTTTATATAGTAGTTTTAATCCATTGTCACTGATGAAATAGTGTTGTTTCCTGATACAACAATCACAGCATTAAAGGGAATCATTCCTTCAATAACTGTATCTGCTTGTTCTTCGTCACTAACTAATTCTCTGAGGGCATTTATAGTCAGAATAAACATACTCTTGTTTACAGACAGGGACAATATCATCTTCTTTGTAGAATCCATCTACAACTACATTGTGTTGTTTTGACACAAACTGCAAAATAAAAAAATTAGGAATACAATATAACATTAGCAGGACGTCAAATATACATATAATTATTTTATATGTGATTTCTAAGAAATACTTTAGATATTAGATTGCTTTGAAAACAGTCAAAACTAGTCAGATTATCCTGATCAACACGTACAAACTATTCCGGCAGATATTGTTATGAGATATATAAAGCTAACTTTTAAGAATAAACGTGTTGTTTATTATTGTAACTTCATGATATGCTGCTAATCAATATAAACCAAGTGAATTTTATAGCAAATCTGTTGATATATGATTTTCTGTTGTGATAAAAAATTTAAAAAAAAATAATGTACTGGCAAGTTGTGTTTCAATTTCATGTAATTGATAGTGTTGTGATCCTGTGAAATTCATTGAATTTTGGATATCTATCTTGGTAATTAATGTATAGTCTTGTTATTTTGATATATTCTTGTTTCAAAGCGACTGATTTGTAATGGTCTGCGGAGTTACAGATTTACATTTAAATTTATTTAAGACATACCTCAAGTGTACTTTGAGGGAAGGTCTGTAGGCTGATCTTTTCTTTGTGTATATTTAGTTTTAAGAAAGTGATTTTCAGTATTCCAAACTTCAATAGATGTTTCAGCCAGTTGTCTCCACATGCTGACTTTAACTTCCCCAGTGCTGTCCTGTATATAAATCTGCTTTTATTAGTTTTATTGTTTCTTGTGTTCTCTGGGTTACTCTTTTTAAAACAGCATCCACCTTAAAAAAATAATCATAGATTACATACTTTGTTTGAACCTGCAAAATCAGTATCTTATATTCAATTATAATTGTTAATGTATATGTCTTATTTGTTTATCTATTAAAATTGACAGGACTTGAAGATAGAAACACCAATGTGTCCCTGCGATATCATTATCATTGAGGGTCTATACTTCTGAAACCACTTCTGATAAGTTATACCACCTTAAACGATCTATTCCCTGTTGATAGTGCCACTGAAATAGAAATGGAAGATGTGTTTCATTAATTTGTATGTATTGATTCTTCTGTCATATCTACGAGTTTTTGTATAGACACTGGGTGGCCTTTTAAACAGTTTTTGATTCGAGCGTCACTGATGAGTCTTTTGTAAACGAAACGCGCGTCTGGCCTAAATATAATATTTTGGTCCTGGTATCTATGATGAGTTTATTTCCGTTTTGAGTAAAAAGGAAACTAGACTGTTTTTATTTAGGATCAGAAAGGAAACTGTAACTAGTAATATTATTAAATGTGACCTTATAGAATGACAAAAAATAAAAATCAAATCAAAAGTTCCATATGTAATCAATACTTCGTTGTAATTCGAAAGTGCACAATAAACGACTATTATCATAAATTCATTTATTAATATTTCATTTTGATAACTATCAACAAGACAAGAAAAAGACAAAATATTTTATTTTATCAACATATATGAAACATATAGTTTATAAACATATGTAAGTAAGTAAGTATGGATGACATTATCAATAAATAAATAAATAAATAAATATAACAAAGAGTCACAAGCAAATATAATTCATGATTTGTCTATATACACATCAAAGATTTAATATCTTGGTTTTGTACGACACACTCTTGGTCTTTTGGTCTGATTTGGTTTTTATACTAGTCTTTGCGGGTTTGGGATTTCAAAATTAGTATTCACTGCTCGAACGACTCACCACCAAAGAGTTTATGCTTTTTATTTATGATATATATGATTTTTAACATATACAGAAATTACGTAGAGCATTGTATGACAATATATCTTTTAAAAGATTTATGAGAGACTATAGAAATCAAACTGAATTATCACTATATAATAATCATGTCTCTAAAACATTTCCGTTCTGTAAAACCATATAACTACATGACTTAAATTATTTCAATTCTGTTAAAAACATAACTATTAATCCAGCATATAAAAACAATTTCTTAAACTATTTAATTTTGATTTAAACTTTTTGGCTAAATCTGAAAAATTAAGTTCACTAAACGGTATGCGTTTTCTCATCGTTTAAGGTTGTATTGCGCGACCTTTATTTGCCTTCATCTTCGCCGTTCCACTATGATCTATGGACAGTGGTGGATATTTGTCTCAATTGCAATTAAACACTTACTATCTATTTATATGAAATATAAATTTAATAATAATTACCTCTTGAAGAATTTCAAGCGGCTTGTTGAAAAAGGGTTGCATTAAACCCCAAGGACGCCACATTTTAACTCTTATATTTGAAGTAAGTCTGTATTATGATTTGTGTCTATTCGTGTAAATATTGAAACAGTAAATGGGAAAGAATAAAAAGAAAGAAATAGACAACATACTCCGCTTTGAGTAAAAGCCAATTTCTTTTGTTTTTACTATTATTTCCGCAAATCTTTTATTTCCAAAAGCGAAAAATAAACACTTTTTCCAAATATTTTTTTCCCAACGAAGCATTAAAGAAAAGATCAACAGCCCTTTTAGAACAAAGAATATAATTTACTAGTTAAAAGATAATCCATCAGAATTGATTGGATCAATTAACAAGGTGATCAGACATTAGCGCGTGTCACGTTAAAAATGTTAATTACTTTTAAATCTCATCGAACCAACTTTTAACATATTTTTCTAAAAATAATGATTTATCTTAATTAATGATCTCGGTGCATATTTAACTTTTGCTTCATATCCTTAGTGCAGTATTTATAAATTCGTCAAGCTTCATTGGATTCAATCAACAATGTGACAACTGGACACATTACACAAAATCGGCGCGTGCCATATAAAATGTTAAAAACTCTTTTATTTCTGAATACATTTACACCAACATTTAAATATATGCTCTTTATTCAAATCTGTATCGTACTAAATGATCTTGGTGCTTATTTGACTGATCCATCATGGGCTTAGTGCACTTCCTAGAGCTTAGTGCACTAAGGCGGCCTAGTTGGTGTTTAGACGTACTGTCTTGATTCCCATGTTTCCTACATTACTTCTGCTTTCATTTCAACGCTCAAACAGAACATTTTAAAAAATATTTTTGATGTGATCTGTATGGTAGCAATTCAGTCGCTATGTAATATTTTTGTAATTTAATGTATTTCACATACATTTCTCGCAGGGAACTGCCATTTAACTTCTGATCTCTTTGTTGATATAAAATAATCTGGTGAAACATATGACGACACAATCACGATTTCGATTTCTTATATAATAATAACTTATGAAGAAGGTACTTTGATAGAGTCTAACCAGATGCTCCGCAGGGCGCAAATTTATACGCCCGCAGATGTCGAACCCTGAACAGTTGGGGCAAGTATGAACACATTTAAGGGGAGCGTCTAAACACCACCTAGGCCGCCTTGGTGCACTTAGCTCATGAAACTGCACTAAGTCCATGATGGAATGGTGCAAGAATGAAAGAAACATACCATCGGACGTAGTTTTCATGAAGGTATCCAAAACATTTGCTTACATTCCTTTAACACTATATTTTGTTTCAATAAAAGGTACTGTTAGTTTGATCCAAAATAATCCAAGTATAAGTTGATGTTATTGATTCAGCATATCAAAGAACCCCAAGGATTCAATTTTTGTTTAAATCAAACTGAGTTTAATTTTGGATCTTTTGGACCTTAATGTAGACCAATTTGAAAAGGGACCAAAAATTAAGAATCTACATACACAGTTAGATTCGGCACATCAAGGAACCCCAATTATTTAATTTTTAACCGGATTTTTGTGACAAAAATGTCGGTTATTGATTTGGGGATGTACGGCGGGCGGATCAAATGTTGTCCGTGCATTAACTCATGAACCCTTCAACCAAAGCTTTTAAAATTTTAATATGTTGTTTCTGACAACTAAATGAAGGTCAAGTTCAATAATGGCGATTTTGACTTTTACCGTTCAGGAGTTATGGTTCTTGAAAGATTGAAAAATGGAGTTTCCAGTCGTGTCCGTGCGTTTACGCATGAACTGTTCTACCAAAGCTTCCCAAATTTTAATATGTTGTTACTGATGACAAAATGGAGGTCAAGTTGAATAATGACGATTTTGACTTTTACCATTCAGGAGTTAAGGTTCTTGAAAGATTGAAAAATGGTGTTTCCAGTCGTGTCCGTGCATTTTCTCATGAACCGTTCAACCAAAGCTTTTGAAATTTTTATATGTTGTTACTGATGACAAAATAGAGGTCAAGTTCAATAATGACAATTTTGACTTTTACCGTTCAGGAGTTATGGTTTTTGAAAGATCGTAAAATGGCGTTTCCATTCATGTTGTTGCATTTACTCATGAACCATTCAATCTAAGCTTTTCAAATTTAAATATGTTGATACTGATGTCAAAATGGAGGTCAAATTTGATATTGACGATTTTCACTTTCACCATTCATCAGTAATGGTTCTTGTGATATTGCCAAGACACAAATAAATGTTAATAAATCCGGTTTGCTGTCGTTGTGACAGCCTCTTGTTAATGACATCGAACAAAGTTTAACTTTGGATCCTTTGGGCCCCTTATTCCTAAATTGTTAAGACCAAAACTCCCAAAATCAATCCCAACCTTCCTGTTATGGTCATAAGCTTTGTGTTTAAATTTCATAGATTTCTATTAACTTGTACTCAAGTTATGGTGCGAAAACCAAGAAAAATGCTTATTTGGGCCCCCTTTTGGCCCCTAATTCCTAAACTACGGACCTTAACTCCCAAAATCAATCCCAACCTTTCTTTTGTGGTCATAAACCTTATGTTTAAATTTCATTGATTTCTATTTACTTATACTTAAGTTATTGTACGAAAACCAAGAATAATGCTTATTTGGGCCCTTTTTTGTCCCCCAATTCCTAACCTGTTGAAACCAAAACTTACATAGATTTCTATTTACTTAAACTAAAGTTAGAGTGCGAAATCTAAAAGTATTCGGACGCCACAGACGACGAAACCCGCCTATAGAATTTTAGAACAGCAACTAAGAGACAAAATCATAGTGGTGATGATTTCTGTTCTTTCTATAATGAAAAAATAAAAATCTAAGTTATAGTGTTGCTGATTGTTGTGTTTGTATTATAATGCAAAATTTATCATGACTTAATAAGAAATGTATTGTATCCATAGAACACTTAGACACTACTATCAACATCCTTGCATGAGCCAAAAGAATCATCATCATCAACATTTGTATTCACTTCTATGGAGCTTTTCACTTTTTATACCACTGTCCCAGGTTAGGGGGAGGATTGGGAACCCGCTAACATGTTTAACCCCGCCACATTATTTATGTATGTGCCTGTAATTCAGTGGTTGTCGTTTGTTTATGTGTTTCATATTTGTTTTTCGTTCATTTTTTTCACATAAATAAGGCCGTTAGTTTTCTCGCTTGAATTGTTTTACATTGTCTTATCGGGGCCTTTTATAGCTGACTATATGCGGTATGGGCTTTGCTCATTGTTGAAGGCCGTACGGTGACCTATAATTGTTAATGTTGTGTCATTTTGGTCTTTTGTGGATAGTTGTCTCATTGGCAATCATACCACATCTTCTTTTTTATATTTAAGAAATTAATTCACCTTTCCTGTAAAGCCTGAAACATTCTGTAGAAGAGATTTTACGGTCGATGCTAATTTTGAGACAATTTTGTTATTACTGGGCATGTTTTCACTATTATTATTTGTGTTTGGTGCATCATGGGATTGCGGACTACCATTAATAGATTCCTCATCACTTGTGTCTTCGCCTCGTACTTCATCTTCACGTGCGTTTGTTGTGTTCAATGTGATACCTTCGATATCGGAATTTTCGTACCGTTTCGAAACCGCTATCGTTTTTGGGATAAGCGATATTTTTTTTTTCTACGTCTGCTTCAATCTTAAAGTTTAATTACCGGAGTTAACAGAAAATTAATGAAGACAATTAGCGGAGATAAATAGATCCATAAGGTTTATAAATTTTTTTAAATAAGATTTTCGCTATTCGCGACCGACACATCGTAGTTTTGTAATTAACTAATTCAAGACAACATTAAAATCTTCTTAAAACGAGCTTGTTTATTATACCCCCGCTTTAAAAAAGGGGGGTTATACTGTTTTACCTCTGTCTGTCCTTCCGTCAGTCAGTCCTTCCGTCCCATGAATAGTTTTCGTCGCATTTTTCGTAGGAATTACAATACAAGGATTTCTGAAATTTGGTTTTCAGAGTTTATCTAAGACCGTGTGATGCGTTTTCAGATTCATCACTCGACAACTTTCTGTTTACCGAACACTTGCATATTTTTACACTATTAATATTATCCACTTGCGGCGAGGGTATCATCAGTGTGCAGAAGCTCGCAGTTTCACTTGTTTTTACCGGAATATGTAAAAAGAGATAAAGGCAGTACGGTGACCTATAGTTGTAAATGTTTCTGTCATTTTGGTCTCATTTGCAATCATACCACATCTTCTTTTTTTTATAAATCCCCAAGGGTGACTGGGGTATAGAAATATGGTCACTTGGTCTTCTCCCGACCGGCAGTAAAACGCTTGCCGAAGTGGGACGCCCGTTTGGCTGTGCGGGATGTATCAAGTTCGCAGTCACGTCCGGTCAGAAGGGGGACGTTAAATCCGATGCCTCGTGTAAAGAGAGTGCCATGCTATCTTTGCACGTTAAGAACCCTTGCAACAACTCTTTGAGGGGTCCGTAGGTGGCCTGTTGCAAGGCAAAATTTCTGTCCCTATCCAATATACCCTCATTTTCCAGTGGCAGTCTAAATTTATCCGACCAACATCCCAAATGGCCTCTATTGTATCAACATACCTATTGTATTTATTGTTAACTTGTTCTCGCTCTGAATATGCATGAAATATTTGCCACTTGACGTTAAGCAACCAACAATCAATCAATCTTTTTTATATTGTATGGTAATTATTTGTTGAGCTTGAATAGACAATTGTCTGCTTGATTGAATATTATTTCATATCCTTAAGGATGTAGATAATAGAAGGCCACGGAGAAAACTTCCACTGTGAATGAAAGATTACGAACTGTAAATTATTTATTTTGAGCAAGGTTGAGCGGTAAATACCAATCCCTGGTATTTACCAGTGGAATTTACCTCCCCGGACTATACTCCAAAAGTGGTCAATACTGGTTAATTGAAAATTCCGCGGTTGTTGTTGCTGTTAGTTGAAGTTAACACTTGATAAAAAGTAAAATATGCTAAAACTTTAATCTTTTAGCTTATAAAATTAATGAATTTGATGTTTCATTCATGTAAAACACTCATTCCTACCGATTTAAATTTTAGTTTTAATGAATTATGATATTGCATACTTCAGATATATATTATACAACTCGTCTAAACATCAACCTAACAATGTTAGATCTGTAAATTTTTGGTTCTTCCCTCGCCGGGATTCGAACCCATGCTTCTGTGATATCGTGACACCAAATCGCCTGCACTGCAGCCGTCCCGCTAGACCACACGACCACCTGGGCTCTACACAACATTACATTTTATTTCAACATTTATAAATAAATATATTATTTATTCAAAATGTACGATTTAACAGATAATCAGAACACACGGTAAATAAAACTACAGGTAAACAGTTAATTTATCGAAGTGACATAATAAAAAACAAAAGTAAGAAATGAAATAGCTTTATATGTGCATGCACGTGAATCTCATTTCAACTTTGAATCTGCTTTCAATTTTCTGCTCTTTTTTCCAAACTTTTCAACTTTGAAAGGCATTCTCCAACATGAGCATTTTGTTTGTCAAACTGTTTTTGTCAAAATGTTCTTTGATTGTCAAATAACTTCTCCAGTGTCTGAAATACAATTATTTGGATATATTTAAACTATCATTGGTATTATTAATTCACCAATCGTGTGTCAATTTATAGTATTTCACCGTCGCTTTGACTTGCACATAATCATTATCTCAAACACGAATAGCATGAGATCTTAAAAATAACCATAAACACAACGCTATCGCCTACAAATCGGAAGTATACAGTTTTTCAGTTTTGTTTGTAATACTGACAATTTTAATTTCGTACAAGAAGAGATACTTTATATAAGATTTTCATCAACACATACAGAAAGAACAAACAAACTAATCATTACAATCAATTATATGTACATAAAATGGTAATATATATATTTTCTTTCTTATCTATCTATTTGACTGAGGAGGTACAGTTTTACATCATAGTTATACAATTTATATACTAAATAACGTAAAATAGCTTAAAGTTAGTGAACGTCTGAACTTGTACATCTCACTAATACCTTTTATGCAACATTTACTGACATCATAATCATTACTTCGAAATATGAGGTAAAATTCTATGTCTGAAAAATTATTGAAAGAAGATACAATATCTGAAATATTCTGAAAAAAATTAATTCTCAACTCATGGAGTTTGGATCATTTTATGGTGAAGTGTAATTCATCCTCAACTTCAATTTTACATAGAGGGCATATTCTGTTTTTCTAAATCAATCTTTCTGTGTCTGCCCTTTTCAATCATAAGGATACTATTACTTATTCTAATTCTCACAAAGTTTGAAATATCAGCTCTGTCTATCCCCAAGGGTGACTGGGATATAGAAATATGGTCACTTGGTCTTCTCCCGACCGGCAGTAAAACGCTTGCCGAAGTGGGGCGTCCGTTTGGCTGTGCAGGATGTATCAAGTTTGCAGTCACGTCCGGTCAGAAGGGGGTCGTTAAATCCGATGCCTCGTGTAAAGAGAGCGCCACGCTCTTTGCACGTTAAGAACCCTTGCAACAACTCTTTGAGGGGTCCGTAGGTGGCCTGTTGCAAGGCAAAATTTCTGTCCCTATCCAATATACCCTCATTTTCCAGTGGCAGGTCAAATTTCCCCAACCATCATCCCAGATGGCCTCTATTGTATCAACCTACCTATTGTATTTATTGTGAACTTGTTCTCGTCCTGAATATGCACGAAATATTTGCCACTGGACGTTAAGCAACCAACAATCAATCAATCTGCTCTGTCTATATCTAATTTTAAAGTCTTCCATCTCAAATTTCTTTTTCTAATCCTTGTAAGTTCTTAATTTATTTTCTCTTTTATCAATAATATTTTTTGAAATAGAATGGTCCCAAAATTTTATGAAATCATTTTTCAATTTTTGTCGAGCCTGCAACTTTTGTTGCAGAAAGCTCGACATAGGGATAGTGATCCGGCGGCGGCGGCGGCGGTGTTAGCTAACTTCTTTACAGCTTTATATTTTAGAAGGTGAAAGACCTGGATGCTTCATACTTTGTATATAGATGCCTCATGTTACGAAGTTTCCGTCAGTCACATGTCCAATGTCCTTGACCTCATTTTCATGGTTCAGTGACCACTTGAAAAAAAAGTTCAGATTTTTTGTAATGTTGAATTCTCTCTTATTATAAGTAATAGGATAACTATATTTGGTATGTGCGTACCTTGCAAGGTCCTCATGCCCGTCAGACAGTTTTCACTTGACCTCGACCTCATTTCATGGCTCAGTGAACAAGGTTAAGTTTTGGTGGTCAAGTCCATATCTCAGATACTATAAGCAATAAGGCTTGTATATTCGGTGTATGGAAGGACTGTAAGGTGTACATGTCCAACTGGCAGGTGTCATCTGACCTTGACCTCATTTTCATGGTTCAGTGGTTATAGTTAAGTTTTTGTGTTTTGGTCTGTTTTTCTCATACTTTATGCAATAGGTCTACTATATTTGTTGTATGGAATGATTGTAAGGTGAACATGTCTAGCGGACAGATGTCATGACCTTGACCTCATTTTCATGGTTCAGTGGTCAAAGTTAAGTTTTTCATTTTTTGGTCTTTTTATCTGATACTATATGCCATAGGTCAACTATATTTAGTGTATGGAAATATTTGATGATTATATATTAGTCGTGCAGGTTTTATTTGACCTTGACCTCATTTTCATGGTTCATTGCTCAGTGTTAAGTTTTTGTGTTTTGGTCTATTTATCTTAAACTATAAGTATTAGGTCAACTATATTTGTTTTATGGAAGCATTGTTAGCTGTACATGTCAGCCTGGCATGGTTCATCTGACCTTGACCTCATTTTCATGGTTTATTGGTCTTTGTTTAGTTATCTTGGTTAATGTAACGTTTAAGTGACAGTTGTAATAAAGCTTTATACTTAGGACTATCAACATAATATCAATGATTAGTAAAGAAGGCGAGACATTTCAGTGTGTGCACTCTTGTTTATATATAGAAACAGTCAAACGATTTTTACTAAATGAATTTTGATTTTCCCAGACATGGTCAAATCCAACTTTTTCAAATAACAATTTCATTTTAATTCTATACCAGTCTGACTTATTATTAAGGTTTGATGAATAAATTTTATTTATTAAGCTATCTGGATTTGAATTTACTATATGATGCCAGTAACCTACACAAAGTTTAGTAGCATCAACAGAGCATGGGATCCTACCCAATTCTCCCAAAACTGCTAAATTTGAAGCAGTTTTGTTAACTCCTAAGACATATTTAGCAAATTTAATTTGTACTTTAACAGGTTGATATAAAAAATATCTCGACTCCATGGAAACATTATTTTTCAACAAAGTATCTAAACATAAAACTTCACTACAATAAAGAAGTATAGGTTTAACACAGGAATCAAATAGTTTAAGATTTGGTAATATATTTAATTTGTCTGAATGCAAAGTTTTATAAATGCAAAATGATGCTTCCCTTGCTTTTTCACATAAGTATTCATTTGCCTTGGTAAAGCTACCTGAGGGTTTAAATAATACTCCAAGATATTTGTATTCTGGTGTAATTTCTAATACATAATCTTTGTATTTAAAATTGTGTTTTTTAATACTCTCCCAGATTTATTGAAAATAATAACCTTTGATTTGTCTATATTTACTGATAAATTGGCAGGTTTATCATATAAAAATCTAATAATGAGTTAGAATAGGACACCATTTAATATCAACACGATTTATTTAATTTCAATATAAAAATAAACGAGCCTATGGCGATTTTATTATTACCAATTAAATTAAATAACGAGTGTTGATATTAAGCAAAAACACAATTTAAAAAAAATCAACTGACAACTGAAACAACCAATGAGATGAGATTATGTCAGTTGATGAATTTTCCAAATCTTAGTTATAATCAGAAGTTGGTTATTATACATTGTAGATTCTTACATCATAAGTACATCTCTGGATTTATCAAATCAAGTTAAGTTAAATTCAGACCAAGATCTGAACCTGGGATCTCTCAATAACCTGAGTGCTCTACCACTGAGCTATCTGAGTGTATTTTCACCTATATGCCGTCATCAAATCTTACATTTTTAACTGACAAAATAACAGTTAAGGAGTTTGTGACGAGTTTATCAACCAAAAATTATGAGTCAGAAAAGGATATCAGGATATTGGTTAGAATCAACACGATTTATTTAATTTCAATATAATGATAAACGAGCCTGTAACGAGTTTATTATTACTATTGAAATTAGATAACGAGTGTCGGTAATAAGAAAAATTCAATATTCACAAGTTCTTTCACCATAACAAAACCAAGTCTTGGCAAAACATTTATAAGCCATAGGCTTGTTTATTATTATTGAAATAAAATAACTTCAGTTGATATCAAGTGATATCAAATTCTCATTAGTTTTGAAACCTATAAATATCAAAGCAAGTTATTGCATTTAAATATAATAATAAACGAGCCTATGGCAAGTTTATTATGATATTTTAATGAAACAACAAGTGTTGATAATAAGCAAAATTATAATCACAATTTTTTCACCATAACAAGTAAAGTATTGTATTTATATCTTAAAATGGTAAAACAAGATAGCAATTGCTTTCATAGAAAATTATGAGTTTCATAACGAGTTAGAATCTCACTAGATGAATGAGAATCTCACTAGATATCGCTTGATATCAATACAAGTTATCTAATTTCAATATCATATTATAAACAAGCCATATAATAAAGACATATACAATAGGCAGACACATATATATGAAGGCAAATAAATACGAAGAATTTAAGAAATGAAGATAACGACTTTTTCAAGAAGAAAAAAATCTGAATGTCTATGGGAATTTGTTTTTTACAAGTCAATAAATTTCACTTGAGTATGCTAAAAATTTACTTTTTTTTTTATTTAACTTCTTCAAGTAAATAAAAAAATTACCAGTGACGGATCCAGATTGGAACTTTTTATAAGGGGGGCCCGCTGACTAACAAAAGGGGTCCCGCTTCAGTGATTCCCTATATAATCAAACATTTTTTCCCCTCGAAAGAGGTGGATTGTGTCTCCATGTCCCACCCCGCTAGATACACCTATAATTACTTGTACTAGCTGAACTCCTGACTGACAATGGATGCTTCATAATGAAAATACCTGTTTCTAAGTCTTTTACAATTATTTTTTATTCTGACATATCCAGAAAATGATATGTTAATGATATTGGTAAACTCTGTCTATAAAATATCGAAATGTCTTTGTTTCATTGTTAATGATACTATTAAATATTTTTGCTGTAGCTTAATTTGTCCTGAAGATGATAATCTTGTCATGAAAGGTCTTAAATCTTTGAAATGGTATGATGCTGCAAAATAGGAGTTTTTACTTATAGAAGAAGTACAGTTGGATTTACAACATGAAAGACATGAATATTTAAGGGGGCTCGCAGGTCTAAATCAATTTTTTTTTTCTAATATAGGATTTTACTATTTTTTTCTATGCTTAAACTTTATCTTATACCTAATAGAAATATAAAATAAAATATGGGGTTACCGTGCAATAAGGCTCATAATCTGCCTCCGTAAGAAGCATTCATTTTTGTTTCGAGATGAATTTGTAATGAAAAACACATGTTTAATTTTTTGCTGATTTTTTTTATACCTGCGAGCCTTCTTAAATAGTAATTTGTCAATTATCTCAAGAACCACTATATTTAAACTTCTAAATAATAAGTGAATAGATCTGCAAAAAACAAAAGTGTAATTATTTTTTTTTTCAGGAAAAGGATAATCTTCGGTCAAAAAGCCTTTTTCATGGAAATAAGATAGTCTATACAGTACATGTAAACTTGTTTTTTAAGGACGATACAAGTTCTAACGTTTCAAAAAGATGGAACCCATTGCATACATATGCAGCTGGCTGGTCTTTCTGTTTCATAACTTAACAGGATTAAGTTTCATAGCAGAATCCTCCATTAGATGCTTGATATAAAGTTTAATCATGTTTATAGCATCTGCTTGCGCGTCTTCTAGTGAGAAAATACAAAAAGTAATTATTTTAAAATTGATTATCTTTCATGAGAAAGAATTTAAAGAATATATTTAAACTAGTCGGTTGGCAGACTTGTTTCTTGAGTACACGCGAAGACATAAAACATTTCTTATTTACACACAGCAGGAAGAAAGTTATGAGAACCGTGCCCATCTTTATAGTTCTTAAAAAAGAGAAATAAATCTCTGAATACTGTAAGCAGAACCTTGAAAAAAGGAAACTTTTTCATACCGAATTCGTGACCATTTGAACACCTAAATGAATCCCCATCACTGGCCTTTGCACGCATGTATTGAGTGCATTTACGGGTACACTGAGCGCAGTCTAAATTCGTTAAAAGAAATCCAAATTGCAAGCTCAAGATATCCTCATCTACAGAAAGCCAGAGGTATTAAAAAGTCCACAGATTATGGAAATTCCTGATGTCAATGCCTTCATGAATATTCTTTTGAAGTTAGTAACTGTCTTCGCAATCAGTGTTTTTCCTTCCTTTTCCACGACCAGACATTTTTGGAATGACGAGAACGTGATAGAACTTAAATTTTATCACTTTATATAAAACCAAAACAAAATCTTAAAGATAGCCTTCTATTCATATACCCAGTATAAAGCCACTCATACATTTTATATCTAATTTTAATTTTATCTACATACAAGTTTTATGATGGCTTGCCAATTTTTTATGAATGATAAGGCTTTACAATGTTCAGAGGACATTATTAATTTGAGTGAACGTAACTACTATGATGAACAAATGGCAGTGTGTACAGAAAGTTGTCTGATGCCATCACATGCATGTAATTTTAAAATATGCTCAAGCCATGTTACTATGTATTTGGAAAGAAATGAAAAAAGAAAGAGAAGAACATGTAGTGAAATTCCATTTTTGATAAACTCGCATGAACAGCCTGACGCAATAAGACGATCGGACAGAGATATGTCACTGTCAAATGATGAGGCTATAAACACACTTTATGTACTTGTCCTTCATATTTGTACAGGTAAGCATATATTTTTTTTATAATATTATAAAATCAATTTTCTTGCACAGAAATAATTTCGTCAATGTAAATTTACAAGGCAGGGCCTATAGCTCTATCTTCACCAAGCCATGGCCCGGTGCATCTGTGATGGCTTTATGCTTGTCTGATGATGCACTGGTCACCGCTGGATTACAAAGTAAACACGCACACATCTACAACAAGAACAAAAAAGTTAAGATAACCACAATTAATAATATTAAACTAAAATCAAACCTTGCAGCAGGGTCACTCACTCTTTCACTCTGATAAATATTTGGGCTTACGCCCCAATGTCATTGACGATCTCACAAGTGTGTTTTTGTTTATCGCTCATCTGAAGCTGTGTTTTTCGAAAAACTAAGGATTTTCTTATCCCAGGCATAGATTACCTTAGCCGTATTTGGCACAACTTTTTGGAATTGTGGATCCTCAATGCTCTTCAACTTTGTATTTGTTTGGTTTATAACTATTTCGATTTGAGCGTCACTGACGAGTCTTATGTAGACAAAAACGCGCGTCTGGCGTACTAAATTATAATCCTGGTACCTTTGATAACTATTTAAGGATATATCTCCTCATCTGAAAGAGGAACATATACAATGCTCTTTAACTTCGTACTTCATTTGGCCTTTTAAACATTTTTTGATTCGAGTCACTGATGAGTCTTTTGTATGGCGTGTGGCGTATAAATAAAATTGTTTTTTTTTAATCCTGGTATCTATGATGAGTTTATATACACAATGTAGCTAATAAAAACTAATCCGCAATTTCTATATGCATTATATGTACACCTTATATCCTGTATCAGTTGATTCATTTTAGAGACGAACAATTGAACTTGTAATGTCCTCTGATGATGAGTTTTCCGCTGTATTTGTTTTGTCATTGCACAAAGCAATTTTTAGAAAGTTGTGCGTTAGCAACACACTTGCAGTGACAGATAATCGAAAATTTTCTGCTCCAAGATAATTTAGTACTAGTGTTTGATTCTATGAAGATACTTTTGAAATATTTAGTCCTTTTAAAACGATAACAGCTTGAAAAAGAAGGAAAAAATGTTCACGATTACAAAATTAAAATACTTTTTATTATGTTTATTTATTTAGAGCATGTCCATATAATTCCTAGCTTGCTTGTCTTTTAAACTTTAACAAAAAACATAGGATGCTAATAATGAACAGTAAATGTGAAAGCTCTCAGTTGTTGTGATAAAAAGTGTCATGAGTTTCATGAAATATGGTCTCATGGTTGTCTCCCGACTCGCAGTAAAAGGCTTGCCGAAGTGGGGCATCCGTTTCCATAACTGAAAGAACTTGAAAAGATTCTAAATCTAAAAAAAAATTTCCTGGTCATGGATAACTTCAATTCTAAAATAACGTGGTCCAAATTGTCAGTCCTCATTGGGTAAAAACGACAAATCAAAGTATTCGACTTTATACAATACAATATTTTTATGTCAATCAAGGAAGCCCTAAAAGAGCAGTACAATTGCAAACAATTTATTACAATGATTTTTATTATTTCTTAATGATAGCAAAATAAAACCGCAGATATTTATATTTATCTTATTTTTTGATGTGTTGTAAATAGAATTATACTGCAATCAGCTATTTTACTATACAGATAAAGCTATACGTATAAACGTCAATGACCTAGACTGACCTGTTGGCCACGCCGACTTGCCGGAACTACTTTCTTTCAACAATGTCACGTCACTTCCTTGGGAATTGTGTCAACAATTGTTAAACTGTCGTTGTTTTTGATTAATAGAAATAATAAAAAAAATAATGATAGATTCGATAGTTATATTTTCTTACGTGAATTATATGTTTGTTTTTATAATTTTTGACAATTTCAATGCATTCTTGAAAAACCAACATATTCCAATGCCATAAACCCTTCCCCAAAACTTCTTCTGCTAAAAATTCCAGAAAATTTCGGACGAAGTCGCAAATTTCAATCTCCTGTGGTCTCCTATGAATTTATTACCAGATGAACAAGATGTTAATCCAGATATTGATGAAGATCTGGAAAATGTCCTGATCCAAATAGATATGTTGGCTGATCAAGGAAGTACTGAAGTATGTCCTGAATACTCCTTTGAAACAAACACCACTGAAACTACAATTACATGTATTGCAACTGTTCCAGACACAACACATGAAAACATGGAACTTGATGAAGATAAACAGTTTGATGAAGAATTTTTACATTTTGATGACACTGGTGTACAAAACTTTCTGGATAAACAGCAAAACAAAAACACTGCAAAGAAACATACATAAATAATGTGGCGGGGTTAAACATGTTGGCGGGATCCCAACCCTCCATCTAACCTTGGACAGTGGTATAACAGTACAACATAAGAACGAACTATAAAAATCAGTTGAAAAAGGCTTAACTCATCAGATAGACAAAAAACACAAGTGGACTTGCCCGGGCTATGTTTGTATTAAGTTTGTCTTTCGTTTACATTTATAAGAAAGGTGATAACAAAAACCCACCTTAAATCTAAACTTTTCAATAGACGTTAAAGATTCATCCGAGTACTCGCGAGTACTCGAGTATCATGACCGAGTATCCGAGTATTTAATTTCAGATCTTTGGCATCCCTAATTTTCAGTCATTTTCCGTCAACAACAGGAGTAGGACACGTCACATCCTGGTATTTCGGGTAAACTGTGACTATCTGTTCATCACTGGCCCCGTCTACCACAGTGGCATCTGCCTCACCGTCTGAGGTGGAGTCCTAACTTTCTTGAGCCTCCTCATCACTTGCCAAAGTTGTCTCTGTTGGGGAAGCAACCTTTTGATTGCCACTGTTATAAGAGAGAAGACGTTATTAAAATCAAAATATATTTTATTGGCGAAGTAAGATCATGGCTTCTGTCGGTTACCAACCCACAAACAAAGGGTCTTTGGGCAACCGTAAATTAGATGCAAATAAAATAGATAAATAAAATTCAAAATTCAAATAAAAACTAAAATGAAATAAAATTTTGAAATAATGGGGTGCTGACTTGAACCCTGGCAACAGATGTCCAAAATCAACATGAGAAACTGCGTTTGAGGTGGAAATGAAGATTACATGGATTAATGTTCTAAATTAAATAATAATACAGTGATAAATAAAGTTCATCGGTACTGGTGCAGCCTATAAAGTCCGACCTAGTGATGAACTCTGCTAAAAGACTGTCATAACATTATTTATCGGTACACTATGACTGTTAATCCGTTATCACTCATCAGATGGACGTCATACTGTGGTTAATTGTGTTTATAAACTGGTGAAGAGTTGTAAATCCAGAAGCCGTGACAGGAGTTCTATGTTGAGGTTAAAAACAAGCAGAAATCTGTAAAATAAGACATAAAACAGCAGTATCGAAAAAATAAAAGAGGAGGGATGGGTGGGTTTACATTAATTATGCGTACAATAACCTCAACAATCTGACCTTAGATAAATTCAGTTACTTCCTAGCAGACCGTGCATTCAAAATATTGTGAGGAGTGCTTTAGCTGTTAAAATTGATATGCCGTGTAATCGAATTAAGACATGCGCGTAACATTGACCTGTGCATGAACTGTCGCAAGTCTTGCCTTCCTCTGATAACGCGATTTAACGGTCAAGCCCTTTAAATCGAATTATAAGAGAGAGGACGTTATTAAAATCAAAATATATTTTATTGGCGAAGTAAGATCATGGCTTCTGTCGGTTACCAACCCACAAACAAAGGGTCTTTGGGCAACCGTAAATTAGATGCAAATAAAATAGATAAATAAAATTCAAAATTCAAATAAAAACTAAAATTTTGAAATAATGGGGTGCTGACTTGAACCCTGGCAACAGATGTCCCAAATCAACATGAGAAACTACGTTTGAGGTGGAAATGAAGATTACATGGATTAATGTTCTAAATTAAATAATAATACAGTGATAAATCAAGTTCATCGGTACTGGTGCAGCCTATAAAGTCCGCCACTAAACAAGTTCAAAAACATTCATTTCATAAAGAATGTTTTGGAACTTGTTACCGCCAACCAGTACCATACATTGAGAGTCGATATAACAGATAACTCTGATTGTAATATTGTGTAATAACAAGAATCTGACCGCAGTAACTACTAGCTAACAGATTCCCGAAGCCAATGACCTACTTCGCCGTTTGATGGTAAATAAATGGATGCAAATTGATAATAGCATAACTGGATAATGAATAGATAAAAATAGATACAGCATAACTGAAATTGTAACTTGTATAAAATTAGATAACTTTCAATATCTGACAAATAAATATTCCTTCTCACTGTAGTTTGGTTCAATCACTTATTTGGAATCTTGTTCTTGTATTGCAATCGTGGTAACATTGGAACCAAGCAAATTTGACTAAGGTAACAAATCTTGGAGAAAATCAATATCGCTTATAAGTTAAGTCCTATCGTATTGAGCGCTTTGTCCGATGTCATGTCCATTTTAGTGGATTACTTAATATTGCGGGGCCCTTCGAGAATGAGCATACGATTAGTTTATCTCTTTACTTAAAGTGCCTCATAACACTTTGACCTTGCTAACAAATTGTGATACGAAAATGTATAAGAGAACACAACCATAAGTAACGTAACAATCTTCCGAGCACGAACGAAGTCATTTGGTGATTGAAAAACCCACTATCCAAGCACGCTTTTGGAAACATGAAATATCTTAAATGACAATCAATCAAAATCAGCTCCAGATTGGTAATATACAATATAGAAAAATAATTAAAATTGATATGATAACAGATGGAAATATTTGACTTACCAACTGTTATGTTTGTAAACATAACTAAGGTTAATTCTTTTTATATTACCAATGACTGAATTCTATTTTTACCATCAGAAAATATAAAAACTAAAAGATCTGACATGAATGTCAATGAGGCAACTATTTGCCTAAAATTTAATAGCGTGGGCGTAAACAGCTATAGGCCACCATACAGCCTTCAGCATTGAACATAGTCCATACAGTATAATAGCAATAAAAGGCCCCAGCAACAATTAAAACAAGAAAACAAGGCCATATTTAAGTATAAATCAATTTAAACGTAAAACAAGTATAATAGACTGTGACAAACAACAAGTTTGTGAGAAATAAGCCCTCCCGTAACCGGGGACAGTGGTTAACAACACAAAATAAAACAAAGTTGAGGTAGGTTTGACTAAAAAAACTTGTTCAAAGCCAATTGAAACTAGTAAATGAATCGTGTTTCCCAGACAAAAACTTTTTAAACTGAGGTGCAGTTAAGACCCCCCAAAAATTGACTCTAAAAATAGCCGATGGAATATTTGCCGTCTTTCGGGCGCTCGTCAATACGGCATTAAAACTGGTATTGTGTAACATTTGTTGTGTTTGTTTAATTTTGTTTTTGCTTCATAAAACTAATATTCTCTAATATACGTATATACATAAAATTCCATGTATAACTGTTCACAGTATTTAACCCAATTGCGTTGTTTCTCTTTCAGATAACAAAATCGTACTAATTAGCAGTTTTATAGTCTGAGATATACGCTACTATCAAATCTAAACCACAAAAGCAATAACATTAATTCATCGCCTAACTTATTTGAACTTTTCTTGACCTCTGTAATGATATAAATAAGATTTAAGAAAACCTTTAACCCAGACAATAACTCGCTTAAGATATAAATTTATATCAGCAATTTTCAGACGATAATTTTATCAAAGATCTACACATCTGGTAATATAGTGTGTAAACGTAACTTGCAGAAGTGTATACTATTTCTTCTCTATTCATTATTAATGGTAATTAAAAGATTATAATTGGCAGTAAGACAACTATCCACTAAAGTACAAATGAAGTAAATGTAAGCAAATATATGCAACCGTACGGCTTTCAACAATGAGAAAAACTCATACCGTATAGTCTGCTATTAGAGGCCCCGACATGAAAAATATAAAACAATTCAATTGAGAAAACTAACGGCCTAATTTATAACAAAACAGTTTACGAAAAACAAATATGACAGACATAAACCAACGATGCCTTTTTCCAAGTATAGTAGTAAAACTATCTTGCCTTGCTGATCAATTTTCTAAAATTTGGGACTAATGGAAACATTGTTATCTGTAAAACTAATATCATTTGAATGCGCAAGTGGATTGCAAGCTACTAGTTCCACTCATATGAAAAATCCAATAAAGCTAGTTTAAACAAACCCCGAAAAATAAAGATTCGTTACTTGAACGGCAAAAAGATGGCAATAATATTTTCAGTTTATGTAAATATTTGATAGTTATAGCACTCTTGAAAATCAAAATTTGATTATCTTGTCCATTACATGTAGCATTTTATTTTTCTGGGCACGATTAAAGCGTGCGCAAAAAAAGCTGTGTGAGTAATGACGATTTATCCTAGTGCAAGACCTTAGTTTGATCACATTATTTATACATAATACAGACAGGGTATGAATGAATTGTTGTGATCATGGAACATGAATAATAGCCATAGATCTAAATCAACTGGTCCCCAATTACAAGACTGAAATTGCTTTCTTAAACCGAAACAGCTCGTTTCCAACTTATGACCTGAACCCTGCTAGCTCCAAGTCTTATTTGCTCATATACTGGATGAGCTCTCTTGCCTACTTCAAATTGGTTGTTAAATAAATATCTAATATAAAAATGCATCAGTTGACTTACTGATATCATCGATATTTACCGTTGATGAATTTTTATATAGCTGCGAGATACCATTTTTTTTTATATTATATACATGTATATATACTTCGCACAAATAGTGCAGAACTAGTTTCTGAAATTACTGAAATGGTTCTCTCTTTTATAAAGATGACACATGAAAATAAATCAAATTTAGGTAAACTTGTGGTGAGAATGATATAATTAGAATAACGGTAAAAATTCCTTCGTGATATGTACACATACTAAAAATGCTCTGAATATAAAATTACTTGCGGGACTATACCTTCGCAGTGTAATTATAAAATAAATCAGTGTTGAAATGTTTTCTAATCGGGATGAGATAAATAGATAAGAAACCAATTATAAATAAATCAATCTTATTCTTATTCGTGGTATGTTCTTTCATAATAAAAGCAATCCGGATCAATATAGTATTCGCCATTTTAAATCGTTTTCCTTATTATGCTCGAAATGCTACTACTGAAATCATTGTTAAAGCTAAATATGTCATGTACTGAATTAGCTACATTAAAATTAAAGAATAACATACGTATAGATGGTCCTGCTGATGAATGAAATAATCCTGCATAATAAATTTTCAGTTTCTGTTTCAGATGCGTAGCTATTTTGACATCACATGTGGCTAAAGCAGTTTTCTTTACCCCAATTATAACACCTCTTTCAACGCCTTTTCTACTCAGACATCATAAACCTTCCAATAAATGTCATTATGAACAAATATAATTAAAATAATATATATTTTATACACTAAATAAATATCAAAATGTGTGCAATGCAATTTGGATAACCGAAAAAACAATCGGTTATAAAGACATTACTTCAAAATATGAATGAATATTATTTGAAAATAAATATTATAATATATATCAGAGACATATTGTATTATATGTCTCTGTATATATGCAACGCAATTTGGTTGACCTAAAAATAATCGGTTATAAAGACTTCACTGTAGCTGCCATATCAAAAATTTTATCAACTAATTTTTTTTTAACGGAGGCTCAACTTTGAAATATATTACGATTTACTGCTGTCCTAAACACGCTAAAGAACAATTAATGGTACCATAAATTAATTAATTTCATTTGATGGTGTTAATGTCTCACATTAAGGCAACCCCATTATTAAATAATAGTTAACTTACCTGATAATGGAACAATACCATTTTAATCTGCATTACGAAATGTAAATTGAATAGAAATACCTGGAATCTAGTTTCCAATTTTAATACCTCGATAAAAAGATACAAAAATATCAATGTAACTGGAATTAAAAACTATGTGAATCAAACATTTATTATACAATCCAGCATAAATTAAAATAAATTCGCTCGTATTATAATAACTTAAGTCAAAGATTTGTATACTATATATAAATCATTGCTTTAGTAAATTGTCCACTAATGTATAAATTATCAAGTTGAATGTGACCGATTTTAAATTAATTAATCAATAATATGTTGAAATTGAAAAATTAATAAGATAAGTATTCACATTAATTATGCGTACAATAAACTCAACAATCTGACCTAAGATAAATTCAGTTACTTCCTAGCAGACCGTGCATTCAAAATATTGTGCTTTAGCTGTTAAAATTGATATGCCGTGTAATCGAATTAAGACATGCGCGTAACATTGACCTGTGCATGAACTGTCGCAAGTCTTGCCTTCCTCTGATAACGCGATTTAACAGTCAAGCCCTTTAAATCGAATTATTCTCAATTGCCAAAATAGCTCAAAGACATCATTGATAATCTGTAGAATTCAATATTTCATAAGGAACAACTATGGAACTAACGAAAACGCGCATGCATTTTCCCGAGGTAATGGGTAGCAACGTCTAGGGAAATGGATTAGCAACCCTCAGGGGCTATGGGTTTTGTAACAACGCGCGTTAGCAAATCAAAATCCTAGAAATATACAAAGCGGGGATTATATTTATAATGGGTAACTATCTGGAGAGGAAATGATAATTGTACTGTAAGGTGTGATTGATGACCACAAGACAGAATAATAACTTAAATATAAATTTACTTTCTAATGGGTATAGAACCTTGGTTTTTTTTTAAAGTGCACAACCTTGTTTAATACATTTTGTTACCAGATTTTGGTAATTTATAAATGGTATTGTATTTAAGACATGATAATACTTAATAATAAGGATTAAAAGTAAATATATTTTTTAGAGACTTGATATTTGGGAAGTAGATTTTCCTGAACCAATGGTTGCTGTTTTTGAGGGTTAGCGCTATAGAACCAGGTTTAATCCACCATTTTCTATATTTGAAAATGCCTGTACCAAGTCAGGAATATGACAGTTCTTGTCCATTCGTTTTTGATGCGTTTTGTTATTTTATTTTGCCATGTGATTATGGACTTTTCTAATTGATTTTCCTCTGAGTTCAGTATTTTTGTGATTTTAGTTTTTTTTGGATATGATGGTTTGCCAGTTGTTGGAAAATCAAATGCAGGTCTTCAGTGTTTTACTTGTCAGTCAAGACAGTGCTACCACTACAAAAAAAATTTAATATCTTCATCTGATTTAGAAAAAATCCGGATGCTTTAATTCAGTTTCAAATTCTGGTGGAGCAGACACAGGAAAACCCTGTTCCTTCATATATATACCAGAGTGTATCAAAAGTAAGAATACAGTTTAAATCATTTGATCATGTTCAAGAGTATCTGACTGGAGATTATAGTAATTTTACTGGAAGACGGATTTTATCATTTTTGGCCAGATGAAGACTTAAATTGCCCATCATGTGGATCAAGTTGGAGTGAAGAATGCTTTCAGCAAGGAAAAGATGATTTTATATACCTTTATGTCTGTTACCATGTACTGAAAGCAAAAGGTGTAGCTATTGTCAAATAGAAGTACACTTTTCACAATGATACTATATATTTATGTACGTAAATAAAAGAATGTTTAAAATATTTACACAGGAGTGCACACACTGAAATGTCTCGCCTTCTTTACTAATCATTGATATTATGTTGATAGTCCTAACTATAAGGCTGTATTAAAACTTTCACATACACTTAACATTAACCAAGATAGGTGAACAAAGACCAATGAACCATGAAAATGAGGTCAAGGTCAAGGTCAGATGAACCATGCCAGGCAGACATGTACAGCTAACAATGCTTCAATACAACAAATATAGTTGACCTATTACTTATAGTTTAAGAAAAATGGACCAAAACACAAAAACTTAACACTGTGCAATGAACCTTGAAATTGATGTCATGGTCGAATAAAACCTGCGGGACTGACAAATGGATCATAATATATTTCCACACACCAAATATAGTTGACCTTTGGCAAATAATATAAGATAAAAAGACCAAAACTTAAAAACTTAACTTTGACCACTGAACCATGAAATTGAGGTCAAGGTCAGATGACATCTACCTGCTAGACATTTTCACCTTACAATCATTCCATACAACAAATATAGTAAACCTATTGCATTAAGTACAGACCTAAACACAAAAACTTAACTATAACCACTGAACCATGAAAATGAGGTCAAGATCAAATGACACCTGTCAGTTGGACATGTACACTTTACAGTCCTTCCATACACCAAAAATACTAGCCACATTACTTATAGTATCTAAGATATGGACTTGACCACCAAAACTTAACCTTGTTCACTGATCCATGAAATGAGGTCGAGGTCAAGTGAAAACTGTCTGACGGGCATGAGGACCTTGCAAGGTACGCACATAACAAATATAGTTATCATATTACTTATAATATGCCAGCTTTAGCTGGCACTTATGGTAGAAGCATCGTTTTGGAATAAAGAACGATTACTCTTTCTTCACGACCCATCTGAAAAGTTTCGTCACTCTCGTAAAATCTCGTAAGATTTTTTTTTAATTGGTGGCCGAATTTAACTTTTCAACGCGATCTTGAATAAACGGGACAGATCGGAATAATTTCGATGTTAACTACGATATTAATTTTTATTTCTTTGATAAAACAAGAATTCAGAAATTTTGGTAACTTGTGTAGCTTATTTAAATTTTATTGTACCACGGAAATTACCGAAGTTAGGATAACATTAACAACATCTGACGCCATGTTTCGTCTGCTTCAACATTCCATTATCAGTGAGGTCAAAACAAATTACCTAAAAAATCACAGGTACTTCATTTAAAAGTCACAAAATCATAGTAAACGATTACATATTAAGCGTAAAAGTTCCGTCCAGGCATGGGAACACAGAAAAAACTTCTGAAGGCAATACATTTAGGATTTTTTTTATGGACGTGGAGCATGCGGGGTAAACTCCGGTGCACTGGTTGACCACGAATACTTATGTTCATCTGCCAAATTAATCCCCACATCAAGGAAAACTGATAATTATACTTTTGAATGTGATCACTGTTATTTATGTAGTCAATGACGAATTAAGCATTTTTCATAAGAAAGTCCCGCTGACGGGGCGCTCTAGTCATGCTTCAGTGGTTCCATATATAGTCAACAATTTTTACCCATGAAAAGGGGGGACCGTCCCCCCTCTGGATCCTATGGTAGCCCACAGACTAATTCAAAACTTAACAAAAGTTTAAAACACAAAAAATTATTCAAATAATTCACAATCTTCTTATTCTGTACTTCCTTTGGCAAACTCTCAACAAATCTTTTCATTGATTATGCACCTTATCCAGTCCCAGGAGATGGAAACTGTTTTGTTTTCTCTCTCTTAGTTTAATCATAAAAGGAGACTTGAGTCTGAGTAGTACATTTAGAACTCCCTCGACACCATTTGCGAGTATGGTCTTGAGAAACCATGCTAGTCCATCTGACAGGGACGATAAATGGCTGACCCGTGTGAGAGAGAGAAATATCTCTTGCACGTACAAAACACCCTTGTAGATTTCATTAAAGAGTAGGCTAATGCCGCTACAAGGGCAGCACTCGCACCTGCAAAGTGGAGAGGGATTTATATAAGTTGTAATAACTTGTTTCCCAATCCACTATAAATAAATATGTTTAAACTACTGACTACTGTATATATGGTATATGCTCCCATATTGTCCAAAATTGGATTTTATGGGAAGATGGAGTTATTATGAAAAACAATGAGGATCAATGAGAATACCATGACTTTCATAGGTATATACAGGGCATGTTACTTGGAAGTGTTTGGGGTACATTCTAAAATTCTAGCTGCAGCAGACTAGTCGCCTGCATATTGTATGCACCAGTTAAAACCTTTTAGATAAAAAAAATCACTCTACCAAGTACTTTATCACTATATCACTATCAGGTTCACATTTCAACCTATTTAGCAATACACACTTATGGCTATATAACATCAAATTAACCATACATGTAATGATGTATGGAATTTGGGAAATGACCTCATTTCAGTATCATGGATTGTTTGGATGTAATTCCAAACCTATTTTTCAATGATTCTACATGGACTCAAAATTAAATTGGTGTAACTATATTGTAAACAAGGAAAGTCTACAAAATACGCAAAGAATAAACTTTTGTCTGGTACATAAAAAAAAGTTGGTAAAAAACCTAAAAACCTGACAATTTAGGTGCAATTTGGGTACTCTCATGTTAGCAACTTCACAACAGAACTACAAATTTATTTTCATGACCAAAAAAAAAAAAGTACAAAACTTAAGGCAATAAAATGTTTTGCCATGCATAGCCTGATAGGACAACAGATGTATATTTAGCATATACAGAACACCAAATTTTTTATGTCAGTTGAAATCAGAAGATTTTAATGCAGAAGTCTCTAACTACATATCCATATGATAGTCCTACAAAAATATTGAAAATGTGTACATTTAATTTTTTTTCTAGCTTCTCTCAAATGAAAGCAGTACCTTTTTGGTCACTATTTATGTGTGCGTCTAAATAAGAATTGTAAGACTTTATAGTGACCGAACAGGTTAAACAAATACTTCTGAAGAAACCGAAAAAAGAAGACAACTTGAAACAGCACCAGCCATGCCAGTATACATGTATGTATGAATAAAACTCAGATCAGAATAGCATGAACAATACAGGGGCGGATCCAGCCATTTTTAAAAAGGGGGGTTCCCAACCCAGTCAAAGGGGGGAGGGGGGTTCAACTACTATATGTCCCCATTTAAATGAATTGATTGGCAAAAACAAAAGGGTGGTTCAGACCCCTGGAACCCCCCTTTTTTTTTGGCCAATAGAAATCCATAATTCTCCCTGTGTACCATTTTCAAAGGCAATCCATCCATTGTTGTCTGTGATGCCACAAGTTTAGCATGCTGTTAAATTCTAAAAACAATATTCCCCCAAAAGTTAATGTTGAAATTTGGTTCTATCTACGTAGAAATGTGAAGTCTCTTGACTTGAATATGTAGAATGTCAAAAGAATGGTTGGTAATGGCATAGTGCCTGTCATACGTCTGGCAGAGTTGTCAAAAAAAGATACTGGGGTTAAGGAGATAAGAGCTCACACAACAAGAGTTATGACAATCTAAAGTAGTGTTTTCTTTGAATTTTCTTACAGTAGAAAAAATATTCTCAAACCAGACGTTGAGCCTAAGTATCACTTACTCACAGCTCACAAAGCAGGTTCAGCATTAAATACAAAAAGAATGTATCTTGTATAACCTAATAACAACCTTTATATGTTTTATATTTCATGTCAATAGAAAACATAAAAAGTGGAAGAAGGACTTTGGCAGGGAGTTGGAAGATGAACACTTAATTTTGGACAACGAAAGGTTACGTGAAGAAACCAAGAGTATACAACTAGAGCAAGAAAATTTGAAATTAGCTAAAGAAGTTTTTATCTTGAAAAAACAAAGTTTTAATCCTGCTTGTGTACAAATTTTAAATGAACCATAATTACAACATGTTCATTACTGTAAATCTGGAAATTATTACTAAAAGAACAGCACAAAACACAACATAGGAAACTAAAGACTATGTGGACTAAGCAACACGAACTCCACCAAACACTTAGTCCAAAGTCAGGACAAATAATGGAGTGGAATCATTAAATGATTCCCTGAAAAACTTTTACACAAAATTAATTTGGACAGGCAGTATAACAAGTTTAATAGAAATACTGGTAAAAGTTTCTGTGCCAGATAGGTCCATCAATTGATTGATTGATTGTTGGTTGCTTAACGTCCAGTGGCAAATATTTCATGCATATTCAGGACGAGAACAAGTTAACAAAAAATACAATAGGTAGGTTGTTATAATAGAGGATGATGGTCGAGGAAATTTGGACTGCCCCTGGAAAATGAGGGTATATTGGATAGAGACAGAAATTTTACCTTGCAACAGGCCAACTACGGACCTCTCAAATAGTTGTTGCAATAACGTTCAAAGAGCGTGGCACTCTCTTTACACGAGGCATCGGATTTAACGTCCCCCTTCTGACCAGATGTGACTGCGAACTTGATATATCCCGCACAGTCAAACGGACGCCCCACTTCAGCAAGCGTTTTACAGCCGGTCGGGAGAAGACCATGTGACCATATTTCTATACCCCAGTCAACCTTGGGCGGAAAAGAATTATGAAGATGAGATCCAAGTTATACGGCCTGACTTAAAACCATGTGCAAACATATTTTCAACCTGACTATTCGAGCCTATACTACATAATATTTCACCTTTTTAGGGCTGGTTAACAGTTGTTAAGATCCCGAGTATATTTTAAGACCAATATACCAATATACACCTTGGATGGTCGTTTCTGCAGTCAGGAACGGCCGATTGCTCTTCTAGTGATAATAGACGTCTGAATTTAGCCATTAGTTCAACCGGGGAAATGGTCTAGATAACCTAAAACTAACCCTCCAAATACTACCCCCCCCCAAGTTTTAAAAACAAGGCCCCCTCTACTGAGGTGGGCCCTGTGAATTAAGCCTAAAATTAACAGTTAGCTGGAATGAAGAGCGTCAACATTCAGACCGATAGCTGTGTTTGTAAAGAAAGTGCAACAAATACTATGCCTTTTGTAGTATGGCCTATTTCTGATACAGCCACTAGTACAAATATATGTACCGCTGATGTTTCCACAAGCACGGTTGAGTCATATGAAAAGCCTGTGGAAATACCATATGAAGTAATTTCAGATACTGAGGAGGATATTACCGAGATAAAACCAGTCATTGATGGATCTTTAATTGTTATAAACGACTCTGAATCATCGAGCAGCGAGGATAGTGATAGTGACAGTTCATCTTCAAACTCGGACATTGTTGAAACAATAAATGTTAACATATTAGGTAGACAATTCTTTTGATGTTTAATTAGTTATCAAAAGTACCAGGATTATGATTTTATACGCCAGACGCGCGTTTCGTCTACATAATACTCATCAGTGACGCTCAGATCAAAATAGTTAAAAAGCCAAATAAATACAAAGTTGAAGAGCATTGAGGATCAAAAATTCCAAAAAGTTGTGCCAAATACGGCTAAGGTAATCTACTCCTGGGGTAAGAAAATCTTTAGTTTTCGAAAATTTCAAAGTTTTGACCATATAATTGATATTCATGTCAACACCGAAGTGCTAACTACTGGGCTGGTGATACCCTCGGGGACGAAACGTCCACCAGCATAGGCATCGACCCAGTGGTGTAAATAGTAAAAGTACCAGGATTATAATTTAGTACGCCAGACGCGCGTTTCGTCTACATCAGACTCATCAGTGACGCTCACATCAAAATGTTCATAAAGCCAAACAAGTACAAAGTTGAAGAGCATTGAGCATCCAAAAGTCCAAAAAGTTGTGACAAATACGGCTAAGGTAATCTATGCCTGGGATAAGAAAATCCTTAGTTTTTTGAAAATTCAAAGTTTTGTAACAGGAAATTTATTAAAATTACCACATTATTGATATTCATGTCAACACCGAAGTGTTGACTACTGGGACGAAACGTCCACCAGCAGTGGCATCGACCCAGTGGTGTAAATAGTTATCAAAGGTACCAGGATTATAATTTAGTACGCCAGACGCGCGTTTCGTCTACATCGGAGTCATCAGTGTACAAAATGTACTTCCGTCAACGCTTTTACATCCAAATAAATTTACAAAAAGAAGCATTCAATTCTTAAATAAACGTCTCGTTTTAAAAATTTGATATCATAGATAAAATTCTTGGTCTTGTTTGACTTAAATATTTTTGTAAAGAAAAAGTTTGTTATTTTCGTTCAAACTATTTATTTTATTTTCCAGCAGTTCTGAATAAAATTTACTTGTAATATTCTTAATCCAAGTCTTTAGTTTGTTAACTTGTTCCATATTCTGACAGGACATTACTTTTTGTATACCAATATTCATTGCTTGTGTTGAATCTTTTATAAAAGTTGACCAAGTATAAATCCTTGTGAATCATTAGGTGAGGTGGCATGTGTTCTTTGACAAAAAATAAAAAAAGACTGCATAATGTGATCTTGTTTTACATCTTGATCATTGGGACTTCAATAAAGAAGGAATAAAAAGAAAGTAACTTTAAGTTATGTGCAAATAGTATGTATTTAATGCATAATTGTATTCGTGAAAACGATCATTGTAAATATAAAACAAAAAGTTTCCAATTTGTTCAACAATATTATAAATCGAGCAAAAATCTTTCTCAAAACGGATTGGCTCCATTTGAATCAGGTCTAGATTGTTGTCAATGACTAGCATGTCTTGAAAATCTAATACTTGAACAGCACCTGAAGTTGTTGAAGGTGGTCCAGTCTGTATTAAAATGCAAATGAAATATAAGTTGTTATCTTAAAATTTCTTGTATTGGTAATCAATTAGTATTTCTAATAAAATCTTGCAAAAACAAATGTTCAACACGCCGGTACATACGATTTTGAAATGTTTAAAAAGTAGTGCCATATTCTGTGTTACTTAAAGTAACGGGATTTTGTTGGCTACTATATTTTGCTCCCTGGTGTGTCATCTGTCTGACTTTCTATAACAAAAACAATGAAACTGTCTACAGATTCCTACTTTTTAAAAACTTATTACATAGTATATCGCGTATTTTCGTTTCTGTACGGTAAGGGATAATACATAGTCGAAAAACTGAATAAAAGAGGTAGGGACAATTTGTCGGCAATTTGTTTCATTCGATAAGATAGGTAAATAATGTTTTAAATAGCCCGATAGATGCTATTTATAGTACATAAAAATACGTCACATCATTTATTTTCATACCTTGAACAAAACCTCCCTCTTTTATGGCCATGTGAAATATTACATTAGTTTTAAACATTCAATATCGGACGAACTGTGTTATGTTCTGTTTTACTGCAACATGAATGAAATAAACGTGTTGTCAATATATCAGACTTAAATCATACTGAATTATTGCTCAAATGCAGAGTTAACAGATGTAGATGGTGTTGAAGATGTAATATCAAAATCTTAAGACTCAATCTCAGCAAATAAGTATCCCCCAAAAACTATAACTTGAATTAATGATTTGAATGAAATTTTATTACATATTACATAGTCACTTATAAGAAGAGGAAGGTTTTTGTTTGATATAATGCCCCTACCATCACTTAAAAAGGGACCAAAATTGTAATACTTGGATCGATTTACATTAAGATTTTATTTTACATGAGCTTTGGATTGCAGTATATATTCTATGAGTAATGACATGATATTCATACAATAATTGATGGCAATATTTATTGAGCCAAATTTGATTTTTTAATAGCCACTTTTGTGTTATTTTATAGCAAGAAGTTCCAGAAAATGAAATATGTTTACACAGCTTAAGTCTGCGACAATATTAACAAACATTTGCATGTAAAGCAAACCAGCAGAGAAAAGGGAAGATCATGAAATCTATGGTGCAAGTATATGCGGCTGTTGATCGAATTCCTCCTGGACATCTAGATGACAAACAGCCAACACCTGCAGATGTCGCTGAAATACCAGTATTCAGTGTTTTAAGAAGAGCTGTAAACCATAAGGGATGAACAGTTTACATTCGAAGTGTTTATGCAAGTATATGAGTCCGACACTAAGTTTTAAACATACCCATAAAAAAGGTCACTGACCATGTTTGCTCAATAGGTAATTCTGTCAGATATTATAGAATACATCTATCTATCTTTCTTTGTCAGACATTTTTTATAAAACCAACGAAAAAAAGACATATATAAATGTAACACTCCTAAACGTGTCCGTTCCTCTCAAACGTGTCCTCTAGTTATCAAAGGTACCAGGATTATAATTAAGCACGCCAGACGCTGGTTTCGTATACATATATGACTCATCAGTGACGCTCAAATCAAAATCTTTATAAAACCAAACAAGCACAAAGTTGAAGAGCATTGAGGATCCAAAATTCCTTAAAGTTGTGCAAATAACTGTTATTCGTATAAACATTTCTATTGTTTTAAAAAACCATAGAACGACTCACGTCTTTTACCGTTAATATATCTTTAGGACTGACGTCGATTTCAAGTTTTGGGACACAATTGAAGATGTCGCGTTCCGTTATAAAGACTCTAGAAAAAGGTCAATTTTTTTCCCAACATTGCAATCATTCTACGTGTACTCCTTCTTTTACCAGTATCTGCAGCAACAGTAGAAAGAGGTAATTCTTTCCTAAAAATTTTGAAAAGCAAAAAGAAATCGACAGGACACAGAATGAATGGTTTAATACTTTTAAACATTCATAGCGATATCAAGTTAGAACATGATGCCTACTTTTAAACATTCATAGCGATATCGAGTTAGAACATGATGCCTACTTTTAAACATTCATAGCGATATCAAGTTAGAACATGATGCCATTATTGACTCATATGCCAGAGCGAATGGGCGACAAATGAAACTCCTAAATCCACTTAGTCATTGAGTGTAAACTATAGTAGAACAGACTGAGAGAAACATACTAAGTAACTTTAAGTCCTACTGCTGCGCACCATACCAAGTAACTTCAAGTCCTACTGCTGCGCCCCATACTCAAGTATTAAGTATTAATTAGGTTTAGGTCTACATGCCTGAAATTTTCAGCCAAATAGGGTAACCAGTTTTTCAGTTATTGCCCCCGAGTTGATGATTTTAAAGACATTTTGCTGATTTGGTTATTATCTTCAATATTATTATAGATAAAGATCAACTGTGAACAGCAAAAATGTTCAGCAAAGTAAGATCTTTAAATAAGTCAGTTGACCCCTTAAGGAGTAAATGCTTTTAAAGATATTTTTCACAATTTATTTATCATGTTAGCTTACTTCAGAAATCTTCTGCTTTGAAACTGCTAAATCAATTTCAGCCAAACTTAGGCTTAATGAGTTTCAGGGTATTTATTTTATATTTCATTTCGTTGTAATGTATGTCAAGAAACAAAGCCCTATGGTCAAAATAGAACATAGGGGGAAATGCATTTTTGTTTGTTTTTAAAGAAGATATGACAGATTCGAGGAACATTTATTTAAATTTGAAAGCTATTAAATTATCATTAATGAAAGATTAAGCAAAAAAAAAATAAGAGGAGCGATTCAGGCTCTTAACACTCATTCTCAATTTAGGGTCGCAATTCTATGTACCGCAGTGTAAAAGACATATTCAACCAGAGATTTGTACATTTCTATATATAGTCGGATAGGGAATACCGGTGCGGAGATAGAAATAATTGTTTTCCACATGTAACTCTCACAATTTAAACAAAATTCAGCTTTATGAACGTCAAAAACAGTATTTACGTTACTGTCCACGGCAAGGTATCAAATTATTAAAATCTCAGTCTCGTGTTATTTGAGTTATTTGTGCACAAAAAACTCTGCAGTTATTTGAAGAATGATCATACTTTTCAACTAATACTTGTATAATGCATACATATAACACATTTTAAAAATTAGATTGAAACGAACTCTAAATTTCATGTGTCACCAAGACCAAACTATTTGAATACTGTGTTTCTTAAACGAAGTTAGCACTGCATTAAATGTAGTTATAGTAAACAAAACTTATTTGTTTTATTCCTTAGACATATTGTTTAAGCTGACAAATATCAAATATAACAAAATTGTTCAGTTCACTTTGATTTTGCATTTTTTTCCATACCAAGGATCATGGTTATAAAAACAGGAGATATTTACGTGTTGCACGACACAATAATAACACAAATCCCAAATGTCAACAGCTCTTAGTTATTAGAAAGGTGGAAGTATATGTACAATTTTTACATCTGTACTGTCTTCTACATAAACAGTAAGTATTAACAACGAATGACTATCCAGCCAAAAATATTTACGTTACCGATATTTACGATACAAAATATACCTTTGGAACGGACCCAGGTACTGATCATCATTTTAGCACTTTTCAAAAACAGCGTCTATGACGTCATTGTTTAACACGTTGTTTACAAGATTTTATGGCGTTACATATCCATACATGACAGAAGAGAGATAAAAGCAAATAGAAGAGCAAGGTAACTATGACAATGTTTGATATTTATTTTTTCTTACGTTTTGATATAAACTGATGAAGTAGAAGTTTAATTGTGTTCCATGCTTAGTTCTTGTCATTTTCAAATACACTTTTTGTACTGATCATTTACACAAGTTAATTGAATGAGGAAAGTATTTACGTTACGATTGGGTAACGTAAATATTTTACAAATTATAACTGAATTATAAAGTGAATACAATAAAAAACAAGTTGTCTTTGTGATTTTAAAGTTGGTTTATAGATATATGATGCTAGTTTCAGTAGTTAAACTTAACAGAAATGAATGTTTTTCTACTGTAGCTTCATTAAAAAGATGCGTAGTAATGCTAGAATTGTCGTGGAATTTCACCATTAGTTAAGCAGTCAAATCAATAAAACGTGCTAAAAATGCATCTCAAAATTTATAATATGCTATATCAAGATAACAAAATGAACGAAAAACATTACATACAAGTTTACCAATTACTACACCTAATCTGCTTTAGGGTCTAATTGTAACGTAAATATCAAAATTTTATTATTGCTTAAAGGTAAATTTTTTATTACATAATTATAACATACATTATGTTTACCTAACTAGACCTTCTTATTATTCATATCTTCGTTCAAAACAAAGTGTTTGCTAATATTGTTCATATTTTGATTTCACTAAATTAACATAAAACTAGAACATTATAGTTCAATTTGATGCAACATGTACTCCTTTTTCAGGTATACATGGCCAAGTCACGAAGTCAAATCCAAAAAGAGTATAGAGAAAGAAAGAAATTGAAAGATGGAAAGAATTATTTAAAGAAAGAATCAGCCAGGGTGATTAAATACTATGTTCCAGCAGCTGAATTGCCAACTAAGGAAAGAAAAAAAAGAAACGCAAGAGCAAAGGTCCACAACCAAACACATAGACGCAAAAGAAATGCAGCAGCGTTGGTTTTGAATGAATCTGTTACAGAAAGCAGTGGTTATGAAAGTATAGGTAGTCCATTGGTGGTAAAGTTGCCACTTGTTGGAAGGAGGAAAGGAGGAAAAAAGAAAAATACAAGAGCTTTAGCTAGAGCCCATGGTGCAATGAAGCGTTTGAAAGTAGAAAAGGAAAAGCTTCTGAAAAAATTAAAAGCTAAGTCCAGACAACTGAAAAGGCTCAGCACTAAGATTAATACCGGAACTAGAAGGCCATGGAAACCTTGTACACCTAACAGCAAAACTGAATTAGAACTGAGAGAATTAAATTTGACACCCAAAAGAAGGGAGAGGGTAAAGCGAAAGTTAATGTTGAAGAATGTGGTGTTGCACGAAATTTCAGAAGCAAGAGCGTCAACTTCGTCCATGTATGAGAGACAGTCCATAGCTAGACTAGTTTCTGGAAAGTTGTCAAAGAAATACAGACTCAATCTTGCTATAAGTAAAGGAACTGGTATATGTAGAAAGACTTTGACAAAAGTTTCCACAAAGCGGGTTAGACCAGACAGACGTATTTGTGCAGTCAAACAGCTTGCTCTAGATGTCGAAGATTTCATGAGCAGAGAAGATAATAGTCGCATGCAACCAGGAAAAGGGGATGCAATTAAGATTTCGAAGGGAGAAAAGAAGCAAACAATTATTCTAACAAATTATCTTGCTGATCTACATAAGAAATTTTCTGCAGAAAACCCTCAAGTGAAAATTTAGTTGGCAACCTTTTGTCGTTTACGTCCACGCCATATCTTAACAGCAAAGTTCATATCCCGAACATCCTGTCTATGTATAAAACATCAGAATATGGCCCTCAAGTGTCAGACACTTAAGAAATACAACATTTTCGTAAGAGAAAATCCAGAACACTTAATTGGTCAAAGTCTTGAAATAGAGCGTTCTATGGACCAGCTGCTAGAAAATCGAGTGGCTTATCGAGTATGGAAACAAGTCGTTGTGGAAGATAAAAAGAAAATGAAGATTATAGAAAATACAGTAGAGAAAAATGAATTTATAGAGATGATGAAAGTTGAAATGAATCAGTTTGCAAGTCACGTTGACAGAGTACGGTGTCAATATAGAGAAATCAAAACACTTAAAGATAGCCTTAAAGAGAAAGAAGTTTTAGTCCAAATGGACTTTGCAGAGAACTATTCGTGTAAGTCCCTTGCAGAGGTACAGAGTGCCTATTGGAACCAGACCCCAGTCACCATACACCCAGTAGTTGTATATTTCCGAGGCCAATCAAAATTAGAACACAAAAGCATCGCAATAATTTCTGATGAACTTTCTCATTGTACCAGTACAGTGTGCACATTTCTTGATTCTTTAGTTCCAGTCTTGAAGGAAATCTGTCCAAATGTCGAGTTTGTTCACTACTGGACGGATAGTCCATCAAGCCAATACCGCAATAAAACCATTTTTGACCTCATAGCAAATCATTCATCAGTTTATGGAATTCAGGCCCGTTGGAATTATTTTGAGGCTGGGCATGGCAAGGGACCTTGCGACGGTCTTGGTGGAACAATTAAAAGAATGGCTGACGAAGCAGTGGAGAGAGGAGCAGTTGTTATTCAAGATCCAAAAGAATTTTTCGATTGGTCAACAACTTCAAACATGAAAGAAGTAAAATTTTTGTTTGTAAAAAAAGAAGAATGCAAAAAGAAGCTCGACCAACTGAATAAAATAAAGCTGAGGCCAATTAAAGGAACAATGAAGTTTCATGCTGTAGCCTATGACTTACAGACGGCCGAACTTTGCACGAGAGAAACTTCATGCTATTGTGGCATATGCTTGAAGGGGAAATTTTGTGAATCATGGAGTCGACAGACATATGACGGTCACTCAAATGATACCAGTCACACAAAAGAAACAGTCAATCAAAACGAATTGCAAGAAAGTAATGAGATCCAAAATGAAGATTTTCATGAAATAATAATAGTAGAAGTGTCAGTGGATGACTTTATTGCATGTGTTTATGAAGGTCAGTGGTACATTGGGAAAAATTTAGATATGGACGACGAAGATGTACAGGTTACCTTTCTCGAAAGAGCGAAAGCTATGTTTAGGTGGCCAACTTCACCTGACACGATATGGTGCAAAAAATCAGACGTCTTCTATAAGCTTGATCATCTAGAGCCTTCCGTCAAGAGTAAACGCTTTTGGAAAATAAGCCCAGAGGACAGAACTAGAATTGAGAACAACTTTGAAGCTCATGAAATGAACACAAATAAATGAAACATATTTGTTGAATCGTTTAACATGTTTGATACATAATCTTTGCATTTTGATATTTACGTTACCAATTAAAAATTTGAAATTTTTGTCTCTTATTTGATGGTAGACAAATGTCTGAGTTGATAAATTTGTTGTACATTCAATATAAAACACTTTCAATGTTTAAAGTCAGAATTTCGGTTTAAAATTTTACAAGTCAGATTATTGATATTTACGTTACATTTACACAGGTCTATGAAAAGTTTAAAATATCTACCATGTAAACATTTCTTTGGGGAAACTTTTATCATATTTCATTGCAATTATTCAAAAAAAGGTATCAGCCATAAATTGTTTACTTACAATGCATTGAACAGAAAAAAAAATTAAATCAAAGAAAGTGATTTTATAGAGTAAAAGGAACAGCTACAGTTTAAAAACGGACCCAGTTTTGATTAGGCTGATTCGGTCATATGAATTTCGGACCATGGTAACCAGAAGTGAATTTGAAAGTCAAAACTGTTGGTCTATTTAGATAACTCAATATTTTGAAGTATATTGATGAGCATTAGCTTTATTTAATATGTTTAAAACAGTCAGTTGCAGATCACGTAAATATTTTGTCAAAAATTGGACATAAAAGGCTTCAAAACTAAGAACTGGTAATTTTTTTATCCATGTTTGTGAGTAGAAAAGAATTGCAGTTTTGGTTAACAGGTTTATTTAGGTATAATGTATGAAAGGTTTTAATGTATTTTTGTAACCTTTATTACAATGTACTTAAGCATATGCCTTAGCCACCGTAACTTGAGAATGAGTGTTGAGAGCCTCTTGTTTGTTATTAAATTTTGTTACTGTCAAATATTCCCCGTGAATGATGCAAACAAAACAAAAACCTGCTTTTTAAGTTACTTTTAACATGTACACTCAAAACAACATTTTTTAAATGTAGTTGTATGTATTTTTTTTCTTTTTTTTTTTTTGTATGTATAATTGTCAACGCTTTTACAAATTTAATGTTCGCAGGCAGGTTAATGCAGTTTATAAAAATTTAGCAATGATTTTCGGTGTTTGCATCGCAATCTAAATTTGACGTCATTTTCCTAACTATTTGACACGTGATTGGCTAGAACGTTTCGTCGACGTCAGATTTGAGCTTGTCATCAACAGCAGATCGGGCACCTTGTTATGATAGAAGTCAGTGTCTTCAGTTCGACAACAACACGTTAATATAGATGTGGGTTGCTTATATTTTGAGGTACGTTAGTTTTAAATTATTTTAGCCTTCTGTCGAGGAATTATGAATGTAGTCTGAAGATAAAATTGAGAATGAAAATGGGGAATGTGTCAAAGAGACAACAACCCGCCCAAATAAAAAACAACAGCAGAGGGTCACCAACAGGTCTTCAATGTAGCGAGAAATTCCCGCACCCGGAGGCGTCCTTCAGCTGGCCCCTAAACAAATATATACTAGTCCAGTGATAATGAACGCCATACTAATTTCCAAATTGTACACAAGAAACTAAAATTAAAGACTAACAAAGAAGATAAAGCTGCATGTTTACTAAAAAAAAGTAATTATTTACACGTTTCGCTGTCAACATGATGTGGTCAGTCTGTTGAAACTTTCTTTGAATTAATTTCCGGACTACTAAGTCAAGATGATGTAAAAAATAAACTCACTGATAAAGAGGTAAATCAGGTATAATGAAAAGACTGAATAAACGAAAGGAGATATTCAAGCATGACTTTTTAGATGTCTTTACTGCAATGTCTGAATTTTAAAATTATCATTCATCTTTTTAATAATAAAGTTAAATGACTAACAAAATCAATGTAAATGCAAGAACAGAACCCCAAAAAGATAACTAGAACGGTGCAGTCAGTTATTCGAAAAGTTAGGAGATCATTGTACTGAATAGGAATTATTTTCTCCATCGCTGTCTTGTGTATAACCAAGTAACAGAAATAGAAGACATTTCACAAGTGTTTCCGGGAAAAATCAGCCGGTTTGATTCCGACTGTGTTTCGTATATGCTGGAGGAGAGGTTCTTCAGAGAATAACTGCAGATATTGTAGAAAGTGTACTGTAAAATGTTACAGTTAGATTTTTGTACATTGTATGTTGACAGGTGTTAACATTTTCTAAAATTCATGCAAATGTGGGGCCCAACTATACAATATAATTCAGCAAACAAACTCAGTCTTTTCAATTTTTAAATTCCTAGATCCATCTTTTCATTATAATTAATCATATTTAGTTCATGTAATTCAACAAACTGTAAATCAATGTTACATTATTTTGTAAGACTTCAAGTTGTCATAGTTTGATTTCTGATCCTATTTTTTTGTTTATGCTTACTACATGTAATTTATTTTAGTTATAAATTTATAATTAACTGTTTTCATCCAATATACTGTACATATAAAAAGAAGACGTGGTATGATTGCCAATGAGACAACTATCCACAAAAGACAAAATGACACGACATGAAAAACTATAGGTTATCGTACAACCTTCAACAACGAGGAAAGCCCATACCGCATACTCAGCTGTAAAACAATTCAAACGAGAAAACTAACGGCCTTATTTATGTAAAAAAAATGAACGAAAAACAAATATGTAACACATAAACAAACGACAACCACTGAATTTACAGGCTCCTGACTAGGAACAGGCACATACATAATGTGGCGGGGCTGAACATGTTAGCGAGATCCCAATCCTCCCCTAACCTTGGACAGTGGTATTACAGTACCACATGAGAACGAACTATAGAAATCAGTTGAAAAGGGCTTAACTCATCAGATGGACAAAAATACAAGTGGACGTGTCCGGGTACTTATATATCCCGACACAAAAAGACACAATGAACAAAAAAATAGCATTAATGTAAAAATATTTGGTTTTTCTATTGTGTTTGAAGAACTTCATAGAACAACAAAGTCAATACAGATCGAGACTATTATAACCATGAAAATTAAGGGATCATTCAGTGTCACTGCTGCAGTAGAGACACTGAATGATATAAAGACAACCATAACAGGTACAACATTCAGATCTCTCATTGTAACACTAGTAAAAACAATAAACATTCAAGCATTAAAACAACCACATATATTGTAATAAGTATCATTGTTACATTTACAATGTTGATATTCATAGTTTTATGTATTTACAGTTAGAAAACAAAATAATGAAAAGATTGTTGATTGTTTAAAGTAGTGGCAAATATGTATTGCATGTTTAGGACGAATATATTTAAGATCAATTGGCAGAAAAATAAAGTGTAAAGTGAAATAGTTAAAAAAAAAATGCCTCTGCCTTTATATTCTAAAAGATAACATTTTTCTCCTTTGAATTGTATTACATTATGAAAAAAGAAGATGTGGTATAATTCCAATGAGACAACTCTCCACACGAAACTGTTGTTTACTGTACGGCCTTCATCAATGAGCACAGTCCATGCCGCATATAGCTATAAATAGCCCCTAAATGACTCCATTGTTGAATATTAATAGGGAGCTCTTAATTTACGGTCTTAGAGAAACTAATAGTTTGATTAAAATGTAAAGGGCGTTGTTACCTTTTAACTACGGTTACATTGTCATAGAGCTACATCTACGTTTGAACTTTTCAGATAAACAATAATATTTTGTATTATATGTCTATGAGAAAATCATGTGTAAGAATTAACAGTTTTCAACAACGCGTATCGCTGGCTAACTTTGTTTTGTTATATTTGATTTATTAACTCGTGAAACATTTTAAAATTATAATTCCTGTATAATATAGTAGAATTTGAAACTAAAATGTTCGTCATGCAACAAAAACATGGGAGAATTGATTGAATTGGATTTAAGAAATAGACACTGTTTAATCCCAAATTTATGTATTTGGTTTTCATGTTATATTTGTTATTCTCGTGGGATTTTGTCTGATGCTTGGTCCGTTTCTGTGTGTTTTACATTTTAGTGTTGTGTAGTTGTTCTCCTTTTAAATTTAATGCGTTTCCCTCGATTTTAGTTTATTACCCCGATTTTGTTTTTTTGTCCATGGATTTATGAGTTTTGAACAGTGGTATACTACTGTTGCCTTTATTTAATAAAACAATTGAATGTATGACTCTTTAATTTTAGACAGTCGACTTAGGGTTGTACGAGGTACAGTATGGGTCATCTTCGCTAGCCAAGGGTTACGATCCACTCCCGTTCTCTTCACCCTTGGCAGATTGGGCTAACATTTGTGATATCAATGTTGCGCCATCTATCGGAAGATTAAAGTCACGCCCATTCCGAACACATTATTCTAGACCAAGGGTTGCACTTGAACTCTTCAATTTGGAGGTAAAAACACGGTAGCGTCTAGATTCTACGCACTTGGTAAAGCCGGAAACGAAAATATACGTCAACATTCATGCATTTGTGCATGAAACATACACAGGAACTTCTATTAGTTGATTAAAAACATTCAAGTTGTCACTAAATATAGTCGTATGTTTAGTGATGTAAAGAATTGTTGCACAATAAACACGTGGCAATTGTTTACAAACACTTTCTACATCTACACGTGATAATGTTATGAGCGCTTTTTGATTGGATGCAGCGAGTTTCTACTGCAACCAATAAAAATCCTTTCCTTGTGTCTCCGAAATTTTATCTCGATCCGCCAAGGGTGAAGAGAACGGGAGTGGATCGTTACCCATGGCTAGCGAAGATGAGTATGGGTCAAAGAAGCAAGTTGCTAAGGCAGTTGTTTTAACCAGTAGTACCGAGATGGACTTGATAGCAAAAAAAATTGACAAAGAGATTTCAGAAGACAACAGATCCCCAACTCCATCACCTAGGTCCTCATTGAACAGACAATCTGACAAAATGCCAACCCTACGTATACCAGCAAGGCGAAGGAAGAACACCAACAAACAGCAAAAGAAGGTTAGTTTTTTTCTTTCCCATATTGTACTTTATTATGACCTTTATCGGGACTTCGGGATCGGGTGTTTTTAAGCTCGGGATTTTCGGGATCCGTTTTTTTTTTTTTTCGAATTTCGGGATTCAAATTTATTTTTAGTCGGGACCTCGGGATTTCGTGTTTTTGAAGCCCGGGGTTTCGGGATCAGAACCTCTCCTACCTCTTTACTGAGTAATTAACGGAGGGATGAACTGTAAAAATTATATGTGCGGCGAAACTGTCTACATATTATCAATAATGCTGGAACTTAAAAATGGGGCAAACTAAAGAATTTAATAATTAGCAAAATCCTTGTCGTATAGAAAGCCAAAGGTGACGCCCTTATAGACATTTAAACAAATATACTTTTGTGAAAAACTCCAGGATTTACAAACAATTCAATTACTTAGGTATTAATACCATATTTACCTTGTACGTTTCATATTTTTTTTATACTTCCATATATTGTCTTGGTAAATTTGATTAAAATAAACATAAATGTAATTTTTATTTTAATGTTATATTTAAAATTAAAAAAAAACCACTAACTTTAAGTTAGCATACAATCTACCGTAGAATACAGAGTCAAAACACATTTTAAACATCACGAATATAGTCCCTAGTGTTGACAGTGGGTTACTTACCTTTTATTTTAATACCCCTTCCAAATGTATTTCCAATGTTTAATGCCTCAAATTGCAAGAAGGGGGATGAAATTACCCTGTAAAAAAATTGGGTCCAGAATTTAAAAAAAAGCAACTGTCCATACCAGTGCCAGTCCTTCAAGGACTGTTACTGGTATGGACAGTTGTTTTTTCGTCCAGTAGTGGATTTCGACTTAAAATTCTGAAACCAAAGCATCAAGAGCAAATCTGACACGGGGTAAAACTGTTCACCAATTTAAGATTTATCTGCCCTGAAATTTTCAGACCAATATAAAAACATAATAGTCCTTTGATATTTAAGTCTCTCAAACAAAGTTTGGAGACTTATTGTTTTTGGTCAGTTCTTATTATTTTTATTATTCTTCCTCTTCCTCTTCTTCTTCCGCCACTTTAAAAATGAACTTGTCCGCAGCGGTTCTCCTAAACGACTTGTCAGATTTACTTAGGATTTTACAATATGTTAGACTAACATGCACTGCATGAAATGATGCATTTAATATAAAATTAAATGCATATGTTATGCATATTAAATTTCAAGTTACAAAAAATATTATGCATTTACTTTGCTGGAAAATTTCTAATTTAATATAGATTTAAACTAAATTTAATATTGCAAATAAATTCCCAAATTTCAACCTAGTTTAAAGGTATTTTTAAATCTAAATAAATTTCAAATTTAAAGAATTTAAGTATAGACTAAATTTGAATAAATTTCTAATTGAAAGAAATGTTTATGTAAATTAAATTTGAATAAATTTGAGATTTAAAGAATTTTTAATATAAATTAAATTTGAATAAATTTCAAATTTAAAAAAGTTTTGATATAATTTAAATTTGAATAAATTTGAGATTTTAAGATCTTTTAATATAAATTAAATTTCAATAAATTTCAAATTTAAAGAATTTTAAATATAAATTAAATTTGATTAATAATGTAAATTCAAATAAATTTCTTGTTTATGACTTATTTAAATTAGAACTTCCATCAAATTTAATGCAATTTAAAGTCAATATAATCCTGTATAACTACTTACAAAACAATAGTGCAAATGAATAATAAAGAAAAGGCAGAATTTTTCCCTCTGCTTTTAAAATTATTTTTTTTGGAAAAGGGATGTTGGGGATTTGTTTTTACTTTAACCCAAATATCTGGTTTGGAAATATCTAATTAAATAAAAAAAACAAAAATTAGGAAAAACAGGAATTTTCAATGGTGATAACTTTGTAGCTACTGTACATATAAAATTGATCCTCCAACTTTTCTGATCCATGTTTACAAAGTATTATACTTGAAAGGCATGGATTGCTGCTCTGTGTATTTACAGTAGAATGATATTTGTGGTTTCAAATGGCAATGTGCAAATGTATAATTTGTCAGTAACATTGAAGATGAAGATGAAACTTAAACAATAATCCAACGAATACATGTCACTCATTTGCAAAGCTCAATACCATTTTGTAAATATGCCTTTACCTATATGTAAAGAATGGCAATGCATCTGAATTTATATAAGAACTTGAAGAGTTAGAATCTAAGACATACAAACAAAAAAAAACACCAGATATAAAGTATAGGACAAGGCTATCTCTATGTGTGATTTGGATTTTGACAATGGCAGCAATATACAATACAGGAGATAACAAAAACTTTTGGACAAAGCATAACCATACACAACAATTTCTAGCATTTTCTTATTGTCATCCTGTCTTGGGCATAGTTATTTTCATCACTTCTAAACGGGTCAGAATAATAAAAAAACAATTTTGAGTTATCTCCCTTTGTATATACTTCAATAAAAGAAACAAAGTATCTAACAACTTAATTTTATTCAGATACTGACAAATTAGAGTTGTTTTGGTGATAAATTAAAATAAAATGTCAAAAACTTTGTTATACAATTTTAAAAACATTTAAAACAAATAAAAAAACACTTTTGTTTAAAAAAAGTCAAGTTCTACATCAAAGAACTCATCAAATTCAAACTAATTAATGAAATAACGGTTATTGACAAATCAACATGCTTACTTGTAATGATTATTTAAGAATCATAACAATTGGGTTATAACAAATAGCAAACATAGGCACCTTTAAAATTTGGCATCATAAAAATATTAATGAATAATCTCCCCTGCTAGCATTATTTGTCAATTTTAAAAACTTCAAAAAGCAAAAAACAAAAAACATAACATTATTTACATGATTAACATAATTCGTAAATTCACAAGAGTGCACACACTGAAATGTCTCGCCTTCTTTACTTATCATTGATATTATGTTGATAGTCCTAAGTATAAAGCTTTATTAAAAACTGTCACATAAACTTAACATTAACCAAGATAACTAAACAAAGAGCAATGAACGATGAAAATGAGGTCAAGGTCAGATGAACCATGCCAGGCAGACATGTACAGCTAACAATGCTTCCATACAACAAATATAGTTGACCTATTACTTATAGTTTTAAAAAAATAGACCGCAACACAAGAACTTGAAAAATGAGGTTGAGGTCAAATAAAACCTGCGCGACTGACATATAGATCATAAAATATTTCCATACACCAAATATAGTTGACCTATTGCATATAGTATTAGATAAAAAGACCAAAACTCAAAAACTTAACTTTGACCACTCAACCATGAAAATGAGGTCAAGGTCAGATGACATCTGCCCGCTAGACATGTACATCTTACAATCATTCCATACAACAAATATAGTAGATCTATTGCATAAAGTATGAGAACAACAGACCAAAACACAAAAACTTAACTATAACCACTGAACCATGAAAATGAGGTCAAGGTCAGATGACATCTGCCAGTTGGACATGTACACCTTACATTCCTTCCATACACCAAATATACTAGCCCTATTGCTTATAGTATCTGAGATATGGACTTGACCACCAAAACTTAACCTTGTTCACTGATCCATGAAATGAGGTCAAGGTCAGGTGAAAACCGTCTGACGGGCATGAGGACCTTGCAAGGTATGCACATACCAAATATAATTATTCTATTACTTATAATAAGAGAGAATTCGACATTACAAAAAATCTGAACTTTTTTTCAAGTGGTCACTGAACCATAAAAATGAGGTCAAGGACATTTGACATGTGACTGACGGAAACTTCGTAACATGAGGCATCTATATACAAAGTATGAAGCATCCAGGTCTTCCACCTACTAAAATATTAAGGTTTTAAAAAGTTAGCTAACGCCGCCGCCTGATCACTATCCCTATGTCGAGCTTTCTGCAACAAAAGTTGCAGGCTCGACAAAAAAAAACATCCTGCTGCTCGAACATTGATTAAAATTTCATTCAAAATGCTGTATGCAAGAATAAAAATAATAAGGTGTAATGTAATACTTCAAATATGTACAATTGAATAAAATAGCACACAAATAAACTTTTATCAACAAAATTATGTAATGTCAAGCAAAAAATTATCAATATTGAATGTACTTGGATAATTGAAGAAAATAATAAGTTTATATGTTTATAAATATATTTGGTGTATTGACTGTCTCCTGACTAGTTAAAAGTTTTAGTTTTATTTTCAATTTTTTTTGTTTACAAATTTTATGAAGTCAACATGTGCATGATGTGTGTACTTTGTTATTATTTATATAAATAAAATAAAAAAAATCTTTGAGCCTTATTTTTGATAGAAATTTATTTATAATGAATGGCAATAACTTATTTTGATTTTATTGAACCATAAAATTAATTTTCAACTATTAACATTTTATATAATCCTCTTCGCAGATTATCTAATGTGAAGATTCAAAAAGTTATCTCCCTTTGACCAAGCGATTATAAATACAGGAAAAATCTTGACAGCAAATACAAGACACTGAAATGAGCCACACTCAAATTATTATTCAGCACTTAATTAATTAGAAAAGGCATCAGAAAGTTTAAGTAAAAAGAAATATGTTCCTTAACCAAACACAATAACATAATCTGATGTCACCGATATGCTGCACTTGTAAATAATTTTAATAGAAAATGCAAATGTTGAAATAAAAGAGCAGTAATTCATTTTTCAGTTCGTCATTGCTTGTATGAAATTGTGTATACGTGTATATATTTATGTCACTTAGTTAAAATGTTAAATGTCAAAACAGGTCATATATGATATATCAGTTAATATAATGTAACAATACTGTACATTTTAATAATAGTTCTGACAGAATTCAGTACCAACACATTTTAAAGTAGACATGGCAGATTTTGCAGTCTAAATAAGAATTATCAGAACCAAATGTAAATAGCAGCCAAAACAAATCACCAAATTTTATGTACATTTATCTAGATTTGATATAAACATAGACCATGAATAACATAGAAAAATTGATGAAACTGCCTGGTAACACACCATACCATGTACCGCTCAGAGTAAAGGTTATTGCAGTCTCTGCAACAACCAAGTACCAGAGGGATGGGATGGAGAAGACCTCCACCAAGATAGCAGTAGCAGATGGTACTGGTTACATAACAGCCATCTGATATGACAGTGCAAAGATGTCTATGTTAAAACTTGACAATAGCGTGATGCTCAGGAATTATATAAAGAAGGCAGACAACACAATTGTGATAAACAGGCCGACTGTGGTGTCATTGACCAGTGCTGTCACTGTTAGTGACGTGACCAATGCAGAAGCAAAAAAAACACATTGATGCTTTACCAGAGGCCGTGAAAATCATAGATGCTGTTAAAAAAAGAGGGACGAAAGATACCAAAGGGACAGTCAAACCTATAAAGGAGAAGGAACCACAGTTACCATAATGGGTAAAGTTACAAAGGTAAAAACTAAATATATATACATATTTATGAAAATATAAAGTTGTGGTATGTTTGCCAATAAGACAATTGAATATATAAATGCACATACACAGTTTATTAAAAACCACACTGAAACACACTACCTGTATAGACAAGTTTAGATCCTGAAGTTTTAAAACGGGGAGTGTGAACCGCAAATTACATGTCGTGCTAAAGTTGCTTCATGTGTTAACTATCCAATAGTAAGAAATATATATTAGAATTAACCAATAATATAAGATGACTTACTTAATACACCTTGTTTCCTTGTCCATTATATGCATGAAATATTTACCAAACGAAAAACACAATCACAATCTGTTACTGTTAAATATTTACTGTTGATGTCAATGCTTACTGAAATGAGTTAATTATATAAATAAAATAAGTTCATATGGAAATCATGTACAAACCCAATTTCATGCAGTTAAATGGAATGATTAAACTTAATCAGAATTTGATAAATTAATAAGCATTATAAACATCGAGCAATAACAATTACAATATGACTGAGAACATACATATGTTGAATACATAGCATAATGGAGTTTTCAATGTTTGTATCTCATGAAAGCATGGAATGGTAACACTAATACTAAATAATTATTTCAGGAGGAGGAAAAAACAACAAAACAAACAAAAACCAAAGAGATGGTACCCCAAAAAATAATAACCGTGAAAGATTCAACAGCAGGAGGGATCAGGCAAACGCCACTTAAAGCTGTGTCGATCTTGATATTATTATTTTTTATGTATGTTACAAATGTTCAGTGTTTGACATCGGTCAGCATTTGCATTTGCGATCTGTTATTACGCTTTTTCAGTTAAAAGGCATTTGAGTGAATTAGATTTCAGGGTATTATGGTTTAAACGTAAGACATGTGTATATGTTACGAAAGTTTATTAAATTCTCTGAAGGTAACCTGTTTGCTATATTGCTCCTGATCATACCGTTGTAATATAATTCATGTTTGATGTGTTCTCAACAATTGTACAATGCAATGTAGTGTAAATTAATATGTTATTCTGTATACCTTTTTTCAAATTATGTGAAACCATGATATATGAACAGAATGTGAGTAAATTGTATTCAATTTATTTATATTTTTTAAAACTTTTTTTCAGGAGGAATACGAGACAGACAGCAGATTAAAACATTTGAACATTGAACAGTTGATTTGTTTTCAAGTTTGTTTTGTTAATTTTTTATCAAGTTTGTTTTGTTAATTTTATTAAATGTAGTCCTGTTTTTCTTTTTTATCATGCATATTCTGTATTATAGTATAAGACTTGATACTCTAAAGTTTGTATTAAGTCGGGTCTAAATGCCGTCATTGGTCTGCTGTATCACAGTACGATTATATAAGACTGCCTGTTTTCATATAAACCAGGCTGTACAGCATTGGCTTTATAAAGTTTATTGACAAACATGGTTTATTTATATGATTGGTGTAGGGTTGATTGCTAGTGATAAAATTGAGAATGGAAATGGGGAATGTGTCAAAGAGACAACAACCCGACCAAATAAAAAACAACAACAGAGGGTCACCAACAGGTCTTCAATGTAGCGAGAAATTCCCGCACCCGGAGGCGTCCTTCAGCTGGCCCCTAAACAAATATATACTAGTCCAGTGATAATGAACGCCATACTAATTTCCAAATTGTACACAAGAAACTAAAATTTAAATAATACAAGACTAACAAAGGCCAGAGGCTCCTGACTTGGGACAGGCACAAAAATGCGGCGGGGTTAAACATGTTTGTGAGATCTCAACCCTCCCCCTATACCTCTAACCAATGTAGAAAAGTAAACGCTTAACAATACGCACATTAAAATTCAGTTCAAGAGAAGTCCGAGTCTGATGTCAGAAGATGTAACCAAAGAAAACAAACAAAATGACAATAATACATAAATAACAACAGACTACTAGCAGTTAACTGACATGCCAGCTCCAGACTTCAATTAAACTGACTGAAAGATTATGATTTCATCATATGAACATATGTCCATACATGCAGTTGTGCAAAAGGATATACGCCAATTTCTGTTCAACTTTTTAAATAGGCTTCCAACGTGAAATGGTCGAGTGATTATTAAGACAACATTGACATACCATGTTTTATTTGTCTTATTATTCCCTTCGTATCTTTTAAGCACCATGGATTACGGCCGAGCAAGGTATAGCACTTTACCAAGTGCTATTTTATCGGAGAGGAGGGCAGCTTCTAAACTTTACTCTTGTATACATTTTGATGTGGAGGAACATATGCTCTCATGAGAATTTTGTAATATTTCTACAGACAACAAGCAACTAGTAAAGCGGTATCCATCCTTTTAAGCTCCACACAATATTGTAAGACGTTTTGAATATACTAATGAGCTAAAAATATACCGAGAAAACGATCGTTGAATTTTAGACATGCTTCTGCAACAGGAACCTCCATCTGATCCAATATTAGATTTCCCTGTATATGTTACTTATGTAGAGCAGGCCGAATACTCATCATTTCACAACTTAAGCATCAGAGACATTGATGTAAAGATTAAAAAGGTTTGAAACGTCTTCAAGATGAGGAAGCTAACATGGGGGAATTGGAGAATTTTATTAACAAAAATATAAAAGAAAGGGTGTTTGAAGAAGGGCCATTTATATTTGTTACAAACAATCAATGAAATAATAGAAAATCGAACCGAAATGGCAATCCAACAACATGACTGTAATGATAATGGCGATCTAGACGGGGGATTTTCGGTTTAATTGAGTGGTAATTGGATATTAAATATTGATAAATATTTTTTTTAATTATTTCAGATTTCGGAAAAGGAAAAACTCCACAATCAATGCCAGTACCAGAAGATCATTTGTATCCCGAGTATAGCTATAATCTGGTAAGATTTTAAAAATTTTTACAAAATATTTTCCTTTGTATCTAAAAGGCCAAGTTTAATGAAGATACAGAAAATTGTAAGAAGCAAAAATGTTCAGTAAAGTAAGATCTACAAACACATCGCCATCACCAAAACATGATTTTGTCATAAGTCCATCTGTGTCCCTTGTATTTTTATGCACATAGACTAAGGCTTTGATCAGAGATATAATTACAGTATAGTTTTACATTTTAAAGTACAATATTTTATATCACCATGCAGTCGTTTGAAAGACGCACCTAGCGCTATTACACACATGATACACACGGGAGCAATACGTGCAAATTCGTCAACCTTTATCACACTTATTAATATTATTCCACTTATTATACACAATTATACACTATATGTTAGACGGTTCAGATGACGTAGTAAATCAAAATGTGAATAGAATGTCCATTCAGATTTAGGAGATAAATCAACGCCTTAATTTGGCATATGTTTGTGTAAGTTTAAACTAGAAATGAAAGATTTGTTGGTGTAAATTAAAAAATGTCAACAGTCAACTTCTAAAAATTGTACGCTCTGACCTTGAGGTCATTGCATATGCTAGGCGCAACGGAAATTGTAAACGTGAGGCCAACATCTCTTTTCCAAAAAAAAATCCTATACCTCAAATATGCATCTTTCAATATCCACAATTCTCCCATCTAAAACAACTTTATCCTCAGAAATAGAATGTTGTTTGCCTATGCAACCATTATATTAACCAAATGTTAAAATTCGAATCAGCATTACAAAAGCTGAAACTTTTAAAAGTTAGTTTCTTCTGTGCAGCACAATCACGTAGCAATGGCGCATCAGCATATGCACAGACATACTTAATGTACTTTATACAAAATCAATGTAACAGGAAAAGTACCTCAAGATTGGAACCACGCAAATGTAACACCTGTTTTCGAAAAAAGGAGACAACCATCATCCTGGTAATTATCGTCCAATTTCACTAACATGTATTTCACGCAAATTATTAGAGCACATAATTGCAAGCAACATTATGAAACACCCTTGAATCCAACAACAGACTTTATTACTTGCGACACAGCGTCAGGGCAAATACATCATACGAATCCCCAAAATTATCACAAATTCACCAACTATGTTCAAATAACTACAAAAACATACAAACCGATCTAATCATCATGGATTTCGCAAAAGCCTTTGACAAGGTTCCACACTACCGTTTACTATATATAAGCTTAAATTTTTCGTTGTATCAGATCAAGCCGCAAACTGGCAAACTGGATAAAATCTTTTCTTACAAATCGTACACAAACAGTTATGCTAGAAAACCATTCCTCTGACAAAATACCAGTTACATCAGGTGTTCCTCAGGGCACTGTATTAGGTCCAATACTATTTTTAATATATATCAATGACTTACCCGACTATTTACATCACAGTCAAATCAGGCTTTTTGCAGACGATAGCATAATTTACCGACAAATAAAATCAACATCAGATTGCCTTCAACTCCACGAAGACATAGAAGGAGCAATCTAGAAATGATAATAATATCTCTTGCATGTATGCAGATGAACTGGTATTAAGCTTAGTAATGATAAAATTTGTTTACACATATCTATAATACTGAAATAACGAGGTTCAATTTGTTAACTCAGAAAAAATATCCATTTAATTATAATTATAATTTCAGCCAGATGAATATTCTATAGAGAACTTGTCAACAAAAAGAAAAAATACACCATTTCATGTATTCGTTTATCTGGATCTCACCTACCTAAATACTAAATTTATTTACAGATTTGTATCATTTAAATATAATTTAATTTTGGATGTAATGCGTCCTCTGATTGGCTGACTTCGTTTTGTTTATCAGCCCATAGACATTATTTTGTCATGCGACTGTGACGTCATCAATTTGTATGCCCAACCTACGATACTAGAGGGGCATTATGTTTTCTGGTCTGTACGTCCGTTCGTCCGTCTGTTACACTTCAGGTTAAAGTTTTTGGTCAAGGTAGTTTTTGATGAAGTTGAAGTCCAATCAACTTGAAGCTTAGTATACATGTTCCCTAATAAGATCATTCTGATTTTAATGCAAAATTAGAGAATTTATTCCAATTTCACGGTCCAGTAAACATAGAAAATGATAGTGCGAGTGGGGCATCCGTGTACACATTCTTGTTTTTCATGGTTTACTCCCGTTTAAAATGGAATTTCGAGTTAAATTATAAGAAATAACTATAATATTTTTTCTGACTTCGAAATAACATAAAAAAAGAATATGCATCAAGTTATTTTAATGTTCTATACACCAAAAGAAAGGTTTTTTTTTTGGAAGTTTTGTAATTTATAGATAAGTTTAGATACAGTTTTATCAGATAAGTTACTGATCAAAGAAAGCTACTGTTTTGAAATAACTGAGTTAAAACATTTCTTGTCATTTTTTTTCAATTAAAATGTTTGATATTCAATAATTCTTAACATATTTTGTTGTCTTTGTCATTGACCAAAAATCTGACACTGGTGACCATGTCTTAAAGCCAACCATTAAAGAAAATTATACAGTTTTTAAACACCATTTATTTAAGAAAAATATTAAATATTTCTTCCCAAAACTGCATGTTTTTGTATAAATGCTTCCAGTGTTAGCCTAACGACGGCAATTTTTCATAATTTAAACCATTTTTGAACCAAAATATCAAAAGATTTTTTTCCTGAGGTGATACTCATTTTTGACTTCATATGAAACACAAAATGCACATCTGATTGTGGCTAGGCCGATTAAGGTACTCCCCAGATGTAATATAGTGTAAATAGTTTAATGTGTTAATCATAATAGACAGTGTATTTTATTATGATGAAATTGGTTCCTTTACAATTGAGTGAAGATAATAAGAATGTAAGTTCTTGTCCATGTTTCTGGTATGTATTTCATTAATAAAATTAACGGTACCAATTTTCTTGCACCAGATGCGCAATTCGACAATGTTTATCTGAATTATAATTAATCAAAGAGAATAAATATTTTCTGATTTAATGCACCTACTGAGTCACTATGTTTACAATATATATATAAATAGGTTACAATTATACATGTATGTGTCGTGAATTAATATTCTTCAGCAGCATTATTTACATTGAAGGAATTTAGACTTTAAAAAATCTCTACATGTACACTTCTTTAGTCTAGAAAAAAGACTATCATTATTTTAAAATATTGATTGAGGAATATATGAATTTGATGTTCATTTGACCCATATAAAAGGGTTGTTCTACATTTTTAACAGTACTCAAAATATAAAAGTCGAGACCAGTCTTTAAACTGTTCAAATAGAAAACACAATTATCATTTTTATCTATGTACTTTATATATTTCCAATATTTCATAAGGACTACCATTGCCCCATCGTCAGCTGTGATGGTAGAATATTTTCGAAATTCCATCAATACATGAGGCATTGGCGGAAGTTCCATACCAGAACATCTTCAGTTTTACCATGTACAGCCTGTGTGGATTATTCCAGCAAAACAAGAATGGAACTGAGGGAACATCTGTGCCATCATCACCATTTCACCGTGTTCGCAGCAAAAAGAACTGCTGATGGTGCTACTAGAAGGACCCTCATGAACCCAAGATACATGTCGCCAGGACTACTTATTCCACCCATTAAGGAGGAAATTTATACAACCGAGGAAACAGTTGGTGTTGTGGAAGTTGGTGATAACATACGTAGCGACATGGACACAGATATGGTGGAACAGGACGGGAAACTTGTGATAGTTGTAGAGAACCAAAACTAAGATTAACAGTTAGTTGTGACATGTGTTTAATGTGATATATTTTATAGTTGTGTACAGTTTAATATTGTTGATCTGATTAATTCATTTCTTGATTATTTTATATATGTGTTTGGTATATTGGTTTAGGTGGGGGGGATGTAGCGGAAACGCATATTTTTATATAATTATCTCGACGTATTTGCCGGGAATTTCAAACCATATATTTGTCAAAATAGACCGAGGTTACTTACTCTGTGTCCTGTCAATTTCCCGTTTCACTTTTATTAAAATTAATGTACCCGGACATTGCTTGTCACTTTGTTATACTTTTTAAATAACTTATTAGCCATAATTTACTGTATTTTTTTGAAATTATTTAGAAATTTTTCTCGTGTGTAAATGGCTGCTATTTAGAGAGGTTCCGAATGTCGTATCTCGGAATTTTACTAAATAGGCTAAGCTTGATTCGACTTTTGTCTGTTAAAGAGACTAACAAGGTAGGTGCATTTAAATGTAAGGGAGATAATTTTGTCCCATTTACTTAATTTTTACCTTTTTGGCTTCGTCACATCTCAGAAATAAAACCTGTTTATTTAATATGTAGGATTTAATATACAGATAGGAATAGGATTTAACTTTACAATTAAATAAGGGTTTAGATTAGAATTTTTCAAATATAACTTGGGGGAATTTATCTAAGGGAATAATTTATTGTGAATATTGTATGTTGTGTTGTGTAGATATACTTGCGCCAATATATATGTTTTTGTGTAAATTAAAATATGAAAACTTTATCGTCTCACTGATTTAAGAAACAGAGACTCAGGTCCTAGAACCCGGAAGTAGTTGTTTTTATGTGGTCTTGGTATCTCTTGGTTTGACTTTGAATCTGTACTACTATATTGGTATATTGAATTTATTTCAAATATATGGGCATTACTTATGCATCGTCGTTCAAAGAATCAGTCGACTTTAACGTACCAAACATAAAATCTAGTTCATATATCAAAACACAGATTGAAACCAACAAACATGATTGCCTCCGGTTACAAATGTATGAAATTATTAAAAAAAAAAATATTTCAATAAAATTAACGGTACCAATATTCTTGCACCAGATGCGCATTTCGACAATGCATGTCTCTTCAGTGATGCTCGTGGCCAAAATATTTGAAATCCAAAGCTTATATAAAAGATGAAGAGCTATAATCCAAAAGGTCCAAAAAGTATAGCCTAATCCGTGAAAGGAATCAGAGCTTTGCATGAGGGAGATATATTCCTTAATTCAAGGTATTTCTGTTATATATTCAGACAATTGTCAACATATTATGTGTGACTTTTTGTCCTACAAAATTTGTAGGACTTTCTGTCCGTTTACCCAAATTAACTAGAACTCTTCATACTGTAAACGACAAATTTATTTTCCAATATGAAAATTAATGTCAAGTAATTCATCGATCTGCAAAGTACGAATACGTTAAGGATGAAGTTCTATATATTTGTTAAGCTGTCAAAAAGCAACTTCACTTCCACATGGGCCGGATAAGTAATCTTTTGAATATGATGACTTCTACCACTTTTGTAGGAATGTGTATCTCTAACGTATTGTTGATCGTGACCGTATTTGACGAAATTATTAAACACAGCAATTTACAGGATATGTAATTACATTTTTTTTTACGTCACACAGGTAATGGAAAATAAATTTGTATTTAATTTTTTTTTAACTTTTTGTCCTACAAAATTTGTAGGACTTTCTGTCCGTTTACCCAAATTAACTAGATCTCTTCATACTGTAAACGACAAAATATTTGTTAAGCTGTCAAAAAGTAACTGAAAAAAAAATAACAAGGGAGGGAGGGTGGGTAATTTCAACGTAATATCAAATTCAAAAATGTAAAGAAAACACTTTGCAATAGTATAAATAAACAATTAACAACAAAGGAAAAGTTTATATCCAATAAAAAGAGCGAAATAATATAGTGAGTAAATTTAATGCAAGAGTTTATACTAACGAAAATCTAGTTTGAACCAGTGTCGTTTACTGTAAAATTAAATACACAAATGAAAATTAAATACACAAATGAAATCTAGTTTGAACCAGTGTCGTTTACTGTATAAAGAGGTACAGCTAACGATTTCTCCTACATCTACATTGTACGACGATCCATCAGTACATTATTGACTATGTGTCGGCGCATCGCTGACAGACACTTAAACCCCGAAGTACGCCACTTTCAGAACAAGTCATGTAGTAGTGAAACTCTCAGTGTGATTCCATTTTATCTATGAATTTATGACCACTACAATGACAGCCAGCTAGATAAGAGGTCATTATCAAGTGGGTGAAATAAAAGGAAGTCAATAGGTATAATTTGTATTGCCTGATATTTTTTCAATATATTACAAAATACAATAAATCATAAAAAATTAAATACACAAATGAAAATAGATAAACATAGATATATAACCAATTTTTTTGGCAAACATCCGCCGCTATAAATTTATAAAAGGAAAAAAAAATTAACAAGGGAGGGAGGGTGGGTAATTTCAACGTAATATCAAATTCAAAAATGTAAAGAAAACACTTTGCAATAGTATAAATAAACAATTAACAAAAAGGAAAAGTTTATATCCAATAAAAAGAGCGAAATAATATAGTGAGTAAATTTAATGCAAGAGTTTATACTAACGAAAATCTAGTTTGAACCAGTGTGATTACTGAGGTGTAAATTTCACTGTTTTGCTAATTAAATAATTTAAATCTTAAATTAAACCAATTATCAAGTGGGTGAAATAAAAGAAAGTCAATAGGTATAATTTGTATTGCCTGATATAAATATTTTTTCAATATATTACAAAATACAATATATCATAAATAATTAAATAAACAAATGAAAATACATAAACATAGATATATAACCAAATTTTTTTGGCAAACATCCGCCAAGCCTGCAAGGCCGCCAAAAAAAAAAAATTAAAGATAAAATAATAACTATCAAAACAGTTAATGATGATAAAAACCAGACATACTATCATCACTCTTTTTTCTCACTTCAAATAAGCTCCATCCTTTCAAAATGTGTATAGATAATGAAAGGACAAAACAGCAAACCAACTCAAAATATATGTAGATCTTGAGTAGTTACAGGAAAACCAGCATCATATTCAGGATGCAAGTTCTCTGAAAAGAGAAAAAAGAATAATTATAGTAAACAATATACATGTATGAAGTAAATAAAAAACACAATTGTAACACATTACAATTTATATACTCTGATGCTTAATAATATTGATTACCTTTTTTTCTGAAAAGTTCTGTACCAGCAAAATTTAAATGAAGCCCATCTCTCGGAGCAAATAAGGAAGAATCTGGAATATTGTCGAGTAAGAAACTCCTATACAAATTACAATATAATAAATTATTTCTTTTACACAATCTTTTTAACTCAGTATTAACTTTATTAACTTTAGCTCCAGTTTTCATGTGATCAACTGGTCTAGGAAGAATAGAAGTAAATATCAACTTAGCAAATGTCATCTTTTTTAACTTGTGAATTAAATCTCCGAGATATGACATAATTGTATCTACGAATTTAGATTTTCTAACATTAGAAAAAATGCATGTAAAAATAAACACCATATAGTAGCATCATATGCACTATTCATATCCAGCTTCTTATAAATTTGAAGCAAAATGTGAGGAGTAATTGGCAAGGCCTGTTTAAGACAATGTGCCTTAATTTTACATAAACCTCTTAATACTAATCTCAAATGAAAAGCTACAAACTGTGGATATTCTAAATCTAACAAAAAATGCAGATATCTTACTGAACTAATATAATTCTTTATAGAGTCAACAGATTTAAAACTTCTACTTAGAAACTGTCCATATAGTGTCAAAACATGAACTGTAGCAGGAACAAGTTCAAAATATATACAAAACATAAAATATGATTCCAACTGAGTTTTCTTATTTTTATAAGTACTCTCCGCAAAAGCATGTTTAGCAGAATATTTACATTGAAACCGCAGAACCTCTAACTCTGTAAAATAAATTACCAATTATTTAAAAATTAAAAATCTGACATGAGAACTGGTACCTCTTCATATCTATCTACTGAAATAGCTGACTTAAATAACTCTCTGTATTTATGACTACAATGCCATCGAGACAAATAGTCAGCAAGTCTATTTTCTACACCTAAAATGTGTCTGGCTCGAACTTCAAACTGAAAACTTGCTTGAATAAAACAAAGCTCTCTCAAACAAGTTTGCATAAAAGCATCTTTAGATGAACCTGAATTGATGACCTGAACAGACGCCTCATTATCACAAAAGATCAGAATTTTTTTTCTGCAAAATGTTTTCCCCCAAATTTTAACCGCAACTACAATAGCAAGTAACTCCAAACAATTGATATGTAATTGATCTTTTGTGATATCAGAAGGAAAAACAGCATGAAAATACTGATTTGAAGTAATAGCTCCAAACCCTTCTAAACAAGCATCGCTTGAAAAAATCTCATCTGGAGACGACCAATCTTCAAGAGACATCATAGAGATACCATTATAGCTCGACAGAAACCTATGCCACCACAATAAGTCTTTCTGTACCTCTACCGGAATCTTTCTATATATCTTATGTCCACTGCCCACGACATTTGAAGGGAAAGCACTACGAAGCCAGTTCAACAAACGACTGACAAATAATCTACCGGGTCGTACACAGGTGGACACAAAATGAAGTTTCACCATCTTACGGTGTTTATATATCTCAACTTGTACGATTCGCTCGTGTATGTAACAATGTTTTAGATTTTAACGAGAGAAATTTATGTATTACTGAAAAATTATTACACCAGGGTTTTCGATATCACAAACTAGTCAAAACATTTACTAAATTTTATCATCGGTATAAAGACATCATTCGTAAATATAGCTCAACATGCAGACTTCTAATACGTTCAGGTATTTCACATCCAATTTTTTATGGTAATATTCTTTATAAAGCACAAAGGTGTCAGTATTCACCTCAGAAACTTACAAAACCTTTGAATAGACTTATTAAGAAGGGATATAATTACGATACTGTTGTCAAGTCATTAAAGATTGCATATTTTGGCGTTAATATTGAGTCACTGATAAGGTCTTTGCATCGGAACTAAACACATTTATTCTAAAAACAGTTGTTGGCATGACACGGGTTATGTTCTTCTCATATATGTTATGATGGTATGATACTAAACCCCTAACGGGAAGGATTGTGCCTGATGTTCATATGATGAAATCATAATCTTTCAGTCAGTTTAATTGAAGTCTGGAGCTGGCATGTCAGTTAACTGCTAGTAGTCTGTTGTTATTTATGTATTATTGTCATTTTGTTTATTTTCTTTGGTTACACCTTCTGACATCAGACTCGGATTTCTCTTGAACTGAATTTTAATGTGCGTATTGTTATGCGTTTACTTTACTACATTGGTTAGAGGTATAGGGGGAGGGTTGAGATCTCACAAACATGTTTAACCCCGCCGCATTTTTGCGCCTGTCCCAAGTCAGGAGCCTCTGGCCTTTGTTAGTCTTGTATTATTTTAATTTTAGTTTCTTGTGTACAATTTGGAAATCAGTATGGCGTTCATTATCACTGAACTAGTATATATTTGTTTAGGGGCCAGCTGAGGGACGCCTCCGGGTGCGGGAATTTCTCGCTACATTGAAGACCTGTTGGTGACCCTCTGCTGTTGTTTTTTATTTGGTCGGGTTGTTGTCTCTTTGACACATTCCCCATTTCCATTCTCAATTTTATCCCAAGTATTGACTGTAACTCTCTTAAAGAAGCTTTTTTCTTTCTTAACCAAGCCTGAACTAACAACGAAATCTCTAGAACACGATCTGAAGTAACTTCCAAAGTCAACTTCACAGTGTCAACTGTGATTCCTAAAAATTCCATCCTCGTAGTAGGAGCTACTCCTTTTTGCTTTGACTCCTCTAACCCACAACTATCTAGTAATGCACCTAAAGCAATATAAGCTTCATCAGCTTTATCCACCGTATCCGCACCACCAAAATCATCTAGATAATTGATAACCATGTATCCCATCTTATAAAACATAAAACTAACAGCTGTAGTGATTCTTTGACAAATCAAAGCACTAGACCGTAAACCCATAGGAAGAACACGATCCGCAAAGAGCTTATTATCCCACTGAAAACCAACTAAATGCAAATCACCTGGATCAATTGGAATTTGCCTGTAGGCCCTTTTCAAATCCTTCTTAAAAACCAGACACTTACCACCTTTATCCTTAATTATTCCAACTAAATCATCAACTTTCGGATACGATAATTGAACCCTTTCACCTAAATAAACATCCTTTGAGATAAAATCATTTACGGATCTTCCAGGTGGGAAACTTAAGTCTAAAATGACCCTTCGTTCCACCGAATCTTTTTTTATACACCGAATTTAACGGTGAAATTTTGAAATGACAAGAAAAAGGATTTTTGTCAAACGGTCCAATTATTGCTCCATATGTAGCTTCCTTTAATAAGTAAGCCAAAATTTCATCATGAAAATCTGTAGCCCCTTTATGATTCTTAACTTTAGATGAACCTTCATTTAACATTTCTCCCTGATATCCAATCGGAGCACCAAACTGTAAACACTCGCAAATGATTTTATCGTCATAGTCTATCAAATTTTCCCTAAACAAATCTACATTAATTCCAGATTTAACTTGAATTCTACAACCCAAATAATTTGGGTAACCTGATTGAACAATTTGATTATGTATTTCAATAGTATTTTTAAACTCAGTATCGTTCAGTTTATCCTGAGCAACTAAACCAACCTTATTAATCTTAATTTTCAATGTGTCTACATTTACATCACACAATAAATCTTTCTTGTATTTTTTACAAAAATGTATACACTTATTAATATGCATGTCCCTTGTCAAGATTATCAACCTTATCATTATCAAGTTTGTCATCACTTTCCAACGATTTCATATAACTTGGTAAAAAAACTTCTGCTAGTGGATTTAACATTGTACATTTACCAAACACATTTTTTATTGCCAGTCATTTAGTTTGATGCGGACAAATTTCTGACGATTCCGGATGATAAGCCTTTCTGTTATCTTCTCTCCAGCAAGTCGCACAAATATGTTGAAGGTACTTATCGACACCTCGGATTTTGCCATAATGTGAATCATTATGCACACATTTTTTCCTTTGAAAATGCGAACAATAAAACACAGTCTCTTCTTTCTTTACTGGTTTTGTGTTTTCCCCATACTGAATAGATTTTTCAGACTTGACATCTGATTTTACATATTTAATCAAAATGGGAGTTTCAATCTCACTGAAATCTTTGGACCAATCAGCCAAACCATTTTCAATCTGCCTTATTATATGAGCATACATTTTTTTCAGACCCATACAATTCTGTATAATACGCAATTATTTTCAACAGCTTTGTTCTACCAATTCTTTCGACATCGCCTATCTTTGAAGAGGACAAGATTTCCAATTCTCCAGCCACAAATAAGTTAAACTCAAGATCATCAAAATTGATTTTAGACCCCGCATGTTCAAACTGCAATTTTGATTGCGGCCACAATTGCTTTTTTACTACTTCATCTGACGGATGATCAAATATACCAGACATTTTCTTGCTTTTGTTTTTGTGTCTTTTGGATTTTTTTATAGAATCACTTAATTCATCGGACTCACAGCTAGAAGTGGTATCCCCACTTTCATCAGACGAATCATCTGAATCAATTTCTAAAATTTTCTTAACAGCCGATTCTGCCTTTTTCTTAATTGAAGGACATTTTCTTAAAGAATTAATGTTAAGAGAATCATCTATTTTAGCAGTACCTTTTTGTTTCTCCGTTTTCTTCTTTAACTCTTTTTTCTCCTTCTCAATTTCCTTCCTTCTTTTTCCGCTTTACTTTCCCGAACTCCTTCTTTAACCTCTGCAACTCCTCATCTTCCTCGCTGCTTTCACCACTGTCATTGCTGTCGACCTCCGACTCAATTTCTTCCACTTTCTGTAGTCTTCTTGACTTCACTGGAGTCATTTCCTTCTCCAAACTGAACACATCCTCCGTAACATTAGGGCTAGACATTCCCACACAATGCAATTGTTTATAGTTAACGTTCTTACTTTCCCTTAATTCCCGAGACATACTTTAACGGCGGAAAAGTTCATTACTATCAACTTCAAAAGTCACTTTAACTCAAAAAAAGGCAATCAAAAAATTCCAAGTAGCTTTTACGTAATATCTAATTTCAACGTAATATCAAATTCAAAAATGTAAAGAAAACACTTTGCAATAGTATAAATAAACAATTAACAACAACGGAAAAGTTTATATCCATTAAAAAGAGCGAAATAATATAGTGAGTAAATTTCACTGTTTTGCTAATTAAATAATTTAAATCTTAAATTAAACCCATTAGGTAAAGTAATGCAACTTGAGCATTTTGAAAATAGATTAGTGCTAGTGATATTTTTATTGGAAACTGGAAGTAGCAATATAAATAATTAGCTGCAATAAAAATAAACAATTCTATGTTGTACATGTATATATGTATTCCATTCTGAATGATTCAATATAAAAAAAGATAAAATAAGATACTAGTACAAATTCAGCAGAGGTAATGAAAAAAATATCAGAATAAGTGTTTTATATCATGTATTTGGTATTTATATTTGGTAAAAGGCTATCAAGAGCTTATGTGTGTATTGTTATATGTGAACTGAATCAAAATAAAACTTTTGTATCAATCCTATAACTGGGATGGGGAAAATCAGCTGACGAAGCTATGACCTGTGTATACAAATAAAAATGAATATGCATATCACTTTATATATTGAAAACAAATAATATTCACACACATACACATAAATTATTTATCACAGTTAGTTTTCGGTGTCTGATTCTTCATTGTCACTATCGTCAGAATCCTGAAGGATATCATCTTCAAGACAACCATCCTGACCACGATCACAGATAATGTCTCTACCTATCTCACCTGATAGAAAGTTACAATAAATATCCCAAAGTGTTAAAACAAACGAGTATGTTTTAGGTTTTAGAACCCTTTCAGGTGTTCGGTTGCGTGTCTGTGTAACGCGCCGGAAGACTTTTTCAGATGAAACAGGGCGGTCAACGTGTTCGTTCCAGTCCAGAATTCCAAGACCTGTCCTGATTTCATATGTTTGTTCGCCATAGTGTATTCTTTTGTCTACATATAACAACAGTGTATTATGAAAGCTTTCAATATAATGTGTGTTCAAACAATGAATATACTTCTGTGGATGTTTGTACATATATAAAGATTTTATTGCTTTCTCAAGAACTGCTACCACATCACTTCGAATCATTGTTCGTGACAAAGTATAATAGGGTTCAGTTCTGCACCTTGATGTTGGACGGCATCTATCATGGCTGTTCTTGTTATGGTTCACTATATTTTTCAATGAAGCAATGAATCGCTGAACAGATCCGTTACAGTTCTTCATTGCCCAATAAGTATGGGTCTTCACCCCAACAGTTTTGTCAGCCAGTTCTGTGTGCCAAGTTATTCCATGATTTTTCTTTGGTCCTTTAGCTACCTTTCCGATTGCCTTTCTAACTTCCTTTCCAGCATGTCATGTATCAAGACAGTCAATTACACCAGGTTTGTCTTTTTCAATAAAAGAACTTATCGAGGAATTCCTGTCATGACTGTGACAACGCACCGTCACATTTTTTGTACCTAAATCCTCGAGTTTTTTTAGTTCCGTACAATTCGTGCTTTTGTGAACTTCGTTCCTGTCTTTTTGTCACATATTGGTAACTTAAGACTTTTTGTGTTTGCTGACCCAGGGTAGTTATATCGGAATTGTAACTGTTCTTTCGGCATGCATGCCGAGCATCTGTCATGATATCTACTGAATTGTCATTGATATCGGCATTTGTCACATTAATAAATGGGACAGTCTTCAACTTTTCTTCAGACATAGCATCGCTAATTGATAAATCCCTAAAATATTTAACGGATTCACCATGTATTCCCGCAGTTTTAGTCCGAAATCGTTTACTAGGAATGCCAATTCCCGAAAAATCTGAAAATCTCTCATATTGGATGTTCAGAATTCCACTACACATGTAGGAATGGAACATCTTGTAATTAATATAATAGTCCCCATGTAGATTTGGTGAAGAACTCCAAAACAAATATCTCTGATATAAGTCCTGTGACAATAAGGTCATCCTTGCCACATGTCCACATTTCTCATAATTCATTATTTTCAGGTTTCTGAATGTTTCATGGAATTTTAATAGTTCCTGGATCTGGGAATATGTGCACACAAAAGTTTCATTTGGATCAATATCTAGTGTTGACTCACTCTTTAAGTCACTCTTTAAGGATGTAATACTATCATCAGAAAGAATTTCATTTTTTGTTCACTGATTTATCTGAAGTTTCTGTAGACATTGTAGTCTTCTGGTTCAAATTCAATAACTCAATTAATCTGTTGAATAATTCTGTATTAGTTTTTAAATGAAACAACTTCTTTGCAGATTCAAATTTCTTTTCAAATTCCAGTTTCTTGTCTGTTGTGTCAAAATAAAATTCTATTGTTTTTCTGATTTTCCTTTCATATGTGTAATTCTTTGGAGTACCATCAACTAAACGCTTTCTGCATGACACCTTTGATTTAGGAACATTTGTAATATCACATAGTGGAGACTTATTTTCATCTTTTCAATAGTGCGCACTTTTTCAAACTGATTTGAAATAATAGGCCAACCAATCATAACCAAGATAGTTGTCACATGGCTGAACATGTGATCAAAAATATGTATCAAATTACCCCTGCATCCACTGAATCAAGATGGCCACCAGGTTGGAAATGAAATTGTTAGTTACAGAGCTTCAGAGAGACAAAATTGCAAAATTTATTGGGGATCAAGGCTGGACAGACATAGTAACAGGTAAGTTATTTTTTTTCTTTTTATAGACCAAAAATTTATTAAGTATTTACATAATATTCTTATAAAAAGTTAAATTGTTGGTAACTATATGTACACGCATGTGTGTTTGATAAAAGTTTCTATTATTTTGTTCTCTGAACTTTGCTTTCAATATTGGAAGGTTAAAATATTGATTATCCAGCCTTTTTTTTTTAATTATTTCATTTTTTTTTGTTTTCCAGAAGTAAAAGACTATCAGTCAAAAGATAAAAATAATCGAAAACTAGCAAGGTCAACTGTAAAAAGATTTACAGGATGTGCAGGCCGAAACTGTGATTCACCGGATATTATCAGACTGGAGGGAGGAGACAGGGATCCAAATCATGGAGATGACAATGGAAATGAAAAATGTCCGTTTTGTTTGGTAGCTACCTGTGTAGCTGTATCTAATGAATCTGCACCTTGGATTGGAGAGGGTCAACAACCATCAGTAGAAAATTCAGGAATAAGAAAGGAGATTTACAAACGTTTTTGGAAAATTATGAATAATTTGGGTGTTTGGTACACAGAAGATTATATTGACAGGAAGAAAAATATAGGAGGTGGTGAATGGATTGTGTATCACAGACGGGAAATAATGCCCGATTGTGTGTTAGATTTAGCTAGATCTAAATACCCTAATCCAAAAGATATCCCTTATATTGGACATCAATGGGAATGATCTAACTGTGACCTGTGATTCTGCGATTACATCAGATATTGTATTATTGTAACTGTAATAAAAATTCTTTTCTAAACATACAAGGTTAATTGTCTTTTCTGAAACTTTTACTGTTATCAGATGAAATACCATAACATCATGACAGCTTGTAAAGCAATTAACTCTGACCTAAAACCACTTCACACTGTGTCTGCAAGTGATCAACAAAATTCATTCCGGACTGAAGTTTTCGGGGTTTAATTAAAAGTAACAATCTAATGAGTGCATTAATAAAAAATTATATTTGTTCAAAAATAAAAAAAACCAAAATAACTCATTAACATATTACTATTCCACAAATATTGATTCTCAGTTTATGTGGTTGTCAAGTAATGAAGACACTAATGTTTGCAAAAGTACATAAACATGTGTTTTTTACTTAGAATGAAAGTGTGAAATTTTGGTTTGCTGATTTTAATGCAAAACGATTACTTATATTTTTTTACACTAGATCTACTCCCCTTAGAACATATAATTTGATACTTGTGTAGTATTAACTTTAGTTGAGATTGTTTAAATGTTATTCTTAGTTGTATCATAATGCTATTATGATCATAATTGAGCTTTCTTTAATAAAATATTTCGTATATGTACAAACAGGGTGGATGACTAAATATACTGACTTTGGATCAGTATTTTAACTGATCTAAAGAGTTTATGATGTTGTGTGGTAGTGAATTCCAAAGTACAACTGTGTATGGAAAAAAGCTGTACTTAAAGTAAACTGTTCTGGTGCTGAAAGTGTGATATTGTAGCGAATTGGTGAATACGTCGTTCTGGTTAATAAGGGTCACCCGAGCCGTGCAGAATAAATCATATTTACCGATCGACTTGCTTGTTCAATAACTATAACATACAAACAAGAATGTGTCCATAGTACACGGATGCCCCATCAACTCTATCATTTTCTATGTTTAGTGGACCAAGAAAATGGGGTAAAAAGTCTTAATTTGAAGGACGGACGGACAGACGGACGGTACGACGAACGAACGAACGGACGCACAGACCAGAAAACATAATGTTTCACAGTTTTTAGTACAGTATTCACGAAAAAATTTCAGACGGTATGTGTTAACTTAGAGCTAAAGATATAATTTTGACAGAGAAAGAGAATGCTTCGTATGAATGCCTCGAAAATATGATGTGTAAAAACATTTTATGTAATACAAAATAATCTGAATTTTTAAACCAAAATATATCACGTGAAAAAATGAAAAAGCAGACATATGTAAAAATAATACACATAGCAGCACTCCGCCTAGTCCTTAGTGGCATTGTATAGTCCTTAGTGCACTAAGGAGTCCTTAGCAGTGTTATAGATAATGTGTCCGACCATGCACCTGAAAAATAACGACAAAGAACGCTACGAAGTATTAGATTCAATTTTCGATTCTACCGGACTTATTACAGGCCAAGATCAAGATGAGTTTAATGAAAAAGCAACAAACACCTCTTCCGGTTATCCAAACTTCAACACGTACTTTCAAAAAATATATATATAAATGTGAAATAAATATTTAAAAAAATATATATTTCAGTCACCTTAATTACTTTCGATCTTGAAAGGCTATTTCTTGAAAGGCTAATATAATTTTTTTCTTTGACGCCTTAAGTCCAAATAATTATTTATGACGTCTTGAAAGGCTAATATAATTTTTTTCTTTGACGCCTTACTTAGGCGTCAAAGAAAAAAATTATATTAGCCTTTCAAGACGTCATAATTATTTGGACTAGCACATTGGCGGATCCAAGGGTTGGAACCCCCCTTTGTCCTGGGTTGGCCGGGAACCCGTCCTTTATAAAATGGCTGGATCCGCCCCTGTGGCATCATGCAATTGAAATACATGTATGTTAATGCATATTATTATTAAAAAGGCGATAAGAGGCACAGGCACATGTTTTTATTTCTTCATTTTCCTAAAGTATCTTACACAAGATGAACGTTCATAATTTGTGTGGACCGACCATAGGATTAACAAACACCTGTGAAGAAGAACCCCTGTGATAGATACTGGCTATGGTTGAAATTAAATATTGCAACACGTGGTTATATCTGATCTATCCGATGCACAAGCCAGTCATGCCATGCCGTCTGCATAATTTTAGTATATCTCTAGATTATAATACCTGAAAGCGATAAATTACACCATGATTATCCTTTTAAATCATGTTTTGCCCTGAAAATGGATCATATTGAATAAATTTTCCATTTGTTCTCATCAGTTTCTTCAACCAGGTCGTTTTAATCTCAACTGACAAGTGCACGGCTGCTTCAATTATCTTCAATTAACAGACTTGCAAACTGCAAGCTTCACGACTACATTGAATTTCCAAATAAGGTAAAAAGTGGGCGGAGCTTAAACTCCGCTTGCGATCTTTCTTTTGATAAATACAGCTTTCACTCAAATTATTTCCATTATTTGGTGTGAAAATACATTATAATATGAAAAAAGACACCATATGAGATATAGTTCATCATTTATGCAATACGCGTAGCTTACCTATTGCTACATTTAGTACTGTGTCTGCAACGTCAAAAGTCGCCCGCCATTAAACATTTTGATCCAGATAGGGGAAATAACTCCTGCACTATTTTTAATTCGGTTTTGCGGGAAAATCACCTTAATGTCGCTGCGTGATTTTCTTAGTCATCACTATAGGGGTAAATAAATATACGTCATCAGGGACCGACCATTTAGGGAAGAACTTTTTGTATAACACTGAAGTCATATGCTCTTGACTTCTGATTCAATTTGCGCATGGTTAATGTTTTAAATATATTATTTAGTTGTTGCTCTGCTCTCTCCACCCCAGAACAATTTATTTCAAATGGTGTATTTTCATAACCAAGTATTTCATCTCTAGTGCTAATTTCTTCTAAAACAGTATATAATTTTTCCTTAGAAATAGTCTCCCATTTAAATGTCATATCATGTAAAATTATTAAATTCTTTCGTAAAAAGAAATTAAAAAAGAAAAAGCCATGGGAAGATAGAGAACTAGATGATGTTAAGAAAACTGTATCAAATCTAGCCAAATTATTACGAATAAACCCTTATAACCTCAATTTAAGAAAGAATTTCCTAGGTCACTGTAAACTATGTAAAAATTTAATAAAAAGAAAGAAAAATCAATTTAAAAAGGAAATATTTAGTCAGCTTTCAGCCCTTAGAGATACAGACCCTAAACAATATTAGAAATTATTAAAGTCATTAAAATATGAGAACACTAATAAGAAAATTGAGCTTCAGGCTGGTGTTTTCCCGAAATTATTGATAATTTTAAGCATCAAGGAGAGACTGTAAACTATGATAAAGAATTTAAAACTAAAATTGAAACTTAGATATTAAATGAAATTGATGCACTTTTATTCAATGTGATAACTGATAAACCTTTTACTATCAATGAAGTAAATAAATGTATACAAAAACTAAAAACTGGAAAAAGCTCTGGTCCTTACTTTTTAAAACTTCAACAAGGCTGTTGATTTTAAGACTAAATAATGTTACAGATAAAATACTGCCCTGA
>CM034354.1:48917360-49009247 GCA_019925275.1 Mytilus edulis
TTCGGAATCTTGAATCACATACAATTTTAAGTGGTCACGGATTTAAATCTCCTGCTCTTACATATTATCTCCGTACATGTAATCATTATTATGGTCACGAATTTAAATATCCTGCTCTTACATCTTATATTCGTACTTGTAATCATTAATATGGTCACGAATTTAAATCTCCTGCTCTTACATCTTATATTCGTACATATAAGTATTATTGATTTACTATTACGTATCTGAAGTTTCTGGAAATTCACTGTCATACAACTGTTAAATGTCAATTCACAACTCATCGCCTATCCAATACAGACAGTTATTTCGTTATTTCAAATTATTGTTACTTCTGTATTGCGTAAAGCGTAAATTGTCAATAAGTCATTATACGCAATACTTATTATGTTTGACCAACTATGTAATTGATTGATTGATTGATTGTTGGTTGATTACCGTCCAGTGGCAAATATTTAATGCATATTCAGGACGAGAACAAGTTCAATATAATAACTATGTAATTGATATATCATGAGCCTTAACCATTTAATGTTGATGAGTTTGTGCTAAAAAAAATATATTTTTATTTGCATTCGTATTTAAAATGAAACGAAATAACTTGATGTTCATAGTTATCGACATTCACCTGTATATTCGCTGATACATATGTAGAAATAATTAAAAATCTTGAAAGACTTCGCGCAAGAATCGTCATCTCATCGCTTTTACCATGTAGGACAACTAGGCTTGCTAGAAATATTTTCCACTTCAATGAAACGTTGTACTAAAAAATAAGAAACATCAAAAATGTCACATGGTGTGACAACTCTAACATATAATGTGAAGTTGAATCTTTATGACAAAGATGGTATTCACATTGATATAACGAAGGAAAAAAAGTCTTGGCAGGAAATTCGAAAAAGACCTTACATTTTGTGCTAAATGGGAAGTGGCCTTCTTACAAAAGAAAACCAATATAGTACCAATAAATAGTACATTCAGTAACAAAAGCTACAAAAACCATGGATTCTATGATCGCTATGCTAAAGATCTAATGCACAAGCACGACATGTGAAACAACAATGTTTATAACAGATTTGTAGATAACAAGAATATAAAAACTAGAAGCGCAAAAGAGCCGGTGAAGCTTACTTTGGTCTAAGTGAATATTAAACAAAAGAAGCAGATGGATTAATGACAAAATTGTCTTTTGGTAAAGTGATGTGATTGTACATCTTATTTATACTCAACTGACCATTTCGGTCATCTGGACTTGTTGGTAAATGTTACTTTGCTAAATAGTATTGCTGTTTACAGTTTTTCTCTATCTATAATAACATTTAAGATATTAACCAAAAACAACAAAATTTCCTGAAAATAAACAAATCAGGGGCAGCGCAACCCAACAAAGGGTTGTCCGATTCATCTAAAAAATTCAGCGCAGATAGATCTTGACCTGATCAACAATTTTACCCTTAGTCAGATTTGCTCTGACTGATTTAGTTTTTGAGTTTAAAGTCAAACACTGCATTTTACCCCTGTGTTCTGTATTTGGTCATGGTGACCATCTTTGTTTGATGGCTGGGTCACTGGACACATTTTTTAAACTAGATACCCCAAAAATGACAGTGGCCAAGTTTGGATTATCTTTGGCCCAGTACTTTCAGAGGAATATATTTTTGTAACAGATTTATTACTAAGATTTACGAAAAATGGTAAAAAAAAATACTTAAAAGGGCAATATCTCCTTAAGGGGTCAACTGCCCATTTCGGTCAGGTTGACTAGTTTGTTAATCTTACTTTGATGAACATTATTGCAGTTCACAGTTAATCTCTATCTATAATAATATTCTAGATAATAACCAAAAATTGCAACCGAAATTGATAATCCTTTGCACAGCTATTCTCAAAAGTTAGGCGAAATAGATCGGGTCTAAATTACTGCTGGTAACTATAGACGCTTTCCTTTTGTAACGGGTTGTCCTAAAAGATGTCTTCTATACTCTAAACCGGCTTTTTCAATTTCCGCAACTTCTTTTCTATGATCATGTTTATATGAAGAGTGATCAGACAATCTAAATATTTAACATGTCACAAATCAAATAAGTTACTGTAGAATTAAATTTTTTTAATGATTTTTTTTTATTTCATTTATTTTAATTTTAATTTTTCACCGGACATCGTTTGACAACTATGCCTCTCTATTCGATCCACAGTCATGTCAACAATAATCCACGAAAAAGCCAAAGGAGACTAAAAGAAGTGTTAAATCAATCAACATTGAAATAAATAATATTAATTTGCATCACGTGGAAGTCGAGTTGTATTTGCGAGTAAACTGGTAATCTGAAAGGGGTTTAACGTCAGGTGTTCAATGCCTCCCGTGAAGAAACGGTTCCGCTTTTGACAAAAAAGTCATACCCTCCGCAGGCATGTGCCAAAAAAATATTTTGCTACTATCTTGTTTGTTTATAGTTACGTTTACCGTTTAAAGGAAATTTTGGCACATGCCTGTGGAGGGTACGAATTATCGTAAAACGTACTGAAAATCTTTGTTTTTTAAGCAATAATTACAAATCATGGCGTTTTCGAGGTTCTATTGTGACGTCACGGAACGCGATTTTTGCCGAAAATAACATGTTTTTTGAAAACACACTTTATAATGATTATTTTAGTTGGTAATATATAACTGTAAAGGAACTTTGTTTTTTTGTGAAAATTGGGGCCGATTTTGGCCCTTATTGCCCCTACTCCTTTGAATTGATTGTCTTAAAGAAATGTACTACGAAATAACTGTGTTCTCAGTTCTCAGATCCCAGGCATAGATTACCTTAGCCGTATTTGGCACAACTTTTTGGAATTTTGGATCCTCAATGCTCTTCAACTTTGTACTTGTTTGGTTTTATAAATATTTTGATTAGAGCGTCACTGATGAGTCTTATGTAGACGAAACGCGCGTCTGGCGCACTAAATTATAATCCTGGTACCTTTGATAACTATTCTCAGGCCATATTCCCCAATATTCATGCAATAACCCTATATTTACAAATTGGCATACATTTAATATATTTTCTTAATTAAAAACACTAAGTATTTGAACTCAATTTGAACCAATCAAACCGTCATTATAGAAAAAAAATGTACCGCTTTTTGGATAATTTATTCAGATGTTACCCTAAATTGACCATATTCTGAGGATAATTGTGAATAATACAACAGCAAATCTGATATTGGTATTTTGATGATTTTTTGACATTTTACTTTAAATTTGACAATTTTTTTTTGATAATTGTAATTGATGTTACCTTAAAGCGGTCATTTGACCCAGGCAATTTTCTAATATGTATTGATAATTGTATTTGATGTTAGTTACCTTAAATTGGTCATGTGACCGATATATGTTAATATGTATTGACAGTTGTATTTGAATTCAATTTGAACCAATGAAACCTTCATCATAAAATTGTAATACTTTCTTAGATGTATCCTGACATGTGTTCCGTCAATTGTCCAAACAACACCAGGGAAGTGTAGAAACCATCTCTAATTTTGTTCTTTTGTTGTTGTGTTTCTGGCCACTGAATGAAATCATGTGATACATTACATAATGCACTGGACACATCCCTTACAGATTGTGATACACCATTGTGTCCCCTATTACCCTCATTGGGCTTCCACTAGCAAAATATATAATTGCTAGTTGTACTTGATTGAAAGCTAGTATAGCATGTGATCTCAATGTTGGTCTGCCTAAGTTTGGTTTAATTAAATCAGTAATAAACTGAAAACTATTCCTAGAAAATCTAAATCTGTCCTTTAACTCTTATCATCATATTCTGGTTCCTTTTGTCGATACACTCGCTCTTTTTCATGTCGTCTGCCAATATTGTAAATCAATCGCAAAGCCATTTTATCCAATGGCTAAAACTTAAATAGTCAAGAAGGACCGGCTATATTTATCCAGCGGATAGAACGTTTTAGCCACTGAATAAAAACGGCTTTGCGATTGATATAGTACATATTAAAAGTAGTTAGTCATATAGCTCTTTCCGTTGATCATGAACACATGTTGAGTTTGAGTGTTTCCTTGATAGACAAAAACGCTTAGAACTCACTAAATGCTTCTAGGAAGGAATATTTCAACCGTTTTTGCTTATGATGCAAATATCAACCTTAAAAAATTAATAACTGCAGGTCATACAGAACTTTCTTGGTATTCCTTATTGGAATATTTTATATAAACATAAGTAGTATACCTAAAACGACAACTTGTTTTTGGATGGAGAGTTGTCTCGTTGGCATTTATACCACATCTTTCTATATTCACCAAAACCATTCTACTTAACTTTTTTGAAGATTGAGCAATCTGACCCATTCGTAAAGGTTTCAAAATGACAAAATGAAACAATTCAAAAGAAAAAAACCAAGCTCTGTTAAAATTTCAAATAGGAACCAACAAAAACTAATAAAACGAATCTGTCTTTATATTTATTCATAACTACTGTATGTTACATGTAAATCTGCAGTATCTATCTGTTCTGATGGGCTCAGTTTTCCTCAAGTATGGTCTACAAAAAGAAAAAAAAATCATAAATATTGATTTTTTAACGCTAATTATGAACAATTTCTGATAATAAAAGATCAGTAGTGTGTGTTAATAAATATTTCTATAGCATGGTTTTAAAAAGAACACGGTAGAAGTTTACCTTTGAAATAAATGAAAAATCTAAAATTATACAATTATACAAAATCTACATTTGAAAAAATCATTATTTTACTCTCGACACTATTATAAACACTAGCTATATAGAAATAATTAAAAACGGGTATATTAATAATTCACTGGTTACTCGTAGTTACAAAGTAGTCAAGTTTACAACTTGTCTTATAAATTACTTACAGCATTAACAATTTTCCCATTTTTTATCACGAGTGCTACCCTTCTTTCTTGGAAAGCTTGTTCTGGATATAAAATATCCAGAACATCATCATCAACCGGGTATTCGCCTACCGAAGTGAGTACCAGTTTTCTGAAATATTAAAATTGTATAAACGAAATATATTATATCTTATCTATAATACTAAAATTACGATGTCCAATTTGTCAGCCGTCATCACGTAAAAACGACGAATCAAAGAATTCAACTTTATATATAACTAATATAGTACAAAGGTGTAGATTAAAAATTACACCACTCCAGGCCCTTTTGTTTTCCACGTAATTAATATTGGCAATAATTAAGAAGTTCCGGATCGATTCCGATACCGAAACCAATAGTATATTCACCTGTTACCCTATTACCTTATCTGAACGTTCCGCATCTGACAGACGCACCACCAAACGGTGTATTTAGGATTGATATGCTATATACACGGGTCATAATTACAGGGTTGACACTACTAAATTTTCAAATTGTTACCTTTAATTGTAGTATTTTAATCAGTAAAACTTTTTAAGATAACAATACGAATACAAAAAATGTGGACTAAAAATACGGCGTATAGAAACAGTTTTCAATTTGTTAGTGAGCATGACGTAAAAAAGCGAATCAAAACATTCAACTTTATTTATAACTAATATAGGACAATAATGTTGATTAAAAAATACTCCCTTCCAGGAACATTTGTTTTCCAAATAATTAATATTACCAATAATTGATAAGTTCCAGTTCGACGGGGTCAAACAGAAAGATTTGAAAGCAGAGAAAACTGTGTATGTTATAAGTCGGCATGACTTTATCAGATGACAATACTAATACTAAAATAAGGCTTGCACATAGTTATATACTTTGATTCAGTCACGGACCCGCGAAATCACGGGTGTGTTCTTGTATATATATATATATATCACTATTGTTGATGGCGATCCGATGGATAAATCTGTTGTAGAGTTGTCACTGACTCAGACGTACTTATGAATATAATTATTTTCTGTGACTGTATCTTACATGAATTTGTAGGATCCTTTACTATACATAATTAAGCTGATCTGTAACAATAACATTTCCATGCATTATATATCATGTACTGTAGTACGCCGCTAGATTAAAACTGACGTGGAAAGGTAACACATGCCCACCGAAAGTTTTAAATTTGTGAAGCCCACCGAAAGTTTTAAATTTGTGAAGCCCAGGTGGTTGTTTGGTCTAGCGGGACGGCTGCAGTGCAGGCGATTTGGTGTCGCGATATCACAGTAGCATGGGTTCGAATCCCGTCAAGGGAAGAAACAAAAATTTGCGAAAGCAAATTTACAGATCTAACATTGTTGGGTTGATGTTTAGACGAGTTGTATATATATATGATTAATTTTATTTGGCAATCGTCAATGGCAGTCAGCAGGGCTAAAGAACATCAGTTGTTCGACCTGTTAGTCAAATGCGTTTTGTTTAAATATACTTTTTCACGATTTTGGTCTTTTTGAAAATGTTGTTTGTGCTGTTTTTAGATCCTTCTACAACGAAATTTGTTTGACATGCACACGTATAAAATTTGCGGTTTTTATCCAACGCAATCATAGGTTTGAACGTAGTTTTCAATTTAGACTCGTGTATATATAACAAGTCAAAAAGGGTACAACATCACCATAAAATAACTATAAAATATACAAATATTAGATATTTCGGATAACAGATATCCTTCTTCAATAATAGCACGATGTCAAATGAATCGTGTCAATTCAAATTGAGACTCTATCAAAATCCTGATTTATACAATTTAAGCGAACGCTGGAACAATTTTAAAATTTCCAAACACACCGCAAAGACTACAGAAATATGCCAAAAATAAAAATAGTTATTTACGATGTGAAATGGCACAACTTTAGATTTCCAAAGGATGTGACAGTTGAGATGTAATAACTGCATTGAGGGCAGTCCTCAAACAAAAAAATCAAAATAATAAAAAATGTCCTTACCGATCCAGGATGGTATAAATTAGACAACGGTAGGGCAATTACAACGAAAACTACATATTAAAGCCTTCCAAACGAATAGCAGTCTAATAGTGATTGAAAAAATAAGTTTTGTATATTGAGCTTAAATAATTGAACGTGGCAACGTACTTATACATCATCCCGAATCAATGAAAACCTGTAATTTAAACGGTAATTTTAAAAATAATTTCGAACTGTAAAGCCAGTACTAAATCCGGCGTTGTTTGAAACAGGTGGTCACAGGAAAATGAGGAACTCGTTCTATGTTTTTTCATTTATGCCCTCTGGGGAGACTGTCCGTAACTTTCTTATCCAAAATCTTTCCCGAGCGACTCTGTCGACCTTCGACCAACACTCGTTGTGGTCTATGATCGTGATGGTAAGGTTTTTGAGATCAGCTTGTGTGTGTCCAGGTGATCTCAAATGACGACTTACGGGTAGGTCGGGCTTGCAAGTGTAGTCACTTCGATGACCATTCATGCGTTTGTTAAATGCCTGCTCTGTCTCGCCAACATACTGCATGCCACATCGACACTGAAGGAGGTATACAACATTCTGGGTTTTGCAAGTTACATTGCAATATATAGTGTACACAGACCCAGTCGAGTGGCAAGTGAATGTTTGAGTATTCAGTATTTGTTGACAAGTCAGGCAACGTCTGTTACCACATGACTTGCACCATCCTGCAGTTGAACAGCTTTTATTTGAGGAAACGTCAGCTCTAACAAATAAGTCTTTCAGACTTGCTTGTCTCCGAAAAGCTAAGACAGGAGGAATGGGAAAGATCTTGGATAATTTAGGGTGTTTGGCAATAGTTTGCCAATTGGCACGGATCAAACGTGAAAGGTTATTAAAGGCTGGATTGTATGTAAGAACAAACGGGACTATTTTGCCGCGCCTCTTCCGTTTGTACTGTAAGAGGTCATTGCGGCTGTTATTGTTAGCGCGCGCAAACCCCTTATCTATGTCCAATTTCTTATAACCTCGTTTTGTCAAAAATCCGCGAAGTTCCTGTAACCGTTTCGTGACAGCCTCCTCAGAGGAGCAAATCCGCTTGACTCTGAGAGCTTGACTGTACGGGATACTTTTTGTACAGTGTTTTGGGTGACAGCTTTGGGGAGAAAGGTATTGGTGTTTATCTGTGGGTTTACAGTAGAGGTCTGTTGATATGACACCGTCCTTTATAGATGTGGTTGTGTCTAAGAAAGATATCTTCTCGGAAGTCGGAAATTTCATACGTAAATTTAATTGAATGGTGGGCGTTGTTTGCATGTCTGATGAAATCATCCAGTTTTTGTTGAGATTCAATCCATTTCATGTCAACATCATCAATGAAACGGAACCAAGACAAAGGTTTGGATAAAGATGTTGCAATAATTTGTTTTTCTAATTTGCCCATGAAAATATTGGCGTAAGACGGTGCCATTTTCGTCCCCATCGCTGTCCCGTTAATTTGAAGGTAATGCTCACCATTAAAGGTGAAATTGTTGCATTTCAGGACCAGAGTAAGCAGCTGGACTAAACATTCAGTAGGTGGTTCTAAAATGTTGCGCGAGTCCCATATTTCCCTACAAGATTGTATGCCGTCATCATGAGGTATGTTGGTATACAATGAGGTGACATCTAAAGTGACAAGGAGGGTTTCCGGAGGAAGAGGGTTCATGGATTCCATTTTACGAAGATAATCTGTAGTGTCTTGAATGTGGGAAGGAAGATTTTCTACATGAGATCTTAAATGAAAATCGACGAATTCCGAGATTTTCTCAGTAGGATGGCCGTTTGCGGATACAATGGGTCTACCAGGGTTGTTAACCTTGTGTATTTTGGGAAGAAGATACAATCGACCAGGCTTGGCATTCTCTGGCTTTAAATAACCAATTGTATCCTCATCTATGTGACCGTCATTATACATGGTTTGTAACGCAGTGATAATTTTGGAGCTAAACTCGGAAGTAGGGTCATAGTCTAGCTTCTTATAAAATCTCTCATTAGAGAGCTGACGCACTGCTTCCGCGATGTAGTTAGCTTTGTCCATTATCACAACGGCACTGCCCTTGTCTGCTGGTTTTATCACAATATCATCTCGGTTTCTCAGCGATTGAATGGCTTTTTTCTCGTCAGGAGAGGTGTTGTAAAATGACGAGTACTTGTTGCTAGCTAGATGAACAACATCCGATTTGATTTTGTCGATAACATCTTCCAGTGTAGCAGATTTACTAGGTTTTGGAATCCATGAACTCTTCTTTTTAAAATGCGGAATTATGATTTCTTCCTCCGAGTCAGACGTGTCTGTGTCCTCCTCATTATCCACCTCTTTATCCTTGTTACCAAAATATTCTTTGATTCTGAGGGTTCTAGCAAAGTTATCAAGGTCATCTCCCAATTTCATATCATCTATGTTATTGGGAGTAGGGCAAAAATTCAAACCCTTGGACAAGACTTTTGTTTCGTCCTCAGATAAAGAGACTTAATTGACAACCGTGTTGTTGGGATCCATCGGAACTCTAATTTTTCTTTTAAATCTACGATTTCGAGGTTTTTTCTTAGATTTTGTAGAGGGTCTAATTGAAGGGGTGTTAATTTGCACACCATCACGTTTAAATTTGTTGATCTGTTTGACGTGGAGCTTATGTGATTCAATATGGTTGATATCACCAAGACGTACTTGAATTTCGTCAAGTTCAGGATCAGACAAATGTTCACGGGATCGGCAGTGCAAACTATCACGTAGTTTATAAATATAATTAACTTGATGAATTGCTTCTTGGCGTAAGAGATCCATCAGACGAAAAGAACTGTTGAATAAAATGTTGTTCCATCTGTGAAAAAATCTGTTCGACTTTTCTCCTGTTGTGAGTGGGGAGGCCTTTAAAATAAGTCCTTTCGGAATAATTCCTTGATTAATGCAAGTTTCTAAATTTAAAAAAAATAAAAATCAAGCACACATACTGAATGATATTCTATGTTTATATATATATATATATATATATATTCATAAACATAGAATATCATTCAGTATGTGTGCTTGATTTTTATTTTGAATGATATTCTATGTTTATATATATATATATATATATATATTCATAAACATAGAATATCATTCAGTATGTGTGCTTGATTTTTATTTTTTTTAATTGACATTTTAAGGGGAGGAAACGCGGATATTTATGAAGGAATTTCCACAAGTTTTTTTTTTATTTTATCTGATAACCACTTACGGCAGAACAATATTTGCTGTTGATATTTTTAATATCTGGTGACGATTCCTCAATTATATAAGAGAACATTATGCCAAGTTTTGATAAAGTATGATCAAATTCATTCTATTTAAGCTCCCATACAACCTGAAGTACAATGGACAGTAGTTTGAGAAACTTATACTACATGTTACTTACTCTGCAAAATCTACTCCCTCTATATTGGCCTAATCTATTTTAAGGTCTTCTTGCAATTTCTAAAATTAATAAACATGAATAAGATTAATTGAATGTTATACCTAACGAAAAGTGGTATTTAACAACAAAAATTCGTTAAGTGAAATAAACCCCTTAAGGTACAAAAATGAGCATGCATACTTATTTGGTTTTTTTTAATTAAAAAGATCTTTATTAGAATTTTTTAAATATTTTACAATCAAATGTTGTAAAGAGGGCGATACATTTCCAGTAGGTGATGATTTTGAATGCGAATATATAGTATGCGGAGAGTAGATGGACATAATTTTGGGGCCCTTTATAGCTTGTTGTTCGGTGTGAGCCAAGGCTCCGTGTTGAAGGCCGTACTTTAACCTATAATGGTTTACTTTTTAAATTGTTATTTGGATGGATAGTTGTCTCATTGGCACTCACACCACATCTTCCTATATCTATTATACGACTAACATCAGCGCGTATTTAATATAACATTAGCCTGTTACCTTTATCCATTGGAACCCAACTTTTGTCAAAAGTATTTATAGTTCATGTTAAATACGTACCTTTATGGATGTGTCCAGAGTGGCATTAAACTGGACAGCCCCCTGCCACAGTTCAACCACCATGGAACTGAGGGAATATGTGGTAAACCGTTCCATGGCGGTGACCACATCTTCCTGGTTACCGGCCCAGAATTTCACTTTAAAATTCTGGCCGGTAACCCTTTTTTCATAAGTCATTGTTGCAATTTGCAACGTGGTTTTGTCCGTGGTTGTTTTCGGAGCAGTCTGAAATTATATCAACATCCGACATTAGATTATTGTATGTTAAATAACTTGAAAAGTACGATTCTGGCCAGGTTGACCCTAAACCAGATTGTATCAAATATTGTCATGCGATTACTTTTCTGCAATGGCTAGACATATAGGGGAAGGGTGAGTCTTGTATGATTTTTAATTTTAGTTTCTTGTGTATAATTCGAATCACTGGGTCGATACCTCTGCTGGTGGACTATCAGTCCCCGAGGGTATCATCAGCTCAGTAGTCAGTATGTCGGTACTGACATGATTAAACAAACTTTACTAAAATTTGTCCGTTTATAAATTTATAAATTATTAAGAAACTAAGGTTTCAACTCCCTCAGGCAAAGTTGGCTTTAGATGAATTTGGCTATTTATTCTAGGTATTTTTGACATACAGCTCTTCAACGGTTTAGGTACTTATACATCTTCGGATTTTAAATGTTTGACTTTGAGCGTTCCTGATGAAGGTAAATCCAGAAAAGCGCTTCGGACGCAAGAAATTAATAACGTGTTGTTTTCAATATTTAGCATGACGTTCATTGTCACTGTACTAGTATATATAATTTGTAAGGAGCCACTTGACGGACGCCTACGGGTGCGAGAGTATTCTCGCTACATTGAAGACCCATTGGTGGCCTTAGACTTGTCTGCTTTATGGTCAGGTTGTTGTCGCTTTGACACATTCCCAATTTCACTTCAATTTTATGACCTTCAACAATGAAAAGCCAATCAACCAACGACAACCATCGAAGTACATGCTACTGATTAATGAATATGGTGGGCTCAACATGTTTGGGTGCACTCAACCTCTCAAATGCTCTGATATAATATTTAATTCATCAAATCGATACAAAGGTTATATTGGATTTATATATTCAAAAATTCAAAAGTAAAGATACATTATATTTATTGTCAAAACGATATTTCACGGCTGAAAGGGATGGGCAATTCTGTGTATACGAGTTTTTGGCGACCAATTGTCCAATTCGAAACTAAATCATGTACGTAAATATAGGTAATTTGTTTCTGTTCAGTGCAGGTAGCCTTTTCAAAACCAGAGATTTCTATAAATTGAAACTAAAAAATCTTTTTTGCAATATTTATATAATTAACTCAAGAGGATAGTAGTACCTAGATTACAACTTTGTACACCAGATGTGCGTTATGTCCATCACAAGGCTCACCAATGAAGCTCGAATAAATAAATATTAAGGTCAAATGAAGTACGTAGTAAGTTGTGAAAATAAAGTCTTTATACATCTTACATTTATGATAGGTTATAATGTCTGGGGATCTATAACCTAAGTGTAATATTACTTACAGTGGCATAATCTGTGTTGATAAACTGATATATTACAACCAAATAGATTGACTACCTGTATATATTCTGAAAGACACCTGTCAGTTAATATTTTTAATACCTTTTCACCCCAGGGAAATAGTCTTCATGACTATTTGCCCTATGGACATAGTATACACTTATCTTTATTATCCCCGAGACACCAACTTTTTCCAAACATGAAGGGCAGGGAAATAGTTAGTGTCAAAGGGAACAATAAACTTCCTATTGTCCAAATACTCAGTTAATAAGTGTTATGTAATACAATAAAATACAGGGCACAGCTTGATTTGACTGTGTAAGTCATATCCTGAACAGTTGGAGCAAGTATGGAGACAACTTTCAAGCTTGATACAGCTCTGAATTTGGATTGTGATTAAATATTTGACACAGCATAGGTTTCTAAAACGGACTGTATATGGTCCAATAACTTGGACATTTACCCTTTGGACTTCAAAGTGCAATTCGATAACGGAGCCCAAAATTCATAATCTAAATACATTGTTAGATTCAGCATATCAAAGAGCCCCATATATTCAATTTTTGTTGCAATCAAACAAAGTTTAATTTTGGACCTTAATATGGACCAATCTGAAAACGGTGTCCAAAATGAAAATCTAAATACACAGTTAGATTCGGCATATCAAAGAACTTCAATAATTCAATTTTTGATGAAATTAAGCAAAGTTAACTTTGGACCCTTTCGACCTCAATACCAATTACAAAAACGAGTCTCTAAATCCAAAACAGTTAGATTCGGTATATTTAGGAACCCCAAGAATTCAAAACTTTGAATTAAACCCCATTGAAATTGGTCATGAAACAAACAATTCATACACAGTATTGTTTATGGCCCCTAATTTCTGAACGGTTAATGATCTTGACGTTTGTGGTTCAAAAGTTGATACGGAATATTTATCAGCAAGATCTTGATACCTTCCGATGAACTTTTTTTTCGAAAAAGGACAAGACCTTCTTTGACATTCCTTAGGTTCTTAAACATTCTATTCCGACACTGAGGAAGTTTTACAAAGTCTGAGTAGGAGCAAGAAGCACTGCTGGATTGGTCTCTGACCTTCCACGACATAGTTCGTCAATTCCTAATTCTGATAACAATTTCTATAATTCTTTCTAGGATTCTTAAGTTAAACTTTCCGGTATATTTTCAAAGAGCTTGCTTTTTGGATATATAGATCATGAATAACAAATTGCCAATTTCTCTTCATTTTGTTAATGTAAATTTGCTCACTAAATTTTTTTGTAGACACAGCCGTTTTAAAAATTAGAAAATAATTTTGATTTTCAGTTGCCTCATTACCAAAATGTTTTCATCAATAAAAAAAAATCACTATCGATCACTGCACTGTCATCAAGATCTTCACATAACAAACAGGAAGTGTCATGTTCTTAAAAACTCAAAAACATTAATATTTATGCTTGCTTTTAATTTCCAATTATTTCCCTTCCTCCACCTCGAGAGCTTTAAACCAAAACAATCGCATTTAAATGGTGGATATTTATATAAAATATCAAATGAGGAGTCAATATCCAGTGCTTTTTAGCTCACCTGACCTGAAAGGTCAAGTGAGCTTTTCTCATCACTTGGCGTCCGTCGTCCTGCGTCCGTCGTCTGTAAACTTTAACAAAAATCTTCTCCTCTGAAACTACTAGGCCAAATTTAACCAAACTTGGCCACAACCATCCTTGGGGTATCTTGTTTAAAAAATGTGTCCGGTGACTTGGCCATCCAACCAAGATGGCCGCCATGGCTAAAAATAGAACACAGGGGTAAAATGTATATTATACCAAAACATTTAGAGCAAATCTGACATGGGATAAAATTGTTAATCAGGTCAAGATCTATTTTTTTTTAAATTTTCAGATGAATCGGACAACCTGTTGTTAGGTTGCTGCCCCTGAATTGGTTATTTTAAGGAAATTTTGCAGTTTTTGGTTATTATCTTGAATACTATTATAGATAGAGATAAACTGTAAACAGCAATAATGTTCAGCAAAGTAAAACCTACAAATAAGTCAACATGACCAAAATTGTCAGTCAACCCCTTAAGGAGTTATTGCCCTTTATAGTCAATTTTAAACAAATTTTCGTCAGTTTTTGTAACTTGTACAAACATTTTCTTCTCTGAAACTACATGGCCAAATTAAACCAAACTTGGCGATAATTAGGTTCATTGTACGTTGATGATTTTTTAATATGTTACAGATGCAAAAATATGAATAACATTGAAAGACAATTACAATTATGTCTTGGAAGAATTGAAAAATGGGCCTCGGAAAATGGTTTTCCACGTCAAAAACGGTCGGGATGCATTTTTGTAACAAAGGAAAATTGCATCTTGATCCAGAACTAACTTTGTACGGCAACCCAATTAAAATGGTTGATGAAACCAAATTTCTTGGTTTACTTTTCGATAAAAAGTTAAACTTTCTACCCCATATCAATGTTAAAAGCGAGATGTTTAAAAGCTTTAGACATTTTAAAAGTTGTCGGCAGCACCGACTGGGGTGCTGATCGCAACATTTTACTCAATTTATATAGATCTCTAGTTAGATCTAAACTAGATTATGGCTCTGCAAGGAAGTCCTACATACAGATTCTCGATGCTGTGCATCACCAAGGTTTGCGTCTCTGTCTTGGCGCATTTAAAACCTCACCAGTTGAGAGTCTGTATGTAGAGGCTGATTAGCACTCACTCACTGACAGACGTTTGAAGCTTGGACTTCAATATGCTGTCAAACTAAAAGCCCATTCAGATAATCCTGCCTACAGCTGTGTTTTTAATCCGATTTATGAAGATATTTTTGCAAAACATGAAAATAAAATTCCTCCGTTAGGTATACGTTTAAAACCACATTTAGCTTCTTTTGACGTAAAAATCTGTTGCTCAAGTTAAAACTTGCAAATGTCCTCCATGGGAACTTCCAAAACCAAAAATGATATTTGATCTCCGTGAACACAATAAAAATAAAACAAATCCTCTTTTAATTCAGCAACACTAATGCTGAAATTCAAGCCGATTATCTAGATTTATCAACTGTGTATACTGATGGATCAAAAGATGGTGATAGAGTTGAATCTGCTGCTGTCTTCAGGGACAGAGCTGCAACCCTCCGTTTGTCATCTGATGCATCCATCTTTACTGCTGAAGCAGAAGCAATAATTTTGGCTTTGAAATTTATTGCTTCTTCAGATAAATCCAAATTTATTATATGTTCGGATTCACTTTCATGCTTACAAGCTATACGAAATACTAAAATTAAAAACCCAACAATCCTGAAAATTTCATATGTAATGAGGAATTTAAAAATTCTTCTAAAAGAAATAATATTTATATGGGTTCCGAGTCATGTTGGAATCCTTGGAAACACAGCTGTAGACCTTGAAGCAAAGAATGCCCTGGGTGATCTTCTATCTAACTGTGTTATACCATATACTGATTTTAAATCTAATATTGGAGAATATGTTTTTAATATATTGAAAAATAAATGGAGTAAAAAAGATGATAATAAATTGCATGAAATTAAACCTAATTTAGGCAAACCTTTTGATAATATTATGTGCAGAAAAGATCAGTGTGTTATTACTAGATGTCGTATTGGTCATACTAGAATAACACACGAGTATCTTTTAAAAAATGAAGATGAACCACAATGTGTTCCTTGCAACTGCAAGTATACTATTAAACATGTTTTAATTAATTGTATTGACTTTGCTGATATTCGTTAGAAGCATTTCAATGTCAATAATATGTATGATTTATTTAATAATGTTCCATTTACAAATATTGTTGCTTTTTTAAAAGAAATTGGAATTTATTATAGAATATAAAAATGTTATTATATTTAATTCGATTTTAATTTTTATCACGTTATTTTACTGTTGATTTTTATTTGTATATACTCGATTTGCTTTAGTCAAGAATTTTAGTATATCGAAGGACTTTGTGTCTTATTTTAAAAATATGCTTTAAATTGTAAAAAATATTCGAATTAGCTCTCGCCGCGATATAGCTTTTTTGTGCTAATGCGGCGTAAAGCAACCAACAATCAATCAATCAATAAAGAAAGTTTGATTGGTTCAAATTGAATTCAAATATAATTTCAATACATATTAAAAAGTATATCGATAACATGACCAATTAAAGGTAACTAAAAATATAATTATCAATACATATTAGAAATTGTCTTGGTCAAATTACCGATTAAAGGTAACATCAATTACAATAATCAAAAAAATTGTCAAATTTACAGTAAAATGTCGAAAAATAATCAAAATACCAATATCAGATTTGCTGTTGTATTATTTATAATTATCCTCAGAATAGGTTCAATTTAAGGTAATATCTGAAGAAATTATCTAAATAGTGGAAAAATTTATTGAAAATTTTACAATTTTATAGTAAAGGCTTGGTTGGTTAAAGTTGACTTCTAATACATTTATCAATACTAATCAGAAAGTTGTCTTGGTCAAATGACCGATTAAAGGTAACATCAATTACAATTATCACAAAAATGGTATAACTGACTAAATAAGTATTTCTAATTCTCTAATGAAGGTTTTGTTGGTCCAAATTGACCTCAAATAAAATTGTCATTACATATAAGAAAGTTGTCTTGGTCAAATGACCGATTTAAGGTAACATCAATTACAATTATCCAAAAAATAGTCAAATTTACAGTAAAATGTCGAAAAATCATCAAAATACCAATATCAGATTTGCTATTGTATTATTTATAAATATCCTCAGAATATGGTCAATTTAAGGTAACATCTGAATAAATTATCAAAATAGTGGTAAAATTTTCTAAAAAAAGTATTACAATTTTATAATGAAGGTTTGACTGGCTCAAATTGAATTCAAATACAATTATCAATACGTGTAAGAAAATTGTCTTGGTCAAATGACCGATTTAAGTTAACATCAATTACAATTATCAAAAAAATTGTCGAATTTACAGTAAAATGTCGAAAAATCATCGAAATACCAATATCAGATTTGCTGTTGTATTATTTACAATTATCCTCAGAATATTGTCAATTTAAGGTAACATCTGAATAAATAATCAAAATAGTGGTAAAATTTATTGAAAACTTTTACAATCTTATAGTAAAGGCTTGGTTGGTTCAAGTTGACTTCTTATACAATTATCAATACTTATTAGAAAGTTGTCTTGGTCAAATGACCGATTTAAGGTAACATCAATTACAATGATCACAAAAATGATAAAACTGACTAAATAAGTATTTCAAATTCTCGAATGAAGGTTTGGTTGGTCCAAATTGACCTGAAACACATTTGTCAATACATACAAGAAAGTTGTCCTGGTCAAATGACCGATTTAAGGTAACATTAATTACAATTATCCAAAAAAATGTCAAATTTACAGTATAATGTCGAAAAATCATCATAATACCAATGTCAGGTCTGCTTTTATATTTATATATAGTTATTCTAAGAATATTCTCAATTTAAAGTAACATCTGAATGAAATATCAAAAAGTGGTAACGTTATTAAAAAAGTATTACAATTTTATAAATTGAGTTCAGATACAATTGTCAATACATATTAAAAAGTATATCGGTCACTTGACCAATTTAAGGTAACATCAAATACAATTATCAATACATATTAGAAATTTGTCTTGGTCAAATGACCGATTTTAGGTATAATCAATTACAATTATCAAAACAATTGTCAAATTTACAGTAAAATGTCGAAAAATCATCAAAATACCGATATCAGATTTGCTGTAGTATTACTTACAATTATCCTTAGAATATAGTCAATTTAAGGTAACATCTGAATAAATTATCCATTTTTATTTTTTATAAGTTCATAGTAAAGGCTTGGTTGGTTCAAGTTGACTTCTTATACAATTATCAATACTTTTTAGAAAGTTGTTTTGGTCAAACGACCGATGAAAGCTAACATCATTTACAATTATCACAAAAATGGTAAAACTGACTAAATAAGTATTTCCAATTCTCTAATGAAGGTTTGGTTGGTCCAAATTGACCTCAAATACAATTGTCAATACATATAAGAAAGTTGTCCTGGTCAAATAACCGATTTAAGGTAACATCACTTACAATTATCCGAGAAATTGTCAAATTTACAGTAAAATGTCGAAATATCATCAAAATACCAATATAAGGTTTGTTGTTATATTATATATATAGTTATTCAAAGAATATGGTCAATTTAAAGTAACATCTGAATGATATATCCAAAAAGTGGTTAAGTTTTCAAAAAAAGTATTACAATTTTATAATAAAGGTTTGATTGGTTCAAATTGAATTCAAATATAATTTTCAAAACATATTAAAAAGTATATCGATATATGACCAATTTAAGGTAACTAAAATACAATTATCAATACATATTAGAAATTGTCTTGGTCAAATGACCGATTTAAGGTAACATCAATTACAATTATCAAAAAATTTGTCAAATTTACAGTAAAATGTCGAAAAATCATTAAAGATAGCCGCCAGCGGGGCACTTAGTTTAACATAGGACCCTACGGGAAATGCATACAAATGACTTCTAGAGAACCACTAAAATGGAATGAAACCTAACATGGCATGCATGTTCCTTATGAGATGCTGACCAAGTGTTGTTATCTTGTAGCCGATCCATCATCCAAGATTGATTGATTGTTGGTTGCTTAACGTCCAGTGGCAAATATTTCATGCATATTCAGGACGAGAACAAGTTCACAATAAATACAATAGGTAGATCTCGTCACAATAGAGGCCATCTGGTATGAGGGTCGGAGAAATTTGAACTGCCACCGGAAAAGGAGAGTATATATGAAACCAAACATGGCATGAATGTTCCTTATAGGGTGCTTTTTTACTTTGTAGCCGATCCATCATTGAAGATGGACGCTAGCGGGGCACTTAGTTTAACAAAGGATCCTATGGGAAATGCATACAAATAACCTCTTCTAGAGACTTCTTCTAGAGAACCACTGAATGGAATGGAACCAAACAAAGCATGAATTTCTTTAAGGGGTGCCGACTATTGGATGGAATGAAACCAAACAAGTCATGTATGTTCCTTACGGGGTGCTGACTAAGTGTTGTTTCTTTGTCGCTGTTTTTATATACTTCAAAGACTCGTTCATACAAGTCCTTGTATACGGTCATTATATGATATACCTGTATACATTGAGGTGTTCCTATCATCGGGAGGAATTTACCTAACAAAATGTTATCCGAAGATCGGTTGTCGGATCTCCGAACTTTCCCGAACACTTGATTTGCTTGGAATTTACTGTATTGATTATTATTTTTGGCGAAAACTTCACCTACATTTGATTTTATTTGTATTCTTCAACGAAAAGTGAAGAAAAACAAAGTTTAATTTGCAAATATTGCAAAAGATTCACGTACGAAAACAACCGACTTTGGACTCGGCATTCGTCGGACAAATTTCCCGCCATAATCGACGAACAACATGGCTAGTAAAAGAACAGCGAGTGCAGCTGATAGCGACCAATACCAAGGCTTCATCCATGGATTGTTCCAGCGAATTATTTCACGAACAAATTCGAAGTATTTTGACTTTACTTTACAGTCTAATACGTCTAATTACAAACGAGTGGTGTGCTTTGGTGCAAACAAACGAACCATGATAGACTACGCAGCAAAGTGCAAATCCCCAGTGAAGATCTCAAACTATACAGAATCTCTATTCAGGAGAACCACTGGTTCAGACATTATAGTAAACAAAAACAAAAGTAGTACAGACTGCAATAAATCTTAAATTTCTTATTCACCAACCAGAGTCTACAACGCCAATCAGAAAATTGACAGAAGTCCAGACCCTCCCTGCAAAATCTATTGCAAGTATCATGTCTTATAAAATAACATTTATATTTTTTTATTACAAACTATTCATACATTTGCATAAGAAGAAACAAATGCACCAGAACAGTTATTCATAGCGTCAACAGTAAATTCTTTTAGTAGAGGTTTTCAAGTTTTTCTTCAATGGTTTAATTTCTTTTTCCATAGTTGGGCTTGCTTTTGTTTTTTCATTTAATTTTCTTAATTTTATTTCTAAATTTTTTATATCATTTTTTTTTCAGATGACCTTTGTTTGCAGTAAGTAAGAGTTGCGGTTCTTACCTCTGATTTAAACATATCCCACAGTATTTTCAAATTTTTGGTGAGTATTTTTTTTTTTTTTTATAGTTTTCGATTAATTTATTTATGAGATCATTATAATTTTGCTCTTTACGTATACTATTATTTATTTTAAAGAATCCCCTGCCTCTTTCTTCCGAATTTTGTCTTACTTGTAAAGAAATGGCTTGGTGATCAGTATATGAGATCATTGCAGGTCGAATATCTGCTTTCATAACGTGCGGTCTTATATCAGGACTTATTAAAAGAAGTCAATTCTACTGGCTATTTTTGTATAATTTTTCCTTTTTGGATGAAGTTTTTTATACATTTAGATTCTTACATAGTTAGTCGTGAATTATCGAATTTATCCAATCTTGATAATTTAAGTACCTCGATTGAAATACCAATTAATAGTTGAATTCATCTCTTGTTTTACAAGACTTTGCTCCTCAACAGTTTGCTCAATCAGTGATCTTGCGTTGATTGCTTGTTGTTTTATTTCACATCGAACTTCACCACTATCATCAAGATGAACTGTCTTCCAAATATTCCAATTACGATCTTTGATCTCATTGAATAGAATATTCAGTTGAAGGGTTGTTGTTGGACATCCGATGTCATTGTATTCTTTAATTAATTGACTTGTGAATTTTGTTTTCAGTCTTTTTCAATTGCCTGCAAAGTCTGATGGCAATACTTTGCCCCCCCCCCCCCCCTTGATATAACAAAACAAGAACACGAGTATAAAAAAGCAAAAAAAAATAAAAAATTAATTAAAAACATGAAATAAAAAGGGGATATTTATACTTATTATACCTTAAAGACATTTTGGTTTTTGATGACACAGTACAACACTGTCGCATTTCAAAATGTGAGACCAAAGGCTGCAAAACTTGTGCTATTTTAATTACAGATGCTGAATTCACTAGCAATTTGACCAAGAAGTCATATTTTACCAGAAGTTACGATGATCTGAATTGTAAATCCATAAATGTCGTCTACGGATTAGAGTGCAACCTTTGCGGATTGGTATACGTCGGTGAAACGAAAGGAAGGCTAAACAAACGGATGTGCGGTCATAGATCAGACATTAACCTCAATGCTAACGACATTCTATACCAGCATTTCAATCAGCCCGACCATTCCATCGTTTCTATGACAGTTCGCATTATCGAAAAGATATACCATAGCTCTAACAATCCTAATCTTTCAACGACTCTCCGTAGACAAAAAGAAGACTACTGGATTAGACAATTGGGAACTGCAACACCGTATGGCTGCAATGACAAAATTGATGGTATAGGTATTCTATCTAGTCCTTCGTGTAACTCGGTGAATGTGATGAATATTTTCAACTCGACTCCTCGACGTAGACGCAGTCATGGTCATCGTCATTATACATCACCCTCTCTGCATGATGTCTCTATTAATGACTTGCTGCCATTCATACAAAAACCGTTAGGTATTCATCACATTCGCACGAAACTTTATTCATTACCCCTTTCAAAACTTCATTCTCTGTTCAATTTATGTTTGGAATCCACTGTTACAAACCCTCATTCAAACCAATACAAACTTCAAGCTATAATTTCGGATATTGCAAGTCACAGACTTTTCAAGCCAGTTCGCATTGGAAAAGATGAAAAAGAGAAAAAATATTTTCTAAATCTTTCCTTTGCCAACAAAGGTCTCGATGGCGTCAACCTTGGCAATATCCTTCATCATAAATTAGTTCAATCGAAAATACCTCCTTATTTTAAAGACCAGTCTGTACCAATAATTTCTTATACCTATACCAAACCTATTGCAACTAAAATTTTCAATTACAAACGCGTTTTGCAGGATCTCGATATTGACGACTTCAAGTCTAAACCTCCTGATTGCACTTGTGCTAGTTCCCAATTCACATATAATCCCGCTGGCCACGTTATTACCGGTGACCTTAACATTGTTAATAACACTTCTCTACGAAACGTGTTATCGAAAGGTCCGAAATATCGTCAGCCTAAATCCATCAATTGGAAATACAACTTTAAAATTTTGATGGATTCAGTCGAGGATTATGCCAGGCAATGGGCTAAGCGCGAGAAGGAAGACGTAGACACTCTATCCGAATGGATAAAGGCAGTGAGGTCCTTAATACAAATCAGAATTAAGAAACTGAATGGGTCCATCAATGCCCATGCTACGTCAATTTTTAAAGACCCAAATGTTGCTAAACACCTATCCGACCTCCATGATAAATATGTTGTTATCCCCGCAGACAAAGCCCCAAATAACATCGTTTTTGTCTGTAAAAGTCATTACATTAATTGCTTGATAAACGAATTAGGTATAGACAATTCACTTGGAAACTCAACATATACCCTCACGACACTTACCAAAGAGGAAATCCTGGATAATCATAGGTCTGTTCTTTGTTCCTTTGGTATTTCAACCAAAGATGAAGAACTGGATCTTCCATCACTGTATTGGATACCTAAACTACATAAGTGTCCTTACAAACAGCGGTATATTGCTGGGTCTTCCAAGTGCTCCACAAAACCTCTTTCTAAATTATTAACATCCATTTTATCAGCAATCAAAGACGGGCTTCAAAGTTATTGTGAAACTGCCTATTCTAGAGGTGGCGTGAATCAGATGTGGATACTTAAAAATTCCAAAGATCTTTTAGAGTACATACAATCTAACTCTCTTTCATCTTGTAACAGTATTAAAACATTTGACTTCTCTACTCTTTACACAAGTATTCCACATTCCAAACTTAAAGACAAATTAAAAGAGTTGGTATTACTTTGCTTCATAAAAAAGAATGGCCAACGTAGATACAAGTATCTTGTCTTAGGGAGGGATAAATCCTACTTTGTAAAGAATCACTCTGATTCAAACAAAAAATTCTCTGAAACCGATATTATCAAGATGCTTGATTTCTTGATTGACAACATATTTGTTACGTTCGGAGGACGTGTTTTTCAACAGACTGTCGGCATACCAATGGGAACAAACTGTGCCCCTCTACTTGCTGACTTGTTTCTTTATTATTATGAGGCTGACTTCATGCAGGAACTTCTTAGGAAGAAAGATAAGAAGTTAGCAATATCCTTTAACTCTACTTTCCGCTATATAGATGACGTTCTTTCACTAAACAATTCAAAATTTGGTGACTATGTGGAACGCATCTATCCCATCGAATTGGAGATAAAGGATACTACAGATACAGTTAAGTCAGCTTCATATCTTGACTTACATCTAGAAATTGACAATGAGGGTCGGTTGAAGACAAAACTTTACGACAAAAGAGATGATTTCATCTTTCCAATTGTGAACTTTCCATTTCTAAGTAGCAACATTCCAGCAGCACCTGCATACGGGGTATATATCTCTCAATTGATACGATATTCCCGTGCTTGCATTTCCTATCATGATTTTCTTGATAGAGGGTTACTGCTCACAAGGAAGCTATTAAATCAAGAGTTCCAAATGGTGAAGTTGAAATCATCCCTTCGTAAATTTTACGGACGCCATCACGAGTTGGTTGACCATTATGGAATAACCATTTCACAAATGATATCGGATATGTTCCTCACGTCGTAACTACAATCCCCTTCCCTTTCATGAATTTGACCTACCGAATTAGACTATTTACCGGATTTGTAATCACATAAGCAACACGACGGGTGCCGCATGTGGAGCAGGATCTGCTTACCCTTCCGGAGCACCTGAGATCACCCCTAGTTTTTGGTGGGGTTCGTGTTGTTTATTCTTTAGTTTTCTATGTTGTGTCATGTGTGCTATTGTTTTTCTGTTTGTCTTTTTCATTTTTAGCCATGGCGTTGTCAGTTTGTTTTAGATTTATGAGTTTGACTGTCCCTTTGGTATCTTTCGTCCCTCTTTTACATATAATACAATAAATTCTATTGGATAACACCTAATCACGTGATATGGAATAATTCATATAATTTTCAACCGAATTTTTGGGACAAAAATGTCGGTCACTGATTTGGGGATGTACGGCGGGCGGCCGGTCGGTTCAATAATGACGATTTTGACTTTTACCGTTCAGGAGTTATGGTTCTTGAATGATTGTGTTTCCAGTCGTGTCCGTGCATTTCTGATGAACCATTCAACCAAAGCTTTTGAAATTTTTATATGTTGTTACTGAAGTTATGGTTCTTGTAAAAGCGTAATATGTTGATACTATGTCACTGAGTATGACAAAATGGAGGTCAAATTTGATATTGACTATTTTCACTTTCCCCATTCATCAGTAATGGTTCTTGTGATATTGCCAGGACACAAATAAATGTTAATACATCCGGTTTGCTGTCGTTGTTTGTAACAGCCTCTTGTTATTAAATTGCAAGGGAGGACGAATAACCTTAAAAATTACACCAATAGTGACCTATTATTCACCGGCGAAGAACCGTTTGAGTGTCTAGATTTGCACTCTAAATTCTAAATAACCTTCTCGTGTTCACTACTTTGGATATTCCTTTCTTCAAAGGACTGTAATTGTGTATTAATGTAACATTAGGATAATTTGTTAAATGAACCATAAATCTTTTTTTTATTAATGTTACTTAAGCCTAAAAGAATGGCAGAACTATGTTCTCTTATACAAAATAATCAAAAATATGCATATACAATAAGTTATACTGAAACTTTACTGAACGTAGTTGTAGATAAACAATAGGATGAAATGCACAGATACCCAAACTTAAATCAATTTGTTTCATACACTCATGAAAGAACATAAAAAAAACTGCATTATGACATATTTGATCAAAATGGCAAAGAGAAAGCATTAGTTATATAATCTTAAAACTTTCTTTGGTGTCCTTTCATTTGAACGACCGTAACAAATGGTTATGATTTCTACAAGGCTGTTGCAGAGTGTCAGGATGTTAGCATTAACCAGACCATTTTCGTAATTCCTATTTGTGAAGTGAGCTAGCTTGATAGCGTATAGGCGTGCATTGCTGGCTTTCAGTTCATTTTTGTCACCCAGTCACTTCAAAGAACCTGATATTCTTTTTGAATGTTGTCATCAAGGTGGTATGGCAATTCAGTTATCAAGTTTAAAACAACATTCACAATGCCGTGGCGTGGCTCACAGTTGGATTTTTTTTATTTTTTTTTTAAACGATAAATCTTTTATTGCACATTTCTTTGCTGTTTAACAAATTACTCGACTCACAGCATTCAGCCGGGTATCCCCGTGAATTAGTTACTGTTTAACCAGGGAGATTATACAGTAAATTTATATTTAAATGTATATATATATATATATATATATATATATATTAATTATGATTAGTTATTATAAATATAATACATTGATTTTAACAATTTGTCTAAGTTCTTAGTTCTGTGGAGGTCATCAATTTTTCCTAGAAATATTATCTTTGTGGCCGGAATATATCAATATAAAAAGTTCTAGATACGTATAAATACCAATCAATATCTTTTTTTTTCAGACGAAATGTCGACAAGAAGAACATGCAATTTTCGTCATGGACATACCAACGTCAAAGCTTACAACTTCAGTTATTGGATGCATCAATGAAACATTGAAAGACGAAGCTCTTACAGACAACGATGCTATGAACTACGAACTATATGGTACGAGTTAATACTGTCTGAAGTTAAATGAATTAACAACTCATAAGCTCGGGAGAGCAAGAAACAGAATTTTATGTTTTACTAGAAATCTTTCGACAAGCCAGACACATCCAATCTCCTTTAGGTACTCGTTTGATTTTTGCACATCTTTCTCAGGATTATATTCCTTCTGACAAATGCAAATAATATTCAGTTCTTGAATTGTCACATGAATTAATAGAATTATCAACATTAACGGAGGTATCTCTCATTGGAACGCTACCTCAGGCTGCTAAAGCTTGATCTCTGACTTCAGTATTTACCGACGTATCAACCGACGGTTTTGAGTAAAATTCAGGTAAAATTGCAATTGAGAAAAATAATTTTGATTTGACCAAAAGTGTGTCACTAAAGTCATTATCAATTTCTATACTTTCGGCATGAAAATCTGCTTCAGTCCAAACAATAAAGTCACAATATTCCTTTTAACACACTAACAGCTGACATTGGACCTGATAAAAGAGGGACGAAAGATACCAAAGGGACAGTCAAACTCGTTAATCTAAAACAATCTGACAACTCCATGGCTAAAAATGAAAAAAGACAAACAGAAAAACATTAGTACATATGACACAACATAGAAAACTAAAGAATAAACAACACGAACCCCACCAAAAACTAGGTAGTACTGGTGTTTTTTTAATGATTATTCCGTCACGCATTTCAAGACAATCTCGCTTATCTAGTGGTGCGTCTAATTTTACATCCCTAAGTGGTGATAGGTTTATAACACTTACCTGAATTAGTTGATAGGTTTAGAACACTTACCTATCTAAACCTTATAGCTAAGATATTTTACCACTTTTTCTTCCTCGACATACCATAAAAGTTTTTTTCTTGGACCCTCACAATGTATTATCGGTATTTGAGAACATGTCAATATAATCAAATAGTATAAGTTGGGTAATGGTTGGGGCGTTATAAGTTACAAAAATGTATCGTGTTTATCTCTAATCATTTGGATTTAATTATTTTGACACTAGCGAATTTTATTTGTCAAAAAGATTTCGACATATTACTTGCACTAGTATGACGATTAATAGATCTGAATTGTGTGTGCAAAATTTATATCAATTAAAAAATAGCCACAAATAATTAATACATACCTTTTCTTTTTCATCTTTCTGAGAGTTGACATTTTTCATCAGAAGAAATAATAACAAGTTAAACAGCATCACTATTGTTAATAACTTCATCTTGATATTACGGATTTCGGAAGTAGCGCGAACCAGAGCTGATTCCTATTTCATGTTTTCTAAGGGGGTAACAGATACACGGGAGACATTATTTTAGATCTCTGCAGCTATGATTCCTGTTTCGGTATAAGTTAAATGAATTTGTAACAATATTAATAGTAAATGCTTGAAAAATACAATTTATCAATATAACTAATGATCTCAAATAATAGAACCGCTTGTTAATACTTAAGAAAATGAAATTTCTAGGATAAGAGTATTTCGAAAGAGAGGGTTGAACATGTTTATGAGATTTCAACCCTCCCCATACCTATAGTCAATGTAGAAAAGTAAACGCATAACAATACGTACATTTCGAGTCTGATGTCAGAAGAGGTAACCAAAGAAAATAAACAAAATGACAATTATACATAAATAACAACAGACTACTAGCAGTTAACTGACATGCCAGCTCTAGACTTCAATTAAACTGATTGAAAGATTATGATTTCATCATATAAATATCAGGCACAATCATTCCCGTTAGGGGTTTAGTATCATACCATCATAACATATATGAGAAGAACATAACCCGTGTCATGCCAACAACTGTTTTTTTAATAAATGTGTTTAGTTCCGATACAAAGACCCTATAAGTGAATCTATATTAACGCCAAAATATGCAACCTTTAATGACCTGACAACAGTATCGTAACTATATCCCTTCTTAATAAGTCTATTGAAAAATTTTGTTAGTATCTGTGGTGAAAACTGACATTTTTGTGCTCTATAAAGAATACTACCATAAAATATTGGATGTGGCATAAGTCTTTTTATTACTTGTAGGGACGTTAAATCCGATGCCTCGTGTAAAGAGAGTGCCACGCTCTTTGTCCGTTAAGAACCCTTGCAACAACTCATTGAGGGGTTCGTAGGTGGTCTGTTGCAAGGCAAAATTTCTGTCCCTATCCAAAATACCCTCATTTTCCAGTGGCAGTCCAAATTTCCCCAATCATCATCCCATATGGTCTCTATTATGACAAGACCTACATATTGTATTCATTGTGAACTTGTTCTCGTCCTGAATATGCATGCAATGTTTGCCACTGGATATTAAGCAACCATCAATCAATCAATCACTACTTAATAGGGAAATGATTACAGCTTGTGTGGTTTTAATGTGAACGGTCAGTAAACTATTGCATAAATATATCATTCAATATAAATAGCAATCTATTTTAAGAATTTAACGAAAAACCATTAATACAGTGTCAACTGCGTTGTATTTGATTTTGTATATTTTTCAGTGATCACATTTCATACGTATTTCATGAAATAAACAGCAATTCGTTCAATGGAGTAATTTACAAATTCGGTATAGACAGTTATTCTGGACAACATTGATTGATTGATTGCTTAACTTCCAGTGGCAAATGTTTCATGCATATTTAGGACGAGAACAAGTTCACAATAAATACAAAAGAGGCCATCTGCTATGATGGTCGGAGAAATTTGGACTGCCACTGGAAAATGGGGTATATTGGATAGGGACAGAAATTTTGCCTTGCAACAGGCCACCTACGGACCCCTCAAAAGAGTTGTTGCAAGGGTTCTAAACGTGCAGAGAGCGTGGCACTCTCTTTACACGAGGCATCGGATTTAACGCCCCCCCCCCCCCATTCTGACCGGACGTGACTGCCAAACGGACGCCTTATTCGGCAGTCCGGAGAAGACCAAGTGATCATATTTATACCCCAGTCACCCTTGGGGTCTTCTGGACACCAAACTTGAAGGATAGAAAGAGACTTGTGACTTTGTTTCGTGAACAACGTAAAAATTGGTATTTTGATTAGTTGGACACTTTTCATAGACACATACCCCACTTTTCATAGACACATACCCTACTGTTGAAGCTGTTAATCATATAAGAGCGTTATATAGACTGTGTACTAACATGCACCAATGGCATTTGTTTGCATCCAATTTTAACAATCAGCAGTACTAAAATGTTGACGGAGATATGCAAAAGATTTAAAAAGTGGGTAATTTTTTAACAAATGCAAGTAGTTACACTGTTTACCAAGGGGAGGGGTCACTTCCTATAAATGTATAACTTTGAGAAGACTTGCTGCCCTGCACAGCACTGCGCAAAGTTTCCGGGGAACCATACACATTCACTATGAATTATGTTCCTTTATGCCGAAAAAGTTGCGTCGTTCGTTTCTCTTATTTTTGAGTGTAAATTCACATTGCGATAAGCCGTGTCACGGTGGTTCTTGTGTATCCCAAATTCATGCATTTCGTTTTGATGTTATATTCATTATTCTCGTGGGATTTTGTCTGATTTTGTCTGATGCTTGGTCCGTTTTCGTGCGTGTTACATTGTAGTGTTGTGTCGTTGTTCTCTTATATTTAATGCGTTTCCCTCAGTTTTAGTTTGTTACCCCGATTTAGCTTGTTGTCCATGAATTCATGAGTTTGAACAGCGGTATACTACTGTTGCCTTAATTTATATTTCTTTGTCCGTCAACAAACAAAACTATCATTTTACTGCAGACATATTGTTTGATATAATAACAACCCCATAATAAAATAAACGTGCTTGTAAGATTTTAAACTTTTGAAATATAGTTTTATATATATAATATATTCAGACATATTAAGTAGCATATGGTCGGAGAAATTTGGACTGCCACTGGAAAATGGGGGTATATTGGATAGGACAGAAATTTTGCCTTGCAACAGGCCACCTACGGACCCCTCAAAAGAGTTGTTGCAAGGGTTCTAAACGTGCAAAGAGCGTGGTACTACATATATACTTTATTCAGACATATTAAGTAGCATAAAGTTTCCTTAAATAAGATAAAAGTAAATGACATATTTGAACGGCGAAATGAACGATTTATTTTGCTCAGGTGTATATCCATGTAAATGAATACATGTCTATATTGCATTCTTACACAAATATGCTTTTTCATCTTAGTAATCCTATTGGATTTGTTTTTCATTCTTATAGTGGTAAATTCAATAAATAAATATACGTCATCAGGGACCATCCATTTTGGGGAGAACATTATGTGCAACACTTAAGTCATGTGGTCCACTGAATGAAAGATAATGTCTGTAATGAATATTTTTTTGATAGAAGGATCAAAACTAGAGTCTAGTGAATGCACTTAATTTTTTTTTGATACGGTTGAATAGTAATAGAAACTAGAGGCTCTAAAGAGCCTGTGTCGCTCACCTTGGTTTTTGTGAATATTAAAAAAAGGACGTAGATGGATTCATGACAAAATTGTGTTTTGGTGATGGTGATGTGTTTGTTCATCTTACTTTACTGAACATTCTAGCTGCTTACAGTTATCTCTATCTATAATTAACTTGGCCCAGTAGTTTCAGAGAAGATTTAATGAAGCTTCTAAGAGCGAAGTATCTTGATACAGGTGTCGCTCAACCAAGAACATCCGGTTGTCCTACTGCACCGGGTTCATCTCTGCCATCATGTGTGTCACCTGATAAGCCATCGACAAGTCAGCAGGTTAAACGTCCGTGGTTTAATTCCCCAACCCCAAGAAAAGTTTAAAAAAAACCTCTCCTATTCACTCCAACTAAAACTCGAACCCTTTTACCGAAACTGGACTTAACAGCTGCAGGAGAAATGGAAGAGGGGAAGGGAAAAAAGAGAGAGAGTCAGTGTCAGCTTATTATCGTCTGGCAAAGCAATGGTAAGGGTTTTGCTACTGTTATCTGGTCATACTGACAGTAGTTACAAACAGAATATGATGTAAATAGATAAAATGCCTTTGTTTGCCTTTGTCGTTATCAAATTAAATACCAATATTAAGAGGATGTTTTATTTTACCTAGTTTGTTTAGTCTTCGAGAAATAAATTATGGAACACCACTGGTCCTCTACGGGAAGTGATTATAATTTTCCTGATTAAAAATGCCAACGGAGACGCAACTAGATATGAAGCTGATAATTATGTAACATTAGAAAAAGAAACTTCCAACTTAGCTGACTTTCTTGGTATAACAGAAGAAGAATTTACAGATATAAACTCTAATTCAGTAGTAGAGGAAGACGTGAAAACAGTAATGCTAACATTGATAATTGCTGAACAGAAATTATTAGACGGCTCTGTCCAGGTCAAAATGGAAACGTATATTGGCTACACAGAGAATGTTGACAAAAATAATTAAATGTGCCGGATATTGTAACATAAGTTACTAATTTAATCAATGATGTTGTAGATTCCAACAACAATGTACCAATTTTTACAATCGACATAACTGATCTATTGACTAAGTTTCCAGTTGGTATAATTGAAAAGGGACATAATAGTAAATTTTGAATGCCACTGTCTCCACGATTTTTTTTAAGAGTGTTTGAAAAGTAAGAAATGTGATGATTTTCCTGATCTGCAGATTTATTTTGGATAATCTCCATAAATGATAAATGTAAATGTGATTTCAAATGAACACTGCTATGCAAATGTAAGCCACACTTTTCATTTGATATTTTCTTTTCTATTATCACTTTTGCTATCAGTTGAAAAAAGTAAAAGGATGGACAAAATCTGTCGCAAGCTGGTACACAATTTGAAAATAAAATTTTCTCAGGTGTTGTTAAGATTGCATATTTTGAAAAAGTATTTATTCCAATGAAAAAACCGTAATGGATTTATGTGTTACTTTTTTTTATGTAAAAAAATAAATAACTGATGGTCGGGTGATATCTTTCCTCGTGAGTTTAATCAAGTTTTAATACAAAATATATGATGCCACAATTGAAAAGTAATTGTTGTATGACGTTAATGGTTATAGATGGACAGATTCTCAGGTCAGCTGGGACAATAAGCGATGGGGGGGAGGTGGGCGACTTCTCCAGTCATGCTTCAGTGATTCCCTACATAATCAACCAGAAAGTAATGTTCTTTCTCGACTAGCACAAGCAACGATATTGGAGACCGAAATCCGAGTTAAAAGGTATATTCCAGAGTGTTATTCAACCGTGTATCTATTTGGTGTAATAAACAGATTATCTGGTTGATTAGTAGGTATTACTTATTCAATAAATGGATAACAATCACCAAAACATAAGGTTCAAAGATAAAAAAAAAAAAACAATAATTATATTAAGGCATGCATCTGCGACAAAGCTGAATATTTGTTCAAGTTCAAGCAAATTTCTGTCTCCATTCAATATACCATCATTTTCCAGAGGTAGTCCAATTTCCCCCCGACCATCATTCTCTATTATAACAACCTACCTATATTATTGATTGTTAACTTGTTCTCGTTCTGAATAGGAATGAAATATTTGCCACTGGACGTTAAGCAACCAACAATCAATCCGGTCCATGTCCTCTCATTTTTCCCCCCAATCACGTTTTTTATTGTGATGTGTTTAACCCTGATCTTAATGGTTGAAATTATATATTTCTATTAAACCAATGATCTTGTCCTTTATCACTAACTGAAATTAATTTATAATAGATGTTTTATTTTAATAAAACACAATTCAATTCAGTTATACAGACAATAGTGTACCATAATATATCCAAAAAAGAAGGTATAAAAACAAATGTAGGACATATAAATCAAAGTACAAAACGTCATGTATAAGAATGTCACAATTCAGTTTTGAGAATATATTTCTTTGAATAAGAACCCCGCGGGGGTAAAACCAACATAAAAAGTATACATGTATGCGCTATGGGTGCATTACAACAAAATTACGAGTAATAACAACATGATTTAGAGTTGAAGACGAAACACTTATAGTACGCAAATACAAGCTACTGAATACCAGATAATATTTATCATGATTATATGCCATTGTCAATTAGGACCATTTACTTTCTCTCACTATCTGGGACTTGCATGCCAGACTTACTTCAGTGTTAATTTAACGTTACTATTTTGTAGTGATGGGTCAGTCAATAGGCTATGTTTCAGTTTTACACTATATCTTATTTTAAATCTTCTCTAGTATATAATATACTACACGTATAAATTAACACAGGAGCGTTAATAAGAAATGTAAATTATACATATGATCCTCAATGCTCTTCAACTTTGTATTTATTTGGCTTTTTAACTATTTCGATCTGAGCGTCACTGATGAGTCTTATGTAGACGAAACGCGCGTCTGGCGTATAAAATTATAATCCTGGTACTTTTGATAACTATATGAATCAAAGAATAAATCGCAACCCAACGACAAAAATAACAATGACATATCGTCAAGGACAACTATGGACATACTATTCCTGATTTGAGATGTGCTGTAACTTGGGACAGTACATTTTGACAAATATCACAGTATAGTAGACACATATAAATTATTCCAATTTAATAGACGTATATATACATGGAAACTTTATTATTTGCCATACAGTGACATATTTTTAGATCCTCGTCATTTTGTCTCTGGAGGAGAGTTTTTTCATTGGCAATCTTACACCATTTTATTTCAATATATTACATGACAGTTATACTAAAATATTTTTTGGTACAAAATTGGGGACCCTAAAATTACGCTAACACAAGCTTTCCCCAAATACGTTTTCAGTACCAAAATCAGTTGTTGTTGAGTTATAAACTGTATCTTAAATTATTGAAAACCTATTAATTTATTACCATTTTATTTTTAATTTTACAGTAAAAAAAGAGGAAAATGTTAGGTTCGTTTGCAGTGACTATTTGTACAATGGATTGTGTAGCAGGATTATGTGTTCAAAAACACGTATTTGAAAATCCATCTTTGACATGGACAGCCACTGTCATCTGGATTTGTTGACCACATGGGACAAATGCGTTGGTTTTCAGTTTGATAAGTTGGTTCTTCCTTCTAACTTTGCAGGCTGTGTAACAAACTGCATTTCCAAGATTGCATTATCTTTTGCATGATTCGCTAAAACCAGAACAGTTGACGAAGAAAATCTTTACAACGGTTGGTTGCCATCACAAGAAGTTCAGAGAGTTCAATATGTCAGTGCTACATAAGATTGAATGTTTGGTATTGAAAGAGTCGGGTGTTTATATTTTTATTTTCCATTTTGTTGATGGAGAAACAGCTTTACATGATGCTGCTCAGTTTGGACAGATTGAAACAACAAAATTGTTAATAGATCAAGGATGCAGTCCTTGGGTGAAATCAAAACAGGTAACATTCAGTTTTATTATATTAGATAGGTAGATATTTTATTCTCTAAAAACTAAATACAGGTCTACAGAGAAATAAATACAGGTATACAGAGAAAGTACAATTACAATATAAATACAAATACAATAGTTGAGGGTAAACAGATGCAGATAATATATAATAAAGTACAACTTTATGATGGAATACCTGTATAATAAACAGGTTAAACTAAACATGAAGAAATCAGTCTGTGCTTAACGTTTACATGGAGGGACTAACCTTTTCATTAATACATAAATGAATGAACACAGTTTTCTTAAAACTGATTGTGTTTTTATTTGGGGATAGCCTAGGCTACTATACTTATATGTCAATAAATGGATACAGTGCTGTAGATTATGCATTAATAAGTGAGTCTCCTGTCCTCAGTGAAATACTTTAAATTGTAATATAAAACAAATTTTTGACCTTAAAAGTCATATAGAAAAAAATGGAAAGATTTGAACATAGATGGACTGAAAATTCACAAAACTTGCTACTTAAAGCTCTTACATCAGAGCATATTAAAACTATATATTAAATTTTGAATTCAATGAGTATGAGGGAAATCAGAAAGTGGTTGATGGTGCAACTGAAAATTTAACTAATATTTTTGAAAATATCTCTGAGATAACTTGTAAAATCTCAAAAAAATTTAAAAGTAGGAGAAAAAAATATAGAAAGGTATGGTCAGACAATTGTGTCTATGAGACAAAAAAAGAAATAACCTTGGTTGGAAATAAACTTAAAAAATGTCCAAATAATCATACACTGCCAACATACCTTCTACCAATCATCAAAGTCCAAATTATTTTATCATTTAAACGGATGGTTTTTTTTTCTCTCGAAAGACTGCTTGAAAGACAAAAATCTCACAATTGAATTTAGAAATACCCAAACTCATCGACTTTACATACCTCTGGTCACCTTATTCATATGTTAGATTTGGTTATCTCTGGTCACCTTATGTTTATATTGGATTTGGTTATCCCTGGTCACCTTATGTTTATTTTAGATTTGGTAACCTCTGGTCGCCTAATGTTGATATTGGATTTGGTTACCACTGGTCACCTTATTCATATATTAGATTTGGTTACATTTAGTCACCTTATGTTAATATTGGATTTGGTTATCTCTTATCACCTTATGTTAATATAGGATTTGGTTACCTCTGGTATTCTTATTCATATATTAGATTTGGTTATCTCTGGTCACCTTGTGTTTATATTTGATTTGGTTACCTCTGGTCACCTTATGTTGATATTGTATTTGGTTACCTCTGGTCACCTTATTCAGATACAAGATTTGGTTACCTCTGGTCACCTTATGTTAATATAAGATGTGGTTACCTCTGGTCACCTTATGTTAATATTGGATTTGGATACCTCTGGTCACCTTATTCATATATTAGGTTTGGTTACCCCTAGTCACCTTATGTTAATGTTGTATTTGGTTATCTGTGGTCGCCTTATTCATATATTAGATTTGGTAACCTCTGGTCACCTTATTCATATATTAGATTTGGTTATCTCTGTTGGACTTTATATGAAAATTGAAACAATCCACACTACATTTTTATCGGAAAGCTAGGTAGAACAATTGACTTATAATTATTGACGTAAGATTTACTATTTTATTTGGCCTTACAATTCGACTTGGTCCTATGTTTTATTGTTGATATGTATAACATTGCTTTTCTCATTTATTTTTCAACGGTTTAACATGCTCTTTTTTTATTGTAGCTAGGAAACATTAGAAATTATTGAATACAATTTTTTTTTATTAATTATATAAATTAAGCATTATAAAACCAACATATTAAAACATTTTAAAAAGAATATTTAAGTCAGTAAAATAAAATGCATTCTTGTAAAGTCTTTTTTTTTTGTTTAGATTAAATGATTCTTATGAAAACTAGGAGAATTAAAATGGTGTCATTATATAAAATATGTAGGCAAAGAAATGTGCTGTAATAATAAAATTATTGTCTTAATTTTTATTTGCAGATAAATTATTGGCCATGATATAGGCGAACTAAATAAAACAAATGTTAACAAGGCAATGCATGGGAAAGTTTTTGCAGGCCTCTTGGAAGACAATAGAGACAATGCTGCAAGGCAATGATTTATTAGACACATCACACGTTTTATCTTAACTTAAAACATATTTTATGATTTGCTTAAAAAAAATCCCTACTTGAGACAGCAAACAGACCTAGTCCAATGTAATAATTAGCCAATGTATCTGCTTCAAAAAATCTTTATTAGGAATAAGTATTTGTTATATTAAATTGTATACATTTGGTAACATCAATATCTTTGAAAAACATGTCAAGAGCAAACTGTATATGTCCTACTTTTAAAGCCTTTAGGCACCATTGTAACATATCAAAATTTTGAGTGAATATCAAGAAAAAGCAGTTTCTCAAAATAAGTATAATATTTCATAATTGTTTTCATTGAAATGGTTTACGAATAGATCCTTTCTTTCTGTGGGTAGATTTGTAACCGCAATCATCATTATCTTAACGCCCCGGTTTTTTCAGAACACACTTTCGGCTTACTGAATAGTCATGAACAATTTGTGAAATTTGGGATTTTCTGCTTGGAAACAGCGGTTGTTGCTTTCGCTTTCATATCATGCTTATTGTTTTGGAAAATGTTGGTTGTCTTACAAATATGTAATGCCACTGTGAGTGCTTGTAAAATAGTTTTCTTTTTATTCAATCAATTGTCTTGAAATTTGTATTGTGTACATATATTTTTATTGTTTTTCTTTGAATGGCCAGGTCAGTTGTTGCTTTGTCTTCCTTTAATTGTTGTTTGGTTTCATTAATTGAGGTAGACTTTATGTCAGGTGATGGAACTACCATTTTTGCTACCATCATACAAACACAATGTATAACATGGCTATTGGCAAAACATGTACATATTTATTTATAGTGGATTAGAAATTTTTTTTTTACAACTTACATTAATCCCTTTCCACTTTGCGGGTGCGAGTGCTGCCTTGTAGCGGCATTAGCCTACTCTTTTTCGAAATCTACAAGGGTGTCTTAAACGTGCAAGAGATATGGCTCTCTCTTAACACGGGTCATCCATTTATCGTCCCTTTCCGACGGGCTATCATCGTTTCCTCAAGACCGTACTCGCAAATGGTGTCAAGGGAGAGCCGACAATTGAGTTCCTGAAGTTTTCATCCCAAACGGGAATCGAACCTGGAACCTTTGTGTCAGTAGTCAGATACACTACACCACGGCTATCTACAATTATACATTATACACTAATCGACAAAATAATACGTAATAATATTTAAGATCCTATTTCCTTGTAGCATGTATATATAGCATTAAAAATTTGTTCATTCTTAACGCTAGATGACCCTGTGAACCAAGTGTCTCTATGAGACAAAAATAATTCAAAAATTAACAACTATAGGTTATCGTATGGCCTTCAACAATGAGCAAAGACCATACCGCATAGTCAGCTATGTTTGATAATACCTCTGCTGATAAAAAAAATGCAAAGTGACACATCACTCGTTAATTATATCTTTACGAGAAAATAAATATCGCTCTTTAATAGATGCAGGTATTCCACTGCAACTATTGAACCGTTTGAGAAATTATTGTGAAGACGAAGGATAATGAGCTAATTGTATTCGTGGTTCTATATATCTCTTGCAACCATCATGCGCGTTGTCTGTCACTAGATTACTGATTATTCAGGTAATTAAAGCCCACGTGCCACAGGTAGATAAAAATATCTTTGTCGTTGTTCGTATTGAACATAGGAATTAAAACCCTCATGACACAGGTAGATTGAAAATAACTTTGTCGTTGTTAGTATTGAACATTGGAATTTAAGCCTACATGACACAGGTAGATTGAAAATAGCTTGTCGAAGTCAGTGCTACAGGAGGTTTTACGTCATCAAACCCTGCTGCATACTACAATGTAATTACTACACACGTTTAAAAGAATCTGAGGATTTCTTATATAAAGAGGCTGTCAACCTCTCAAAATCTCTACATGATGAGCAGAGAAAGAGCTGTTATACTAGTATTCAAACTTTATTTAAATAATTTAGCATCAATGAAAATTATACACTAAATCATTAAGTGTGTAATTTTCATTGATGCTGAATTATATAAAGCCTTAATTTATTAGCCGAGTCTTTAAACATTAGCGGGAAGAGTCTGTGGCGTAGCTCCATATACGCTGTCACGCCATGGCGCACATTCCGCACCTATGCCTAAAGTACAAAAGAAGAAGGAAGTTAGAGTCCAGTGCCGCCATTGCAGTAAGTGGTTGAATAGGAAGTCCTTAGCCAAACACCAGAAGACAAATGCCTGCCGAGGTCACTCTGCATTACAAGTGGTTCCTGCTGACCATAGAGCTAGAAGTGTGGTATCTGATAGCACAACAGGCCGTCAACAGAGAGGTGGAGCAGCTGAACCTGCTGATGGAAATGAACGAAATATTTCCTGTGAGAAACGTGGTCAGAACTTCGCCTTATCGTTCTCGAGTAGATTCAAGTACAAGATTTCCCAGAGATTGCTTACGCCACGAATGGAATTCTCCACTGAAGAGGTTATTGGGATGGTTGTTAGTGATGAAGCAGGCGGAGGTTATATGCCTAATGTCCATTCCCATGCCTATATCAAGACCAAGAACCCATGCAACTTCGAGGAATTTACGAATCTTTGGGTTATCCAATTGCAGTGCCCGGGATTCACGGATGTCCAGTCTCCGAAAAAGATTAAGGATTGGGTTAAATATATCACGAAAGAGGATTACAGAAGTGTTGTTTGTGGAGTAGATAAAGATTTGTTGGGAACTATTTGTAAATCTTATTCCTGTGCTCAGAAATGGTCAAAAATCATGCCTACTTTACCTCCATATTGTTACTTAAGTTGGATTGATAAAAAGATATTTGATGGTCAATTTGCTGTGTTTCACAGAGAACATGAAGAAGATAAGTTGTTGTTTAACTTACAGAATGCTATATTATTTGATTGGCAAATTGAGGTACTGCGTTTGTTAGATGAGCAAGATGATAGAAAGGTATTATGGATTTATGATGCTGTTGGAGGTGAAGGCAAAACATTCCTAGCAAAGTATATTCAGTTGTATAGAGATTGTATATGCTTAGAAAGCGGAAAAAAGACAGATCTAGCACATTGTTTCACCAACGAGAAATATGTGTTGTTTGATTATACTAGGTCAATGGTTGAGACAATTAACTACAGTATTATAGAAAATTTCAAGAATGGATTTCTTTTTAGTGGAAAGTACGACAGTCAAGTGAAGAAGTTTGATCCCTGCAAGGTATGCTGCTTCAGCAACTTTAGTCCAGACAAAAGCAAGTTATCAGAAGACAGATGGATGTTATATGCCTTGGATCGTGGTGAAATGACATTAATGTGAACATTTATTACATTTGTAAATATTGTCTATGTTTGTGTTAATAAAATTTATCATGCGAAAGCACAACTTATATATTTGTTTGTTATATATTATTAAAAATAATTAGGTTAGGGTTAGGGGTTAGGCTTAACTTATGTTATGCTTAACTTATGTTAGGCTTATGTTTCGATAGGCTTAACTTTGCTTAGGCTTACCAATGGGTGGGCTTAAGGATGGATAGGCTTAACTATCAATAATAAAAGGTTTCTGATATTTGTCCATTATTCCGACAGCCCATTACTCCGACAGCCCATTATTCCGACAGCCCAATACTCCGACAGCCCATTAGCAGTAAAACGCTTGCCGAAGTGGGGCGTCCGTTTGGATGTGCGGGATGTATCAAGTTCGCAGTCACGTCCGTCAGAAGGGGACGTTAAATCCGATGCCTCGTGTAAAGAGAGTGCCACGCTCTTTGCACGTTAAGAACCTTTGCAACAACTCTTTGAGGGGTCCGTAGGTGGCCTGTTGCAAGGCAAAATTTCTGTCCCTATCCAATATACCAATAATTAAAGTTATGTAAAATTGATAAATTTTTGTTCGGCTGAAAATGTCAATTTTTAACCATTTTTCGTTAATCTTAGTAATCTTTTACAAAAATCTTCTCCGAAACTACCAGGCCAAAATAATCCAAACTTGACCACAATCATCTTGGGGGTATCTAGTTTTAAAAATGTGTGGCGTGACCTGGTTAATCAACCAAGATGGCTGCCATGGCTAAAAATAGAACATAGGGGTAAAATGCAGTTTTTGGCTTATAACTCAAAACCAAAGCATTTAGAGCAAATCTGACAAGTGGTAAAAAATTTTATCTAGGCAAGATCTAACTGCCCTGAAATTTTCAGATGAATCCAACAATCCGTTGTTGGGTTGCTGCCCCTGAATTGGTAATTTTAGGGAAATTTTGCTGTTTTTGGTTATCTTGAATATTATTATAGATAGAGATAAACTGTAAACAGCAATAATGTTCAGTTATTGGTTATATGGTTTTTCAAGTTATATCAGTTTCAAAATTTAAAGAAAATGTGCGACCATTAAACGTGGACCTTACCGTATTGTTGGTGGAAAGACGGGGACATGTAAGTCATTTTTTGGCATGACACTTATCGATAGAAGGGTAACCACGATTTTTATTGTTAAAAATGTTAGCGATGGTAGTATTTTTAGATAACCGATTTTGAAGATTGAGACGTGTAGATACCCTTTGAACAAGTTTAGTTTTTAGTATTTTTCCGTTTCTAAGCTTCATAATTGTTTTGTTAGTGAATTACATAATAAAGGAGCAAAGATTGGCGTCCAGAATATGAACCAGCATACAATAATTAAAGTTATGTAAAATTGATAAATTTTTGTTCGGCTGAAAATGTCAAACGCTATCAGTATAAATTACCCGAAAAAGATAGTGTATATCAGGGTAGGACTGATGGCTGACTAAATAGTAGAAAGGGGCTGAATATTGAAATACTACTTTTTGATAAATATTTCTAAAGTAATGAACAAGAGCAGTTCTCGCTCGGACACACAATCCATAATCTAGTATATTATAAGAGCATAAACCTGAAGCACGGGGAGGCACTCTACTGCCTCCACACGGCACTAAAGACAAACTCTGTAAAAAATAAAATTGAGAATGGAAATGGGGAATGTGTCAAAGAGACAACAACCCGACCAAATAAAAAACAACAGCAGAAGGTCAACAACAGGTCTTCAATGTAGCGAGAAATTCCCGCACCCGGAGGCGTCCTTCAGCTGGCCCCTAAACAAATATATACTAGTTCAGTGATAATGAACGCCATACTAATTTCCAAATTGTACACAAAAAACTAATATAAAAAAAATACAAGACTAACAAAGGCCAGAGGCTCCTGACTTGGGACAGGCGCAAAAATGCGGCGGGGTTAAACATGTTTGTGAGATCTCAACCCTCCACCTATACCTCTAACCAATGTAGAAAAATAAACGCATAACAATACGCACATTAAAATTCAGTTCAAGAGAAGTCCGAGTCTGATGTCAGAAGATGTAACCAAAGAAAATAAACAAAATGACAATAATACATAAATAACAACAGACTACTAGCAGTTAACTGACATGCCAGCTCCAGACTTCAATTAAACTGACTGAAAGATTATGATTTCATCATATGAACATCAGGCACAATCCTTCCCGTTAGGGGTTTAGTATCATACCATCATAACATATATGAGAAGAACATAACCCGTGTCATGCCAACAACTGTTTTTAGAATGAATGTCTTTAGTTCCGAAGCAAAGACCTTATCAGTGACTCAATATTAACGCCAAAATATGCAATCTTTAATGACTTGACAACAGTATCGTAATTATATCCCTTCTTAATCAGTCTATTTAAAGGTTTTGTAAGTTTCTGATGTGAATACTGACACCTTTGTGCTTTATAAAGAATATTTCGATAAAAAAATTGGATGTGAAATACCTGAACGTATAAAAAGTCTGCATGTTGAGCTATATTTACGAATGATGTCTTTATACCGATGATAAAATTTAGTAAAAGTTTTGACTAGTTTGTGATATCGAAAACCCTGGTGTAATAATTTTTCAGTAATACATAAATTTCTCTCGTTAAAATCTAAAACATTGTTACAAACACGAGCGAATCGTACAAGTTGAGAAATATAAACACCGTAAGATGGTGACAAGGGAATGTCACCATCTAAAAACGGATAATTAACGATAGGAAATGAAAAATCATCCCTTTTATCATAAATTTTAGTATTCAGCTTTCCGTTAGTGATATAGATATCAAGATCGAGGAAAGGGCAGTGGTCATTATTAGTATTAGCTTTATTTAAAGTAAGTTCAGCAGGATAAATTTCATTAATATACATACTGAAGTCGTCATTATTGAGAGCCAAAATATCATCCAAATATCTAAAAGTATTATTAAATTTGTTTATCAGATGTTGTTTTGATGGGTCTTTGCTTATTTTTGTCATAAATTGTAACTCATAACAATACAAAAAGAGGTCCGCAATAAGTGGTGCACAGTTAGTCCCCATTGGAATTCCGATAATCTGACGATATACGGAATCCCCAAAGCGAACAAAAATGTTATCTAGTAAAAATTCAAGGGCATATATAGTATCAAAGCATGTCCAATTAACATAGTTTTTTGTTTATTGCTACTAAAAGAGTTTGAACATATATATTCACATTCTGATTTTTTGAATGCCCATTTAATTAGGTGTGTGATTTTTTTCTTAATGAGAATGTGAGGCAATGTGGTATACAGGGTAGAAAATCAAAACTTTGAACAGATTCAAAATCATCAATATGAGCATGCAATTTATCAAGTACTTCCAACGAGTTCTTGACACTCCAAAAGTAATTTATTCCACTATTTTCGAAGGCCTTATTTGAACAATTTATTATAAGGTTTTTAATTGTACCAAGTGTGCTGGTAAGAAGAATAGACAATTTAGTAGTTGAACAATGGCTTGAAGACGAAATAAATCTATATTTGTAAGGGGTTTTGTGTAGTTGTGGAAGCCAATACATAGTTGGGACTTTCATTGTATTTGGCTCTGCTTGTAAAGCGGTGGCTAAAAGTTTATGTTTGTTACAGATTTCGTTTTCTGAAAATGGAGTCAGTTGGAATGTTGGTGATTTCCTTTTTCAGAACCTCAATGTAAAATTTACGTCAAACAATAATAATATTATTAGCAGCTTTATCGGCCGGGACAAAAACAAATTCCTTGGCTAATTCTTTTAGTTTATGTTTGATACGAGAAATAGGTTTATTGTGGTTATTGTTAATAGTAAAATGTTCTTTAAAATGTTGAATACGTATAACAACTATCTTCATTACTGAATTGAAAAAAGAGTCCAAAGATTTTTTGTCAGCTTTTTCCCGTTTTATCCATTTCATACAGTAAGTATGGAGTGAGTCGTGGATGATATTACGACACTCATTCCAATTAATAATTGACGGGGGACGATATTTAGGTCCTTAACTGAGGAATGATTTTAACTCTCGGTCTTGAACGATGTTAAGATCTCCTGTTATAACATGGGAAATGGGTCCATAAATATATGCGGAATTACTGCAATTACATGAAGTAGGTGTATTTTCACTGATATTAACATCTTTACACAATTGACTATCATTAAACACAAATTTCCGGGTAGATTTCTTGTAAATATAACAAATAAGAGGTAGCTCAGTATTGTCAAAATAACCAGGAATTTGTTCTTTAACAGAATGGTCGTTAAATATACCGGCAATATTTACAAAATCAAAGCCTTTATTGACATACTTAATTTTCATAAAATGTTTTTTATGATCTTCAGGGCGATCAATTTTGGGAAATAATTTAGAATAACAATATGCCATAATAATTTGAACAATTTCCTACTTAGGACTGCTATATGAAATTGTGTTGCAATCCTCCAAAATTTTATTTAACTTATTAACCGGTAACGAACAGAGTTTTATTAACAGATAATGTCTGCCGTTGTTTTTTGAAATATAAATTAGGTCCAAAATATTGGTATGATTGGCCCGAAATTTTCTTTGATTGCGATTTGTTCTACAACCGTGAGAACGGTTTTTACGAACAGTTTTAGAAAACTATATCCAAAATGTTAACGGAATTGGTTCTAGATATATTACCAATTCCCATGATATTATCATTTAGACCGAGAGGGTAAACTGTCTGTAATTTTTTAATCCAATTTAATTCAATTACTTTCCGTGATCGTACAAACTTTGAATGCGATTCACCAGGCTGCTTATTTACTACTTCTAAAGGTTGAACTGCTAAATATTTAAACGGATGGTTGTGCTTCTTAAGGTGTTGGTAAATGATACTTTTGAATTTATTTGGTCTTTTAAAACGATACAGATGTTCTTGAGTGCGTTTAGATAAATATCGTCCAGTTTCTCCTACGTACTGAATAGCACACCCCGGTTTGTTTCATGTAAGTAAATAAATAATACTGTTGGTTTTTTAAGTTATATCAGTTTCAAAATTTAAAGAAAATGTGCGACCATTAAACGTGGACCTTACCGTATTGTTGGTGGAAAGACGGGGACATGTAAGTCATTTTTTGGCATGACACTTATCGATAGTAGTTCACGTGAAAATAACATGAAAACATATCCAACTTTAGCAGTCATCACGTGACTTTGCTGACACATCACCCATATCAAGCCCAAGTAAAATGTATAGAAATGCATAGGGACTTTCTGGAATCTATGAAATACATTACTTTAAGTTCATGATACTAAAAGTGTGGGTCTTTTTAGCAATTCCTCATATATTTATGATTTCACGTGTGATTCATTTGAATTACTTAGTTTTTTACTCCATGGTGGGGTCGTTGCTTCATCAATGCAGAACTAGAGTACTTTAAAAATATGATTCGGTAAACAGTTTTATAATTGCTCGGTTTTTGATGGTTGTTTTACGGTCAGTGGCAGATAATGCATGTATGTTCCGGACGATACAATACAAGCTCAGGAAGCCGGACAAACATTGCAAATTGTATGCAAAATTTCACCGTGTCATTTGTGGAAAATTATTTACGAAAGAAATCTTGAGATCATACATGCATTCTTTAAGTAAAACAAACTGCAAATGCGAAATATAAAAGGTCCAGTTTGAAATTCCACATGTAGGAGATGTAAGCCGGAGTCTGCGTGCCTTTTATATTTTATCAAAACGTCTAATCCAGCAACCTGTCATGAACAAAAAATAAAGGAAACCAAGACGATATGCGCACCTTTAATAAGAGAACACTTTAGTAACACCAGGTACATTATTTTAACCTGAAGCAAAAAGACAGCACTCATTCTTTAATAATAAGCCGTATAAACCCTATATGTATATACACCAAGTGCGCGATTGACGTTAGAACGGACACGGGTGAAACAGTGCTTAACGTCCAGTGGCAAATATTTCATGCATGTTCAGGACGAGAACAAATTAACACTAATTTGAATACAATACTAGGTAGGTTTTGTAATAGAGCCGATCCGGGAAGATGTTTGAGAAAAATTTGAACTGACACTGGACAATGAGGGTATATTATGAGCAATATGCCTCTCATGGCCTAAAAAGACAACTATGTTAATTCTCTCTCAGTCGTTTTGTCTCCGAACTTGTACATGTTCATCATTTCCAACTCAAATCGCACACACACAAAAAAATCTGCACTACCAGCGAGTACCCACGCAAGCGGAAATTAACACGAATAGAAAATCTAAATGATTTCAAGATCTAGCTATTTCAGTTTCTTTCTGCTATTTGAATACTAATAAGTCAGCCGTTTGCTTGTAAATTTCGAGATTTTTTTTTGTAACGGAACCAGTCTTACTTAGTGACTAAAGCCAGTCTCAACTATTAGCTTGCGTTTATAGACGCAAGTGGATACTTGGGACTGGCTTTAATCAGACTCTTTGTTTTTTCAGAATCAAGTTGCTTTGTATTTTCAGCCTACGGTAACCTTCTCAGGCCTTATTCCGATGTAACTGTATGTCCTGTGTAGACGTGGTCTAGCAAGCACTTTATTTTAAAAATGTTTCCGAAACTATAGCGGATTTATGAGACTGTTTACATTTGGAACACATAGCATATTATTCGTCAAAATAACCAAGTTAAACCACTTTCTTTACATTGAATTTCCATACTAACAAACTATTTTCTGTTTGAGTTTCAAAGTCTGCTTGTATTGTACTTTTTCGCCTTATTCTATCCGTATTCTCATCCAAATAAATTTCCCTTTTCAATTTTGCCCGAGCGGTGAATTTGACGACCATTTTGTCACGGATTAATAGTTGCACGAATTCCCGTTTTTTACACATCATCCTAAGTTTCTATAGATACATGTAAGGTTTCTATTTTCAAAAAATAATTTCATGGGGATACGGCATGGCATGCATCATGAAAAGTCTCTGTAATCCTACCCATGTATCATTTATGTTTATGTCAAAGGCGTTTGATTGGATATTAGTTACAGGTAGGCGTGGTTTTAAGTAATTTCCCTCCAATCAACTGGCCTATTCGACAAACGTGTGCGCTGATGCGTGCAACTGGCTATTGTAACGGCACATGTCTTACATCAGAATCTATCGAGCGTGACCAATGTTTATTGTAAAATTTCTTGTCATGTATGCAAATAATCAGACATACAACTTCTAAAGGTTACTACTTGAATTTGCTTTTTGAAAGATTATTTTCGGCAGTGCCCCCGATATACGATGTAAAGAAAAACAAGACTTTAAATGAAGGATGCATAGTAACAGAGAATATAATCTGGCACTATGCCAGATATAATACATGTATTTTATGGCTCAGATATTAACAATAAAATGTTCTGGAAAAAATTAAGTGTCCGATAATTTGAATTACCTGATAAGATTATCTCGATCACTTTCGACAAAATATTATTGCATGAATGGTAAATTGCTGATTTTTTATTTCTAAACATGGTTTGTGACTGTTATAAGTAGAGACAACTATATGCATTCTGGTTTACGTTTACAATGAACACACTATACATTTTTCTGAAATATCAATCCTTTTTGGACAGACTTGCTTTTTCCTTGTATTTGTAAAAAATATAAGACGTTCCATTTTATTTGAATACTTCAAAGAAATGCTTCAAAATACTATAGGCCTGTATTGTTGTTATTTTTTTCGTAATTTATTTGGCTTTTTAACTTTTTTGGATTCGAGCGTCACTGATAAGTCTTATGTAGACGAAACGCGCGTCTGGCGTATTTACTCAATTTAGTCCTGGTATCTATGATAAGTTTATTGAAATTAATCAGCTTTATTCATTCCTAATTTGTTGAGTAGTCTTACACATTTGCTTTTTCTTGTGCTTTTCTCCCATTCCTCGTGTTCAATGGGAGTGAAAGCAGCCTCCTTATCTTCTTCGTACTTTGATAGATACTTCGATACCATTCTCTCTACTCTGTCCTTCAACTGTTGGAAGTCATCTTTAGACGGGGAAAAAGTAGGTACTCGTAGATCTATAGCTGACACTGTTTCAGTGTTAGATATGTTTAGAGTTGGAATTCTGTTTTCGGCCATGTAGGCTAAAGCCCAGTTGTGCATTACCAACCATAACCAACCAAAAGACCTCTTAATGTTCCCAAAAAGGTTTTACAGCAACCTGCAGGTCCAGCAAAGAAATCTTGAAAAGACAAAGTGCCGTCCACACGAGGAGCACTTTCAAAATCACAGAACACGACAAGAACCGTACAAATTTCTAGTACAGCGACCGATTCTAATTTGGCAATTGCTAGTGGTCCAGTTATTAACATTGTACTAGACGTACACCAGTAATCCCATTTGTTCCTTTCAGGATTCAAGATGAAATAGAAACCAAAAAGTCAAAATTGTAACGAGGGAGACGCACTGGACAGACCAAGAGGAGCTTAGATACCACCGACTCCAAAGCCTGGCCCACGCTTGATGAAGGGTCCAGCAAACAACAACCTTGGAATGTTAACGGTCTCGAATCAATTTGTTTCTCACGGGTCATGTTCTGGGTCTTTAGATACTAGTTTACAAGTGGATCAATCCCCTTCATACATTATAAAGTGTTTTATAATCCTAGTACTTTTGATAACTATTTGATCCCATTTCACCCCATATTCCGGGCAAAATTAAGGAAAAAATATGAAACGGCATATCTCCTTCATTCTAATGATTATAAATCCTCTTCTACCCAGCCAGAAGAGCGAGGAAAATGAACGAATTATTTCATTGAAATTTTATCTGCAAGTGTAAGTCGGTATTATAAAATGGTATAGGCCAGTTGTGAGGATTTTCAATGCACTTAATGAAGAGTCTCAGGGACAATTTCTCATTGTAGCCAGCTACCGCAACATCAGGAATTGGTTCCTAAGGGGCAACATATTCAGCGCCTAGAACAACCAAATTAACCTCTCGAGCATCCAAACTATACAAGTAATACAAAAACCGGTAACATATATATCTTTTGAAAATGACCCTCACATGATATTGCATCCATCTTCTAACAACCACGAGCAACAAACGACAGTAGTATCTACTTTTTAAACAGGTCTCCTGATCGCATTGTAAACTTTATTTAATAATCGTTGTTTATGTTTTTAGATTTTGATGATCAGACTTTCCTAAACTTGTCTCTCTAGAATTACCGTATTACCGTTAAACGGGTTATTTTCGCGGATAGAACTCAATCACCAAAATAAATTCCGCCAATTTAAAAGTGCATATCCAAAGATAGTGATAACAGTTTTAAATCCGCCAAAATATCTCATCATTCAATGAAAATCGCGAAATTTTACACCCACGACAATAACCCGCTATGACTCTACGTACAGTATTGGTGCTACGTTTGTAACGTCAGAAAACGTTCATCGACGGAACGTTGAGAAAACGTTATTAAAGCCTGTGTCAACGTTTACATCTTAATCTTTTTTAAGTTGTTTTTTTTGTGTCTATTGTGAGTCAATAAAAATTGCAATATACAAATTATAAATTTTGTATGTAGGTGTTATTGTTTAAGTATATTAATTGTTGAAGGTTTGAAGTTTAATTATTATTTGAATGATTGAAAGGGTAATTTCCCAAAAAAAATCGAAAAACTAAGGGTTTCTTACCCCAGGAGTAGATTATCTTAGCCATATTTGGCACAACGTTTTGGAATTTTGGATCCTCAATGCTCTTCAACTTTGTATTTATTTGGCTTTTTTTAACTATTTTGATCTGAGCGTCACTGATGAGTCTTATGTAGACGAAACGCGCGTCTGGCGTTTTAAATTATAATCTTGGTACATTTGATAACTATTTACACCACTGGGTCGATGCCACTGCTGGTGGACGTTTCGTCCCCGATGGTATCACCAGCCCAGTAGTCAGCACTTCGGTGTTGACATGAATAAATATTTGATGTTCTAAATTTAAACAACAAGAATATTTAAATTTTAATATTCCTAAATACCTTAGAAAAAAACTCACTAAATTAAGAATAAGTGCACACTCATTAGCAATAGAAACTGGGAGGTATGCAAGACCAAAAATACCATCTAATGAGAGATTTTGTAAATTTTGCACAGAAAAAATTAAAAATGAGATTCATTTCTTGATTGAATGTCCGCAATATAAAAACATTAGATCTAAATATAAAATAAATGATATTAATTCAAATAATTTGGATAAAAATTTTACCAAAATGTTAAATCCTATGTCTGAAAAGGAATTAAAATCTATTTGTATGTATATTGAAGAAGCTCTTGATTTGAGAGACCACCATACCGTTTCATCAGATAATAATCTTTTACAGTAGTTTGTGCATATACATATATATATATATATACATATCTTGTATTGTGTGTTTTAAGTAAATATACGAAAATCTATAATAATACTGAAATATAAGTCTATGGTATCAATATCAGTCTATAATGTATTTGTATACATAGAATTGGCTCATGACTTGTTACATGAATCTTTATTTCATTTATATGTTGTTTTAATATTATAATTGTCTGTATTTGGATCACGCCTCTATTGTGCTCTTTCCAATAAAATATTGAATTGAATTGAATTGAATTATATGGTCATTTTTATAAATTTTCTGTTTACAAAACTTTGAATTTTTCGAAAAACTAAGGGTTTTCTTACCCCAGGAGTAGATTACCTTAGCCATATTTGGCACAACGTTTTGGAATTTTGGATCCTCAATGCTCTTCAACTTTGTATTTATTTGCCTTTTTAAATATTTTGATCTGAGCGTCACTGGTGGGTCTTTTTTATGTAGACGAAACGCGCGTCTGGCGTATACAATTATAATCCTGGTACTTTTGATAACTATCCATAATGGCGATCGACAAAAAAGAAACATCATTTATAAATGCATTTTATTCGTGGTCTAATCACCGCAGAATTTGGCCATGCGGAGACTCATTTAAATTGATTAGACCATTATCATCAATATGAACAAATGTTGATAACTGAAAGTGCGGGAACGATTGCCGAAATTTGTTTTAATAACTTCAATTTGAATGGGTTATTATCAATCAATAGTGTTAAAGTAGTAACCATGTATAACTTTAACTCCCTGATGATACGAGGCACCCCATTTGTCGGTAGCTGTTTTTCTTTAAATTATTGGGTCTTTGCTTGCTCTTAAAATATAAAATGGACAATCAGTGTCATCAGCCTTAACTGCCAAAAAATGTTCCATTTGAAACAAAGTCACAAATGTTAGTCTCGTCATCAACCCCTTCGTCGTTATCGGAATCGGCATCAGAGTCATTATGTTCCGATTAATTCACCATTTTTATTTTATCATATATTCCGAATTGTGCATCCTTCATACAGGTGCTATAATTTCCAACAATACAACTTTTTTGCACCTGTCCTAAGTCAGGAATCTGATGTACAGTAGTTGTCGTTTGTTTGTAATATATACGTGTTTCTCGTTTTGTTTATATAGATTAGACCGTTGGTTTTCCCGTTTGAATGGTTTTACACTAGTAATTTTGGGGCCCTTTATAGCTTGTTGTTCGGTGTGAGCCAAGGTTCCGTGTTGAAGGCCGTACTTTAATCTATAATGGTTTAATTTTTAAATTATTATTTGGGTGGAGAGTTGTCTCATTGGCACTCACACCACATCTTCCTATATGTATTTGACAAGAATAACAAGATAATTTTCTTACAAAAATCTCTCCGTCATCGAATGATCGAACTTGGTGAATTTTTCGGTTTTCTTTTACGGGAAGAAAGTTCCGATCTCGATTAACGGAGTCTACATATCGAAAAATTCGTCGAGAACATTTAGAAGAGTCTGCCGTGGTGGACAAATTACTCTGTGCGTAATCAAATAGGTCGCTTGAATTTGTATCACATGTGTACTACGAATAACTGCTAGATCAGGTTGTTTCTTTATAGACCCGCCTGCTACATCTTGTTTTGCTGTTTTCTTCTTTCATTATAAAGTCTTTGTTTAATTGCGCTCTTTGTTTTCACTTAGTGCTTGAAAAAATCGTTCCACGCTTCGCGATGTAAACAATTCATTTGAGCGGTCACAGTTAATGGCGGTCACACATGTACACATTCATGGTTTGAAATCGTAATTTCGCACCTTAAAACATGGAGTCTATCCTGTTAGAAGTGTTAGTCTGAAAACAAATGGTTGAATTGTCGGAAGTTGTTCTAGAAGTTAGAGGTAAGTTTGATGTAACTGGAACAAGGGGCTGAGGGGGTCTACCAGTATTGTTGCTTTGTACATTAGATATTTCCTTATGCTTTTCCTCATTCAAAGAGCTGTAGTTTCTGATTGATTGCACATTTGTATGGCCCGATATCTGCATAATGTCAGTATCCTGTACTTTATTATCCTTTAGTTTTTAAACCAAGTATTTTTTTGCATTGTGGTTAGTCAGGCGCTTATTATTGTCCAAATTGCCCTTTTCTTTCATAACTTTCATGACACTTGCAAGAGACTTGGACCATAATCTCTGTCTCATGAACCACAGGTCATTTTCAGCGCCTGTTAGTGGTATTGTGCGCTTAGCAATGTAGAAGGGGTCAATTTCATTTGACATCCCAGATGGCCTCTTTGAAGCAAATTTGTCATATAAAGCAACAGGGTTCCTCTCTCCTTCACACTCGTAAATGTTTGGGCTTACGTCCCTTATGTCGTCTACGTTCTCCCAAGTACGTGTTCATTCAGTTGAAGGTACCTCATACCATCAGAAGCGGTATTTAAGGTTATGTCGCCCCATCTGAAAGAGGAAGATATACACAATGTACTAATAAATTTATAAATACTTTTATACTGTAGTCTGCAAGGGTTCTTAACGTGCAAAGAGCGTGGCAATCTCCTTACACGAGGCATCGGATTTAACGTCCCCCTTCTGACCGGACGTGACTGCGAACTTGATACATCCCGCACAGCCAAACGGACGCCCCACTTCGGCAAGCGTTTTACTGCCGGTCGGGAGAAGACCAAGTGACCATATTTCTATACCCCAGTCACCCTTGGGGGCTAGTCACCCTTACAAAAGATTCATCAGCGACGGTCAGATTAAAAGTTGGAAGGCTAACACAAAACCTAGTTTGAAGAGCATTATGACCCGACCCCAAGGGTGACTGGGGAATAGAAATATAGTCACTTGGTCTTCTCCCGACCGGCAGTAAAACGCTTGCCTAAGTGGGGGGTCCGTTTGGCTGTGCGGGATGTATTTAGTTCGCAGTCACGTCCGGTCAGAATGGGGACGTTAAATCCGATGCCTCGTGTAAAGTGGCAGTTCAAATTTCTCCGACCATCATCCAAGATGGCTTCTTTTGAGACAAGACCTACCCATTGTATTTATTGTGAACTTGTTCTAGTCCTGAATATGCATGAAACATTTGCCACTGGACGTTAATCAACCAACAATCAATCAATCTTGACTTATCTATAATCAAAAGGATATACATATAAGCCTCATACTTCTACATCAGAAATAAAATAATCTGTGAAGATCGAATTTCTACCGTCAATAGATGAAGTTCTAGATGTTATGACAAATATTATTCAATTTGATGAGATTCACCTTCCTTGTGGATTTTTCGAGCATTATATCGACATAAAGAGCGAGGTAATTGCTCTATATGAGTGGAGGACTTTCGATAGGGAATTGGTGACATTGTTTCACACATTACTTCATTATGATGTATTAACCAGCAAATTAACTTTGCATTTCAAAGACACAACAGTGATAGCTTGCTATTGATTAGCAGAAAAGCTCAATTCTAAAAATCTGATTATGGTGATAAATGATGATATACTCACAAAGGTAAGTTCATAAATTAAGTCTAATAACATGCTAACGGATTCTTTGTGATCTTCCTGGTTGTCCCTGGGGTTGATTGATTGTTGGTTGCTTAACGTCCAGTGGCAAATAGAACATGCATATTCAGGACGAGAACAAGTTCACAATAAATACAATAGGTAGGTTGTTGTAATAGAGGACATCTAGGATGATAGTCGGGGAAATTTGGACTGCCACTGGAAAATGGGGGTATATTGGATAGGGACAGAAATTTTGCCTTGCAACAGGCCACCTACGGACCCCTCAAAGAGTTGTTGCAAGGGTTCTTAACGTACAAAGAGCGTGGCACTCTCTTTACACGAGGCATCGGATTTAACGTCCCCTTCTGACGGACGTGACTGCGAACTTGATACATCCCGCACAGCCAAACGGACTCCCCACTTCGGCAAGCGTTTTACTGCCGGTCGGGAGAAGATCAAGTGACCATATTTCTATACCCCAGTCACCCTTGGGGTGTCCCTGGGGTTGAATAAGTTGCCCCTGATGTTGAATTGGCTGTCCTGGAGGTTGCATGTGTTGGATTGGCTATCCTGAAGGTTGCATGGGTTGTCCTTGCGGTTAAATGAGGTTGCATGGGGCCAAAATAAAAATATTGTATGTTTGCCCAAACGCGACCGACCCCCCAAAAAAAACCGTCGGCTCAAATTTATTTTTTTTCGGATTTTTTTCGTTATCTTATAAAACTTCATGTTTGTTGTCTTTGCTGTTGAACGTAACTGTGAATAAGATTGAAAGAAAGCATTTTAGAGACACAGTAAATCGATATTCGATGTTCTCGGATTTCATCTTCTGATTTAACAAATGTAAAGAAGTAAACATGTAAAAATGGCAGACAATTTGTTTACGCTGTCGTCGTCTTTACTACTTAAAATAAACCAAACAAAAAAAGCCTATTCTGTCTAATAGGATTCGTCGCTTTAACAATAAGAAAACCTGGAAAGATGTTTTTGTTGAGGTTGCTGATCCTAATGTGATGGACATAAGGAAAACCGACGAAGTCGTTGTAGCTGTATCCGACAAGAGTGGGCTACAAACTTTCGAGCCTGACATGAGTGAACATATTTAGGTTGTACAGGAATTTGAAAACAAACTAAAGTCTGCTACTTTTACTGTGAAAAGATACCATTATGAATCGGACGAAGACGAAAATAACGATGTCAATAAAGAAAAAGGAAAATCATACTTACATGTATTGATGTCTAACGCCAGTCATTTGACATGCACATAAAGAACAATTCGTATAAATGAAGAAAATCCCCGCTTTACAGGTATGTGGAATTTTATATTTATTATAAAGTAAATTATAGGGTAAACTATGCAAGCTGACATGTTTAATGTTATACATATCAGTTTTCTCCTTCAGAGTTTTAAAAACCTGCGGAGAAACTAGATGTATACACAAAAGAATAGACTCACACTTATAAAATAACTTTCAGACAAGACTATTGCACTCTCAAACAAGGATCATTCATGTTTCAAGGAGTAAGTTGGAGTGCATACTAGCTGCACATGAAACTTTGGGTGCTTTTTTTAAATATTTATTTCCATTTAATTGATTGTTGTTTTGAAAAATGTGTATGTCTTCATAATAAATCATGTACAGAACTGGGCACAGGTCGGTCGAAGGTGTAAGGAAGTACAAAAGGGCTGCTGACGATATGCTCAAAGATATTTCAAATGTTTTGGAACCGGAGGCGATACCCGTTAAAAAAAATGAGATGTGAAACCGTGACCTCTCCTTTCGTGACTTCTGAGAATGAAACCGACGTAATATCAAATATTAATATACCATGTCACGGTGCGCACAGTAATTTTAGTGGATGCGTGTTTCACTTTGGAACTCAAAAGTGAATGAAATGCTTATTGTGGGATTAAAATGTGTTTTGGATTATATATTGAGGTGATACTTATGTTTACTATAAATTTATGCTGGTGTCGATTACAAGGAAGTAATTTATTTTGTGTGGTTATTATAAAGTGCGATTTCGTTATATTTTCGAATATGCGTGTGATAATTAAAAACGTATTAATAAAATTGAATAAAAGTCCCACTTTAGTTTCTATTTCATTGTTATTTTCCAATCAATCAAAGTTGACGGGGGTATATAAAAATCACCGGGTCAGTCTTTATGTCCGTCCGTTAGTCCTTCCTCCCCTTTCGTTAGTGAGTCTGTCTGTCTGTCTGTCTGTCTGTCTGTCTGTCTGTACGTGAAACTTGTAAGCGCCCATAAACAGATGCATGGATCTTAATGAATCTTTAGAAAACAATTCATATATTATACTATGTGAAGATTTGCACGAAGAAATATTAATTCGGAGAAAGAAGCGATGCGGAGTTTGTAAACATTTCGTTTGAAAAAGAATGAGGTATACGTATACACCACTGTTAACAAAACTTTTAATTGGTTAACCAATTGAAGGCTTTGTATAAAACAGTGGGTTTGTATGTAGATACCTCACTGTTTTTCAAGGGAAATTTGCTGCAACTATGGTACATGTGTAGATACCCTCACACTTTTTCAATGGAAAATTAAACAAACTATGGTACAATTCTTAATGGAGAATATACAGTTTTGGTCTTCGATGCTGTTCAACTTTGCACTTGTTTTGGCTTTCAAACTTCTGTATATGGGCGTCACTAGTAAGTCTTGTGTTGACAAAACGCACTTCTAGCATATTAAATTTTAAACCTTGCGCCTGTTGTTAGCTATTATTCGTGTGTTTATTAGTGTTATTAGTGACAACATCAACTATATCTAAAGGGACGTCTCATTTAAAACGTTACCCAGAGGATATAATTAAAGATAGTACAGTGGCGTATCCACACTGAGCGTGTGATTGGATTAAGTAATAGATTTATGATTTAAAAAGGTATAATCCGCCAATTAATGGAACTTTAAACACTGTATCTCTAACGATTGTCTTTCATGTTGGTCGTACAAATATATTTGACATAATTATTTATGTCAGCAAGTTACAGGACATGAAGTGACAATTATTTTTTGTCGCGTGGAAAAAATATTGTCGTTTATAGTATAGAGAGGCGCATCTAACGATTATAAAAGCAGTGATGGAATTGTATACTAGAATTATTATGTCACACAGGAATAACGGAAGTTGAGCTATCTAGCATTAAATATTGAAAAACAAAAATGGTTACTTGGTTTTCTCCCGACCGGCAGTATAACGCTTGCCGACGCAGGGCGTCCGTCTGGCTGTTTGGAATGTATCAAGTTCGCAGTCAAGTCCGGTGTGAACGGGGACGTTAAATATCCTATGCCTCGTATTCAGAGAGTGCCACTGTCAGTCTGCCTTTCTATGGCTTGTCTCATGCTAGTCGCCCTGTCTATGTCTTGTCCCCTGTCACGGTTAGTCCTCGTGCAATGTCTTTTCCCTTCTCAATGTCGGGTGCGTCTAAACACTGCTAAGGATATAACATGCCTCTAAGGACTAGATGGGGTGTTGTTACATGTAATTTCTTTTCATATTATGGTAGAAATTGATATTTAGGCAGCAACCATTTGATTTTCTGGGGGGGGGCTATGGTTTTTTTTTCTGTGCAAACTTTTTTTTTCGCCTTCGGCGAAGAACAATCTATTTTTTTAGCGACAAACCGAAGACAATTTTTTTCTTTCAATTTTAGCATTACATATAGTGGCAGCTGAGGGTGAAACAAACAATTTTTTTTACTCAGGGTCCAAAACAAATTATTTTTTTCACCAAAACCTGGAAACAAACTTTTTTTTCCAAAAAAAACCATAGCCCCCCCCAGAAAATCAAATGGTTGCTGCCTTAGTGCATACGTCAATTTTTTTTAGAAAAATGAATATAAATAAACGACATATTCAACATTAATACACATGTGCCTGTTTTTCTTCGATATGCCGAAAATCAATGAACCGTTTGACACGTGTCAAATTACATAACTGATTACACGGGAATCCTACTATCCGTTGTGTTTAATCGACAATTTTGTTAAAGTTGAATACTATGAATGAATTGTTCAGAAATGTTATTATTTATTTTTTTCAGAATGGAGGAAGTATTTTCTCAAGGGTATTTTGTAATTATTTTTATAAATAACAAATTTGTCACCAGAGCAATATATTGTCGGTGTTTTATTTCATGTTCATATCAATAAATGACTGAAATATATATTTTTTTTAAATATTTTAATTCACATTTTTATATATTTTTGGAAAGTACGTGTTGAAGTTTGGAAAACCGGCAGAGATGCTTTTTCATTCAACTCATCTTGATCTTGGGCTATGATAAGTCCGGTAGAACCGAAAATTGAATCTAATATTTCGTAGCGTTCTTTGTCGTTGGAACCAAACATAGCCAAACAAGAGTGCCATATAAGAACTAAATAAAGTGCCATTCTTCATATTTTATATAAGCTTTGGATTTCAAATATTTTGGCCACGAGCATCACTGAAGAGACATGTATTGTCGAAATGCGCATCTGGTGCAAGAAAATTGGTACCGTTAATTTTATTTAACAAGTCATTAACAAATAAATTGATTATCAACATACTTCATCTGACAGTTCGCTTTCCAAATCATCTTAACTGTGTTGGCTGATTATGTAGTCATCAACAGTAATGATTCTTTCGACTGGATTTACTGAAAATGTTGACAAAAACAGTATAAATGTTATCAATAGAACAAAAACCAGATGCTCATTATTGAAGGCAGTAAAGTAACATATAAATGTTAGATTCTGTGTCATTTGGTCAAAATAAAAAGGAACAAACAAATTACAAGAAGATGATACCTCTCAGGGACTTTCAAACATTAGGTTGCAAAGTTTAATTGGACTTAACCTTTTGTTACAGATAGCTTTGTGAATAGTATTAAACGAGAAAGATGTTTTGGTGTATTGCCTGTCCATGTCCAAGATCAAATCAATCAGTAATATGGTTCTATACCCTAAAGGTGGAATATCAAACTGTAGTTAGTTATCCTCCCTATGTATTCTTAAATCAGATACCAATCAACCTGCTTAATTTATTCATATTGTATAATTTAACAGAATCCTTGCTTTATGAATTTAAAATAAATAATACTTGCGTATACTTCTTTTTTGGAACAGTTTTACTCTCGATAGGATCATCAAATGAAACCTTCAACCTTTTCCTCCCTAAAATAAGCATCAACATTGTATACAAATCATGAAAGGCAAGAATAATACCGATTAATTATCAAATAAAATTATTTGAAAGAAATAAGCATGAGATTCTGAAATTGACAATAAAATATATATTTTGTGTACCAGTTGATATTTGCATATATTAATTTGAAGAGTCTTTGTAAGAGTTATCCACATTTCACATTTGTGTATGACAAAAGCACATTGTATTGGACTTAACTCATCACTGTCTTAATATGAGACTTCCGATGACACCTTACAGTTCTTCCATACTCAAAATATACTAGACCTATTGCTTATAGTATCTGAGATATGTACTTAATCCAGTTTTTCATGAAAATTAAACCATTCATTCTTTGATAATAATCCACTCATTCATGACTTAATACCCACTGAATCGTGGATCCTAACCCAATTTTTTCTTTACCTATAAGGACACCATGGGTTGATTTGTCCTTGTAGGTCTTCTTGAGGTGGCCGGTGGGCACAACCCTCTCCTGGGGCGTCTTGTTGGTCATCTTGAGGTGGCCGGTGGGCACAACCCTCTCCTGGGGCGTCTTGTTGGTCATCTTGAGGTGGCCGGTGGGCACAACCCTCTCCTGGGGCGTCTTGTTGGTCATCTTGAGGTGGCCGGTGGGCACAACCCTCTCCTTGTTCTTCAAAATATATATCTATTCCTTCCTCAGTAACTTCTAGAGGCACAGTATCTGTAAAGACATGCAGCAGTAAGAAAAAATTAAAATACTGGGGATTTTTCTTTCTTTCCATTAGGAACAACAAAATATTAAGTTCAAGGGAATCCAAGATGATTATAACTTCCTTTGCAAAATATCAAATGAATCAATGATACATCTTCATCATTTTTTCTAGGTTTGTTATTACAAAAAAAAAATGTACCAGTAACTCGTCCAATTAAGTGTTGGATGAGTTATGGCAATGTCATCTCTTAGCTGTATCTATCATACTTATTGTGTTATACATGTTACAATAATAGTTGTTGTCAGAATAAGATGTGCCATATGAATTATATACAGTTTAGATTGAAACTGTTATGAATGGTTCCTGATAATAATTTTTTTTAATATATAAATCTGGTTGTTTGATTTCTTGTCTTGGACCCCTGTTTTGTTTCATATTGGGCCACTATACATTTTGTGTTTAACTCATTGTTGAGAGCCAGATGTAGCTATATTTGATTCCCAATATCACATCATTTGGACTAGTGGATAGTTGTCATTTCGGCAATGGGCAATCCCACAACATATGCTTAATTGATATTCAAACAAAAAAAGAAATACTGGCCTATGAGTTTGTTCACTCCCTCCTTCAAGTATGATGTTCTTCTTTGAGCAGCAATACCTTGCCTGCCTGACCATTGTAGTTTCCTCTTTTTTGGCTAATGGCAACCGTTGGATTTTTTCAGGTGTCTTCTGAACTTTTGTCTATTTGGCTTTTTAGTGGCAATATGTGTTGTTTCAAGGTGTTGATCCAACACAAAATTACTCTTTTGGTAGTTCTTTTAACATTTCACTTGCGACTGATGTTAATGTCTGTGATACTTTCTCCAATACAATAAGCTGGTCACTCTCATAACGTCTGGTTTTAATTATATCCGGAAGATTGCATATTGTTTTATCTCTCTTTCTTAATTCTTTGCCTAAGTGGTATTGGTAGGCTCTCTATGCGATACTCCCCACCTTCAATGCTAGAGATGTGCACCTCTGATATGTTGTCATCATCAAAGCCAGATGTATCTTCTGCGGAATCAAGAGGAAAGCTCTCAACATCAAGACGTGTATGGATTGTTCCTGTAGATGACTGGAATCAAATTCCAAGAATTGGGGAAATTGGCGGAACCCTGTCATTAAAAGTTTGCAGGGCAAGTGCTTATTCATCCAATCCATACATTGACAAGATGGCATACCACTCTCACTCTCACCTATCCAATATACCCTCATTTTCCAGTGGCAGTCCAAATTTGATAGATGACCTCTATTGTATTTATTGTGAACTTGTTCTCGTCCTGAATATGCATGAAATATTTGCCACTGGACGTTAAGCTACCAACAATCAATCATTTTCCAAGAAAACTTCATACCAAAGGTTTTTTTTAACCTCGTTCAAACTCTTTACCAAAAATTGTAAAGAGGAAACCTGCTCGATATCATCCAGTGTCGAATTCTCAGAAGATGAATAAATTTAATAAATGAATTACATCTTATACGAACTTACTTCACATAACTCTCTGGCAGGAATTTCTTTACAAGAATACTCGACAGCTGGCTCAGGGAACGTGCTTTCTTTTTGTCAAGGTATACATATTTTAGAGAGATTTTGCCTCTCTATTCCATTGTTGGTATTAACTGAAACATTAAACCTGTCCTGTCTGTATGCTCTTACCTAGCGCTGGAATTGAAATTAAAATGCATTTTTCAAAAGTACAATTTGAGTATTTCATGTTAAAGAATATTTGAAAAATAAATCATAACAAGTTTATTCAAATTACCTTGTAACATTTCAGCCAAGTTTTCTCAAACCATCTCTGAAGTTTGTCATTCTCTTTCCATAGTGAACTTGACGGAAAAATACACATTTTGTAAAAAATTATGCACGGCTACTTAAAAGAGGTTAGCAGAATTTGCTAAACATTTGCTTTCCCAATGTTTGAATTTGCAAAACATCTCGAAAAGATCGAAAAAGGATGAAATATTGACAATTAAGTGAGGCTGTTCTCATAGACTTTCCTTTCTGGAAAACATTCTGCAATGTGTGAATAACTGTCATATTATAGTGATGACTCCCAACACACATAATGTGAGACATCTCGACACTATCTGCCGCATCCATCATTAAATCATCGAAAACTATAATTTTATGACCCTCCTGTTCACCCCAATTGGTTAACAGTTCCATTGAAGGGAGACCTTTATGAAATTGAATTTGAGGGATTTCATTTATCATTTTATCATACAAGTCCTGCCAAACACTAAAACAAAAATATATTTAAGAATGGTGAAATTTTGAACATTTCCGGAGCCATCATCAATAACTGTTTAGTGAAATAACTCTTTCCAGAACTACTTGGACCGACAATGAAAAACGATGTAGGAGATTCAAACTTTATTAAACTTTCTCTTTGCCACCAACGGCTTTCCATCTCAACATTTTAAAATAAAATGAGAGATCTACCCCATACATTCAACATATATAAAAGAAGAAAAAGATATAAGATATGTGATACGATAATTTATTTATAATAAAGTAAATGAGAATATTAAATGTCCATCCATGAATAGAGAAATGATTGTTCACATGAGGTATTCATTCAACAGTTCCGGTGTAATATTTTCAAATTCTCCCTCTATATCATCACTATAGCGCACTTTTTTAAAAGGTATTTCTGAATCGTCAACACTTGTGTTTTTTCTTTTTTGCCCGACTATTACAGGAATTGACGTTCTTACGGGTTGATCGATACTGTTTTTATCCATCATCTGCTGCATATTGCCATAACTGAGCTCAAAATTTTATTCTACCCTCCCTCATTTCTGTTTTAAAATAAAACCACTTATTTTCATTGGATAGTTAAGAATAAAAGAGAGTGACACTTTTTCTCTGATTCGATTCAAAAGAGTGACGCTTTTTCTCTGATTCGGTTAAATAGGTTTCATAATACTCCCTTTTATTGTAAGGGATTCATTATGATTGTCGCGGCCCTATTTTTTTTCCTGTTCAAACATTATTCCCTCCAATTTCTATGTTTAGTAAACTTTGATATTTAACTTAGATTATGTAGGTTCCTCCCACATGTTCATTATATTGATACAATTAATTTATTTGAATATTTCTGACATACATATTACAACCACATAAATGTCCTGATGGAGAAATTGATGAAGGTTTTGTGTGTGATTTGAGTATAGTTGTTAGAGAATCAGTAACTCCAGACATTTCAGAGATTAAACATGATAATAGTTTTTTCCCCCCGACTGATTGATTTTGAATAGTAATTAAGAGATCTATATACTCGAGAAATCACTTCATGTTGAAAGACTTTATCCGTGTAGAAATGGTTACCTGATCAAATTGACGATGTTCCACTGAAGATGATTGAATGATTTGTTTAATTCCAAAATTAATATTATATTTTTCTATTTGGTTTTCATATGTGTATATATTTATATATATAATGTATATTATTGATTAATGAATGTAGAATGAGAAAAGTTTTCATTGTTATTTGTACCTTAAGAGGTGCTCTTGTACTCGGAGGGATTATCAGTACGTATTCTAGAAACATATCCCACAATCCATTGCGTTTCATTTATAGGTTCCATATTGATTATTATTGTTCACTTAAATTTCGAGATGTTATTGATATTGATATTGGTTTTGATGGGTGCATTCTGTGATTCTAGTGGTAGACCGCTAGAGTTACAACCATCTAGAAGATGCAAAGTTATCCAAGACTTAAACTTTGTGGTAGAAAAAATGGTTTGTGTAGTAGGAAAAGGACATTACATGTTTGATTCCGAGGAGTACAGCACAGTCAAGACACTATCCATCAATACCCTATCCCCTGACACCTACATTGCAATCACTGGTAGACGTCTGAGAACTGTTCTAATAACGGACGGGCAGGTGCTGTGTCAAAATGTTGATTCACCACCAAACACTAAAGTCGTTTTTGGAGAACATGTTTGTGTAAGTACTGTACAAGTGAGCATGAATAACGTGCGCTCCTAATTTCCATATATTTAAAATGAGAGTAAATATCTTTGAGACAATATTCAACCAAATGATTCCAAATGAACACTAATAAATACTCAAATTTCCTACATCAATGACCATAATATTTCACAACTTTACTCATGTTCAAGGTGTTGAAAGCATACAAGTGTGAACATATTAAAAAAGAAACATTGTTTTAATTGTGTGCATAGTATAGAAATTATCAACTACTCCAAAACGTATAAAATTATAAATAGTCCTGCTGAAGCTCGTGTGAATAAAATACATGTCTATAAAAATATGGAGATAAATAAGTCCAAGTTAAAATGAATTTGAAGTTATATAAGCCTTTTATAGCTGACTATATGTGGTATGGGTTTTACTCATTGTTGAAGGCTGTACGGTAACCTATAATTGTTAATTTGTGTCATTTTGGTCTTTTGTGGATAGTTGTCTCATTAGTAATCACATCACATCTTCTTTTTTATATAAGTAACTGTATGTAGTCAACATCAATAAGAAAACATAAATAAAAACCTTGAGAGTCTTTGAATTATAACTTAAGTGATTAGCACTTACAATGTAGTTAAAAAAGGGTAAATGAAAGAAAAAGTAAATATGATTTATTCTTATTCAATTGCATACTTGTAACATTTACAGAAACCATCAGCAGAATCAACATCAGATGAGGCATCACCAGAATATGAGAACACTTCACTTGCAAATGCGGTATGTTAAATAATTTCAATGATATATATATAATGCCATTGAAAATAATAAATTATAACCAAAATCATTTATGTTAATATTAAGATTTATTTAAGAAGAAAAAATCTGTAATCTTTCGTCTGGTCTGGTCTGGTCTTCATTAAATTGGTCACAATCATTCCTACAAAATAGAAATAATGAAAATTATTCAACAATTTTAGAATCTAATACGTTACACCTTTAAAAAGATGGTTAAATTACTAGTTGTGTCAGGGGTATAGTAGATTTTTTTATTTTACGTGTATTATGATATTATATTCAAATTGAATTAAAAGTATTTGTATGAAATTGATAATTTATAGAAAATATATATTTTCATATACTTAAGCATGATTATAATTACATGTTACTACAATTATTTATATACAAATAAACTGATAATGTGAAGAAGTTTTTGTAAACAAGTACCTCATCAACATATATGACGTCCACTATCACTTCTTCTTCTTCTATTTATCCTTAATCTTGTACGTAGTAGTATTATTATTTAGGGGGGTGGGCATTCCATTATACATGATGGCAAACATTTCTTCCCTAAAATGAATAAATGATCTTTTATTTTAGACATCTAGCACAGAAGGATTACCTGCATGGGTTTCAAGTGTGATAAGTTCTACAATAGGTGAGACTTTATTTATTTTCATATTTTTGTTCTCTAATTTATTATTTTTTCTTAATTTTTTTTTCACTCAATTTTATGTTCACATTAAAAAAAAAAATTATCATCCAATTTAAAATGAAAAATTGTGTAACCCTAATGAAAATGTATTCTAATATAAAATTAAAAGAGTGATATAATTTGTTTGATTTCAGTGTCCTTAGTATGTTCTGTTATTGGTTTTGGTGTATATTTCATCCGTAGAAGAATATTTAAAAAAAAAAGAACGTCAGCAACCTACAAATAGTCCAGATTTTGAATTGAGATGTAGATTACATGCCCACACACCAGAATCTGATGAACTGTATCTTGAAAGACTTGAAAATCCACCACAAGACAATCAACAACAATTTATATTTAATGCATCTCATACATGTAGTTCTGAAAGTGTTAGTTCAGATGACTTGTTTTCTTCTTTGCAGATTGGATTATATATATAATTGTCACAATTATAGCTGTTTCGGAAGTGTTTTTAAGAGGAAATCAAAATTTAAGAAGAAGATTGGAAACTATTCTACAAGTTATTAATTATCTGAAAAATTTACAAAACAACAATTTACCTCAACAACATCGTCAATTACCACAACAGCAAATAGAACCTGTACAACAACCCAACTTAAGAAGATCACAACGTCGACGTTTTCCTGTTGCAAGACTTAATTTGAAAAAACTTACCTTTCAAATAATAGATCTAAAATAGTATCATGTACTTTTTCTCCCATTCCAAATTGGAAATCATCTTTTTCAATAATCCTTTTCGCTAAATATTGAACATTGCATAGTACTCCAGTGTCTACATAAAAAAACATTTTTTTTATTTCACTACTTGTTAAATGTAGCATTTGATGGTAAATTTCTTTCAAACTGCCATTAAACCAATTATCCTCCATTGGTAGTTTGATAAGTATATCTCTTTCCAACCTCAGTTCATGAGATGCATTGCAAATGCTACAAGGAAAAGTTCCCTGATCAGTTATTAACGAATAAGGGTAATACTCCAATTCTTCAAAGACAAATTCTCTCATTGCCTCGGTAAATTCCATCTTTATAATTGTTTTGAAGTGAATGAGGATTGTACTTAAAAGTTATCTCTTTATATACATGATGTGCATGTTTATTTAGATACAAATGTGTGAAAAGGGTTGGTTTAGAAAAACCAGCTCTAGGCCAGAAGAATATTATAGATATGCAAAAAATGAGTTTTTATCAAGTATTTGCACTGATTTTTCTTAAGCAATTTAAATGGTTAAATAAGAAATTTTATATAGTTAAAGAGAGAGAGAAAAGTATAAATTATAAGGATATATAGTGATATTATTGTTGTTGGTTTTTTTTTCTTTTAAATATACTACAGTGAATGGATTATTTATTTAGATATAGATGTGTGAAAAGGGTTGGTTTAAAAAAAAAAACAGATGTAGGCTAAAAGAATATTATAGATATGCAAGATAATGACAGTTTTTTTTTATCAAGTATTAAAACACTTTTTTTCATGAACAATTTATATGGTCAAATAAGAAATTTTATATAATTAAAGAGAGAGGGAGAACAGTTTGACTTGTAAAATTTTGTATAAATGTATAAAGATTGTGTCATTATTGGTTTTTTTTCTCTTTTTTTACTATGTTACAGTGAAGATCATTGGAGATTATTTTTAATCAATATTTAGTAGATGATGCTGGAATGAATTATTTCCATGATTATGTTATTATTTTTTAAATTTAAAAAGACGATTAAAACCTCTTTTTTTCCTTATGATTAATCATCTCTTTGTTTCAATACAATTAAATCATCTTTTTAATGTTTGATTTTTTTTATTATAATCGTATATCTCATGTGATGAGTTTCAATATATGGATATTGATGATGTTTTATTTTAACTGAGGTGTTAAATCATTCCATTTATTCGTTTATGTTACAGTAATACCATATCATCTCAGACTTTTACATTTTTGTCTCAATATAGTTTTGATATTATATGTGAGGTTTTACTGTCTCAGTTCAGTTTTTTTATTCAACTTATTTTATATAGTATTTATATTTAAAGTTTTTTATACGAACATTCATTTCTCTCAGATGAAAATTCATACATAAAATATATTCCTCAGGTTTTTAAATGAGATTTTAACTTTTTGAAATCAAAAAATCATTCCATTTATTCGTTTATGTTACAGTAATACCATATCATCTCAGACTTTTACATTTTTGTCTCAATATAGTTTCGATATTATATGTGAGGTTTTACTGTCTCAGTTCAGTTTTTTTATTCAACTTATTTTATATAGTATTTATATTTAAAGTTTTTTATACGAACATTCATTTCTCTCAGATGAAAATTCATACATAAAATATATTCCTCAGGTTTTTAAATGAGATTTTAACTTTTTGAAATCAAATCATTTATATGTTATAACATTATTATAATATCATCTTTAATAGTCTCTTAGATTTTTTAGAAGTTCAATATAGTTTTGTCTTGTACAATGTGTTTTACTGGTTTAATCCAGATTATGTTATATTTATTATACGAAGTATTTTCAAGTAAAGTTTTTATTTACAAAATTTATATTTCTCAAAGGTTGAAGATTTTTTTTTTGAGTAATTATTAATGTTATATAAAAATGAAAATGATGCAAAAACATTTGGTGCTGATTTTAAAACTGTTTTATGGAGTGCAAAGAAAAATATTATTATTATTTATATTTGGGTAAAGTGTTCTCAAAAAGATATAATATATGGTGCTAAAATGAGTTGTTGTGTATATATGTTTTCATGTTGTTAAAATAAAATTAAATTACTTTTGTTATTTGTTATTTTGATGAAAGAAAAAAAGTTACTGAAAATAAAAGTAAGGTTGATTAGTCTTTTCTTTGCTAATGTATAAAGGTGTTGAATTTTAGAGAGTTTCCTGTTAAGTGATGCAATTGGTTTATTATAATCCTCACACTTAAATCATATTTTGAAGTGTTAGTTATTGATAAATAAAAGAGTGCTTGTTTCCAGTGTGAAGCAAAAGTTAGTAAATAAATACTAATGTACTACTGTTATCTCTTAAAAGAACATAATTTGATCAAGGTTCTTTGATGTTGTGAAAGTAGTACCTAAAATGATGCTAGATAAATAACTGTTGGCATTCATTCAATGTTATATAATATTTCTTATGCAAAGTGTATGCTATTGATACTCTTCTATAGCTTTGAACATGTAGAAAAATAAATACAAAACAAACAAAAAAAAACTATTACATTTTTACCTGCATGAACTATGGATGTAATATTTCTATTGATGTCTTGCTTCTTCAGTGGCTCTATTGATATATTGTCTTATAGATTGTAAATATTTCCATTGGTCAATTGTTAGAGTAACTCCTTTGATTGTTGGTTTGTTATTAAGCAGCTGTCTAATATCTAGATGAATATTGTTGTCATATTTGCAGACAGTTACAAAATATTCACCAGGAAGTCTAAACAATTTCATATACCTACATATGGTGTCATTAAAACTTGGCAAATTATTGACATTCATGTCATTAGATGAGTTAGGTGGAGATTTTTCAAAATTATATAAATTAGTAGAAACAGTAAGAGTAGATGCTGTTAATACTAATATAGATATGGCACCAATCCATTTTAAGATACTTATATGAATGTTGAAGTGTTGATATAAGTTAGATAAACTTGATGATAAAGATTTGTCCCAAAATTTTATATTTTCAGGCATATATTCAATAGACACTATGTTTGGAAGCGACATGTTGTATTGGTAGAAATTTGTCAAATGATTTAGATTTCAAAGTGATATCTTTTATATATCAATAATTTATGAGTGAAATAAAGAACTGTATATATATTATATATATATATATATATATATATATATATTAAAGGTAGGGTGGATTCTTTTTGTTCTGGAACAGGCAGTTTAAATATAGGGTGGATTTGGGTGGATTCTTTTGTTTTGGAACAGGCAGTTGAAATATAGGGTGGATTTTGGTGGATTCTTTTGTTCTGGAAAAAATTCTTTTGTTCTGGAACAGGCAGTTTATAACTACTCTTTCATATTTCAAGCTTAATGTCGATATTTTTAAAATATCGAAAATGCATACAAGCAAACAAAATGTATCTGTCATCATAATAAAGTAGGTGTGTTTGAATCTTTATATAGTTCGTGTATTTGAATTTAAATGCTAACAAAATAAAATGAACGCGTTTAAGTTATCTTACTTCAAAACAAAAAAATGCAGTCATTTATTCCACGCAAAATTTCGTTAAAAACGATAAGACCGTTTGAAATAAGATAACCAACTGCATGCACGGCTCAGATGTAGCTACATTAAACTAAGTTATGCGATGAAAGCGTATCTTTATTCAAATTTGCTCATTGAAGAAATCATTCAAGTAAAATACAGAATTCCAATGCCTCCTCCCCACCATTGCACTTATTCAAAATTTACAAGTGGCATAAGACTCTTTTTTCTTTTAAATCGATCGTCCATTATTTTAAAAATTGTCCGGGATAATGATGATATTAACCTATAGTATAAGTTTTGTGAAAAATCTTGCAAGAACTCACGGTACCCTTGACAGTGCTTACGGGTCCATTTCCCATAAATTTTGAAAGGGGCATAAGTCTTATTTTAAGTCGATCGTAACCAATACACTAGTGTCAGTTTTACATATAAAAAAACCGCATTACGTGAGATCAATAAATGAGAAATATGTCCACGAGACTCAGATGATGTCTCAACTTGTATTTGATATATAAAGGTACATGGTTGAACGACTCAAACTGACGCTTCCCAAATTTGCACTCGATTTGAGTTTTGTGTACAAGTCCAATTATCATTTGGTTTAAGCTAAAGTCAAACAGAAACAACACATTCAACATTTTTCCAATTGAAAAGAGGCACAACTCATGAACTGTATAAGTAACGCCAGAAAATTCAAACTTAATTTGTATATTATGGCAAGAAGCAGTGTAGATTCGTAATATTTAGTTGAGTCAAACTGAAGGTGACGAAAACTTGAAATTCATCAATGTTTATGTTCATATAGAGGCACAACTCAGGAAAGCCAGAAGTGACGCCAGCCATTTTCGAACTTGGATCTGTATTATATGTTAATAAACACCATATAAAAGTTTCATAACATTTGGTTGAGGCAAACCAAAGTAAGAGAATGGAAACGGAAGATTATTTTTTCCATTTAAAATGACGACGCCATCAAAATTCGAAATGTATGTTTTGCTGTAATTATCATACTGTATCAGTTACATAACATTTGGTTCAGGCAAATAAAGTTCTTATGTTGTAATGTATTACCATTGCCGCTGGTTAAGGAGGCAGTTGGGATCCCGATAACATGTTTAATCCTGCTACATATAGTACGTATGGTCCTGCCCAGTCAGACGACTGTAATTCAGTGGTTGTTTGATGTTCTTCCTTCATCCTTCATATTTATAGCAAATTAGGCGTTAGTTTTCGAGTTTGAATTGTTTTACATTCGTCATTTCGGTCACTTTTAAAACGGACTATTCAGTATGGGCTAATTGTTCATTCTTGAAGGGCGTACAGTGACTAATGGTTGTTAATTTTTTTGTGTTATTGGGTATCTTGTGGAGAGTAGTCTCGTTGGCAATCATACCACATCTTTTTAGAAGGTAAATAATTTTCGGACGTACAGGGGTAAAACTTGATGCACCACCGCTTCAGCAGTGACAACAAAATACTGTTGAAGATATCGGATTATTTTTCTCCAGGTGAGCCAGGTGAGCCAAACTTTTTTGCAAGACTACCAACGGAAATGCCACGTCACCGAAAAAAACAAAACGAACACACCCAACTGTCGACATACAGGGACCTTAACCTTTTTTTCACCATTTAAAAGTGCAACTTATCACAAGAACATCTCCAATATACTTATTTGTTTATCTACATCGTTTTATAATACCAATGTTTGCATAATGCAATACCCGATACGGTAAAAAAAATATAAGAGTAAACCTCAACAGACCCCAATAAGTTTTGTTACGCCCATTCGAGACCATGTTTTACTGAAATAAAACCCTGAATCAGCATGAAATCCTGTTCTCAACCATTTTCGGTAGGACTATAAAAAGAAAATTTCCCTCCTCAAAGCACATGCGACCATGCCTCCAAAAAGAATAGCCGCGTTTGCTACATGTGCCAGTAAAGCCGCTCCAGCAGAAAAAAGAATAAAACGAGTAAGTCTTTTACAATTTATTTAGTGTAAAATTCATTCAAAAGAATGTAATTACTGTCCTAAAATGTTTCTTTTAAACTTTCAAATCTTTAAATATCGCTACTGCAATATTCGAACAGAGTATCATGAATTTTCGGCTGTATGTAGAGTGATTTCAGTTTTCCATATTCTGTGGTACTTTAAACGTGGTGAACATATTTTCTTATATCCTACAATTTTCAACTGTTTATCCGTCCCAAAATTCGATTTTCTTTAATAGACAGAAAAATCGTAAAATCCGGTTTAAACAGAAAAAAAACGGTGAAATTGCCGAAACTAAAATTAAAAAGCATATTGGCCATACTTAAAAGAAAAACGGTGAAAAACTATATTCGGAATTATATCGGACCTCGTTTTACCCTTTGTTCTACATTAAGTTTATAGTATATAAATGAGATGTGTCATGAGTGCCAATTACGCCACTTTCCAAGTAGCAACCATTCTGTAAACTGTCCAGATTGCAAACGTTTCCTTCTCATTTGAATTGACATTTTAAAGAGGATATAAACCAATCTAGAAAAGCCTCAATGGGCTATAATTTTTCGCCCATACTGAAGGGGTTACCTATTTTACAGGTTTAATTTGATAAATTGTTATTTGGATGGAGAGTTGTCTCATTTGCACTCAGACCACATCTTCTTATATCTAAGAATTTAGTTCTTTTGAAAGTGTCAAATAAGGCTAACACATTTTGGAATGTAGAATCTTCTTAACCTGCCTTATTATTCATAAATCCAAGAAACGTTTTGATATCCCATAAGTTAAATCTACATCGTGTTAATGTTGTTTGTGTTCAATGTCATTTCATGGTCTCTATTTCTTAATCTTCTAAATAGATGTTCACTCCTTTTCTTTCTGAATTTTTGGAATATCAAAGAGTCCCAATAATTCCATTTTTAGATGAAATTAAACAAGTTTAATTTCGGCCCCTAATTCGTTGGGACCAAAACTCCCAGTTTTTGTGCAAAAACCAAGAAAAATGCTTATTTGGGCTCCTTATTCCTAAACTGTTGGGGACAAAACACCCAAAATCAATCCCAACCTTCCTTTTATGGCCATAAACCTCGTGTTAAAATTTCATAGATTTCTATTTTTTACTTTTAATAAAGTTCAGAGTGCAAAAACCAAATGGCTTCGGACGATGACGCCACCAACGTAATACCAATATACGACCCAAAACTTTCAATTTTTGAAGTCATATAATAAAAAATGACCCTATCTAAATTTGTAATTGATCTGAGTTTTGTGTATTGTGTATAGCTTTCATAATGTTCGGTTGGGGTAAACTTAAGTTCAAGAATGTATACTTCAAATTCTGATAAAGGGGCACAACTTGAGAATAGTAAAATGATAACCATTGTGAAATTTTCATACCATTGCTGATTCAAACTCGATATCAAGAATGCAACCAGACCTTGAAGTCAATAAAAACTTTCAAGCACTGAGCCAATTTTAACTAATTTAACACCAAATAAATAAATACAAAATCATATACATCATTCATTGCATGTTTATGTGAGTGTTATTTACAAATGTAAAAGCAAAACAGTATTCTTAATGACAATTGAAAACAAGAGGCTCTCAAGAGCCTGAATCGCTCACCTTAATTCTTTTGGTTAAATCTTTAATCAATGATTATTTTGGCTTTTCAATTTATTTATATGTTTTTTGGATCGTCCTATTTTCTTCAAAAGCCAAAAAAAATAATCATTTTCTCCGATGTTCTATTTTAGCCATAGGAGCTATGTTTCTTGACATACAAAGGGCAATAACTCCTTAAGGGGTCAATTGACAATTTTGGTCAAATTGACTTAATTGAAGATCTTACTTTGTTGAACATTATTGCTGTTTACAGTTTATTTCTATCTATAATTATATTCAAGATAATAAACAAAAACAGCAAAATTTCCTTAAAATTATCAATTCAGGGGCAGCAACCCAACAACAGGTTGTCTGATTCATCTGAAAATTTCAGGGCAGATAGATCTTGACCTGATAAACAATATTACCCATGTCAGATTTGCTCTAAATGCTTTGGTTTTTGAGTTATAAGCCAAAAACTGCATTTGACCCCTATGTTCTATTTTTAGCAATGGCGACCATGTTTGTTGATAGATCATAACCTCGGATACAATTTACAAACTAAATACCCTAAGGAACTTTCAGTTAAAGTTTGGAAGTATTTGGCCCAGTAGTTTCAGAGGAGAAGAGTTTTGTAAAAGATTACTAAGATTTACGAAAAATGGTTAAAAATTGACTATAAAGGGCAATAACTCCTAAAGGGGTCAACTGACCATTTCCGTCATGTTGACTTATTTGTAAATCTTACTTTGCTGAACATTATTGCTGTTTACAGTTTATCTCTATCTATAATAATATTCAAGATAATAACCAAAAACAGCAAAATTTCTTTAAAATTACCAATTCAGGGGCAGTAACCTAACAACAGGTTGTCTGATTCATCTGAAAATTTCAGGGCAGATAGATCTTGACCTGATTAACAATATTATCCCATTTCAGATTTGCTCTAAATGCTTTGGTTTTTGAGTTATAAGCCAAAAACTGCATTTGACCCCTATGTTCTATTTTTAGCAATGGCGACCATGTTTGTTGATAGATCACAACTTCGGATACAATTTACAAACTAGATACCCTAAGGAACATTCAGTTAAAGTTTGGAAGTATTTGGCCCAGTAGTTTCAGAGGAGAAGATTTTTGTAAAAGATTACTAAGATTTACGAAAAATGGTTAAAAATTGACTATAAAGGGCAATAACTCCTAAAGGGGTCAACTGACCATTTCCGTCATGTTGACTTATTTGTAAATCTTACTTTGCTTAACATTATTACTGTTTACAGTTTATCTCTATCTATAATAATATTCAAGATAATAACCAAAAACAGCAAAATTTCCTTAAAATTACCAATTCAGCGGCAGCAACCCAACAACGAGTTGTCTGATTCATCTGAAAATTTCAGGGCAGATAGATCTTGACCTGATAAACAATATTTCAGATTTGCTCTAAATGCTTTGGTTTTTGAGTTATAAGCCAAAAACTGCATTTGACCCCTATGTTCTATTTTTAGCAATGGCGACCATGTTTGTTGATAGATCAAAACTTCGGATACAATTTATAAATTAGATACCCTAAGGAACATTCAGTTAAAGTTTGAAAGTATTTGGCCCAGTAGTTTCAGAGGAGAAGATTCTTGAAATAGTTTACGACGACAGACGACGACGGACGACAAGTGATGGCATAAGCTCACTTGTCCCTTCGGGACAGGTGAGCTAAAAAAAGGAGTTGCTTAAAAACACAATTTCAAACAAGAGTAAAAATAAAATACCTCAATTTCTGTTAAAATCAAAAAAATATAAAAGTAAAAAAAAACAATGCTCCGTAGGGCACAGATATATACCAAAACACCCAAAATCAACCCCAACCTTCCTTTTCTGGTCATAAACTTTGTTTGAATTTCATAAATTTCTATCGACTTTTACTAAAGTTGGAGTGCAAAAACCAAATTTGAAACCGAACGCAACAACGATATCGTGATACCAATATACGACCAAAACCATTTCAATTTTTGCTTTTGCGGACGTATAAAAATATATAGGTAAACTTCTGTTTGCACCTTAAAAGTTAAAAAGAAATTTTTCCAAACTTCAGTCGGCACTTTAAAAATTAATGAACAATTACATTTATGTCTTTCAATGTTTCAGGACCTTGATGTAATGAAAGTACATGCATTACTGGAGGAGGAGCCAAGGGGCTCATACAAAGTGAACTATATAGTTACTGAAGGGGGCAGAATAATAGAGTTGTAGTATGATAATAAGTTCACCATCAACTTGGGGGAATTCAAGTTATTAAAGAAGTACAGGGTCTATGACGAGAAGATGTCATTACCTTCTCATGCCCTGGTTAGTATATGAATTTAATAATGACATTTCTTTACCTTCATGAAGAAATAAAATGAAATAAAGCATAAAAATCCTTTTCCTGGATAAAAATAACTTACATTAGTGTCAAATGGTGGTATATACAATTAAAAAAAAGAACATGTATCTTAAAATAAAACTTATTTTACATAATATAAAAATAAATCTAAGTGTTCATGATTTTTTTTCTGAAACGAACAATAGAGCTGGTCCAAAACAGTAGAATTTTTTCAGGTTAAAATAACAGGCGTTCCTTTACCTTCATCAAGAAATAAAATTAAACATTAAAGGAGGAAATCCTTTTCCTGCATTGAAATTATTTTAAAATAAGTGGCATATGTGTATTCATACAATTTGGGGAAAAAAACATAAAAGGTAATAACAATGCTTTCCTGCACATATATGTTAAAATAAATACTTGCATAAAATAAGAATTATTTACATTGCATCTTATGAAAAGGCATTGTTTTTATTTAGTGCTTCGAATCAGCTCCATTCCCTCTCACCAGTTTTGAGGAGGCTATAGGTATGTTCAAAAATCCTCCAGTGGTAGCCATAAACTCCATCACCAATCTGCAGGACCATCATCAAAGGATATCTATTAGAGGGGAAATAACCAGAGTAAGTTTGTATTCAAATTAATTTTACATTTTGCAAATATTAGTATGTGGAGAATACATCATTATATTTTAACATATATCATTTTAATAACAAGTTTCTTCAAATGTTATTGTATAAGCATGAAATAAATGTGTTTTTAGAGGTTCACATTTCATCAGTAAGTGTGGCATCTTCAAAAACAAGTATTTACATTAAATAAAGCAGTCAAGTACACATTTTGCAATTGACCAGAAGTTACATAAAGGGACAACATCAAAAGATAAGATCAATGTAGGATAAAATAGTTTAGAGTAGAGATGAGTTGAAATTTCAGCAAGTTTTGTTTATCCAAAATCTATTTTTACATAAGAGGAGGTATCATGCCCTTCATACGAACTGTGTGATTTAGGTGTTTTTTAATCTCAGAGTTTTTGAATAGATTCTTTTCGGATCTTTCAGATTTTCTATCTATAATAATATTCAAGATAATAACCAAAAACAGCAAAATTTCCTTAAAATTATCAATTCAGGGGCAGCAACCCAACAACAGGTTGTCTGATTCCTCTGAAAATTTCAGGGCAGATAGATCTTGACCTGATAAACAAAATTACCCCATGTCAGATTTGCTCTAAATGCTTTGGTTTTTGAGTTATAAGCCAAAAACTGCATTTGACCCCTATGTTCTATTTTTAGCAATGGCGACCATGTTTGTTGATATATCAAAACTTCAGATACAATTTACAAATTAGATGCCCCCTAAGGAACATTCAGTTAAAGTTTGGAAGTATTTGGCCCAGTAGTTTCAGAGAAGATTTTTGTAAAAGATTACTAAGATTTACGAAAAATGGTTAAAAATTGACTATAATGGGCAATAACTCCTAAAGGGGTCAACTGACCATTTCCGTCATGTTGACTTATTTGTAAATCTTACTTTGCTGAACATTATTGCTGTTTACAGTTTATCTCTATCTATAATAATATTCAAGATAATAACCAAAAACAGCAAAATTTCCTTAAAATTACCAATTCAGGGGCAGCAACCCAACAACGGGTTGTCTGATTCATCTGAAAATTTCAGGGCAGATAGATCTTGACCTGATAAACATTATTACTTCGGTCAGATTTGCTCTAAATGCTTTGGTTTTTGAGTTATAAGCCAAAAACTGCATTTGACCCCTATGTTCTATTTTTAGCAATGGCGACCATGTTTGTTGATAGATCAAAACTTCGGATACAATTTACAAACTAGATACCCTAAGGAACATTCAATTAAAGTTTGGAAGTATTTGGCCCAGTAGTTTCAGAGGAGAAGATTCTTGAAATAGTTTACGACGACTGAAAGAGACTGATGAGTCTTATGTAGACGAAACGCGCGTCTGGCGTACTAAATTATAATCCTGGTACCTTTGATAACTATTTACACCACTGGGTCGATGCCACTGCTGGTGGACGTTTCGTCTCCGAGGGTATCACCAGCCCAGTAGTCAACATTTCGGTGTTGACATGAATATCAATAATGTGGTAAAAAGTTATCTTCTTCGTCCATTGCAAAGTCTACTAGAGCGTTATCTCCTCTTCGTTCTCCAGAAAAGAAGGATGTCCAAAAGAATACATCCTCTCAGAAGTCTTCTGATTCGAGGTCGCGGGGTAGGGGTCGAGGCAGAGTAAAACCAGCTGCGTGTGGTCCTTGAGATCGACGACTCTCCTCGCACAACATATTTTCAACACTTGTCGACGAAACTGAAATGGATATCGAAAGTGTTCCACCACCCGAAAGATCCGAATCTCAGGGGAGCGAAATAATAATTGTATATGATGTTTCCTTAAATCGGTAATTTAATCAAGACATTTTCTAATATATATAGATAATTGTATTAATAGTAAACTTAAACTAAACACAGTTTTATTGACAAATTTCAACATTTTACTCAGTACAATTTTCAGTTAACTTTACTTCTTTTTGGATTTTCATTCAGATTTGACCTTTATTGGTAATTTTTCAATATTTTACTGTAAATTTGCTTTTTTTGATAACTGTATACGATGTTACCTTAAATCGGTCATTTGACCAAGACAATTTTCTAATAAATATTAACAAGTGTTTTAGAAGTAAAATTGAAACACCAACAGGTTTATTTAAAAATTGCAACATTTGTTTATTAACATTTTTTCAGTAAATTTTACTACTTTATAGATATTCATTCTCATTTGACCTTTATTGCTAATTTTGCAACATTTTACTGTAAATTTGACATTTTTTGGGATTATTGTATACGATGTTACCTTAAATCGGTCAATTGAAGACAATTTTTGTTTTATATGTATTGACAAATGTATTAGAAGTAAAATTGAAACAACCACAGCTTTATTTAAAAATTACATTATTTTCTTAGTACTATTTTATCAGTATTTTTTTCTACTTTTTGATATTTATTTAAAAATTACACCATTTTCTCAGTATAACATTTTACTGTAAATTTGACATTTTTTTTTATAATTGTATACGATGTTACTTTAAATCGGTCATTTGATTAAGACAAATTTCTATGTAGTGACAAATGTATTAGAAGTAAAATTAAGACGACCACTTCTTTATTTTAAAATTACACCATTTTCTCAGTAAATTTTTTCTATTTTTTATATTCATTCAGAATTTGACCTTTTTTGAGAATTTTTCAACATTTTACTGTTGATATGACATTTTTGGGGATAATTGTATACGATGTTTCTTTAAATCGGTAATTTGATCAAGACAATTTTCTAATATCTATTGACAAATGTTTTAGAAATAAAACTGAAACAACCACAGGTTTATTTAAAATTGCAACGTTTTCTCAGTAACATTTTTTTTAGTAAATTTTACTACTTTTTGGATATTCATTTAGATTTGACCTTTATTGGTAATTTTTAAACATTTTACTGTAAATTTGACATTTTTTTTGATAATTGTATACGATGTTACTTTAAATCGGTCATTTGATTAAGACAATTTTTTTTTGTATGTATTGACAAATGTATTAGAAATAGAATTAAGACAACCACCTCTTTTTTTTTTAAATTACACCATTTTCTCAGTAAATTTATATTTTTATTTATATTCATTCAGATTTGACCTTATTGAGAATTTTTCAATATTTTACTGTAAATTTGACATTTTTTGGGGATAATTGTATACGATGTGATTTTAAAACGGTCATTTGATAAAGACAATCTTCTAATATGTATAGGCAAAAATTTTAGAAGTAAAATAGAAACAACCACAGCTTTATTTAGAAATTACACAATTTTCTCAGTACTATTTAATTTTTTCAGTAATTTTTTTCTACTTTTTGATATTAATTCAGATTTGACCTTCACTAGTACTTTTTAAACATTCTACTGTAAATTCGACATTTTTTTTTTGATATTCGGTCATTTGATCAAGATGAATTTCTAATATAAATTGACAAATGTATTCGAAGTAAAATTGCAACAACCACAGCTTTTTTTTTTTAAATTACACCATTTCCTTAGTACTATTTTTTCAGTAATTTTTTTCTACTTTTTTTAAATTCATTCAGATTTGACCTTTCTCGGTAATTTTTCAACATTTTACTGTTAATTTGACATTTGTTTGGATAATTGTATACGATGTTCTATAAATCGCTCATTTGATCAAGACAATTTTCTAATATGTATTGACTGACAAAAGTATAAGAAGTAAAATTGAAACAACCACAGCTTTATTTAGAAATTACACCATTTTCTCCGTATTATTTTTTCAGTATTTGTTTCTACTTTTTGATATTCATTCAGATTTGACCTTTATTGGTAATTTTTCAACATTTTACTGTTAATTTGACATTTTTTCTGATACTTGTAAACGATGTTACTTTAAATCGGTCATTTGATCAAGACAATTTTCTATTATGTATTGACAAATGTATTAGAAGTAAAATTGAAACAACCACAGCTTTATTTAAGAATTACACCATTTTCTCAGTATAATTTTTTCAGTAAATGTTTCTGCTTATTCGTTCAGATTTGACCTTTAATGATAATTTTTTCAACATTTTACTGTAAATTTGACATTTTTGGTTATAATTGTATACGATGTTACCTTAAATCGGTCATTTGAAGACATTTTTTTTATATGTATTGAAATGTATTAGAAGTAAAATTGAAACAACCACAGCTTTATTTAAAAATTACACAATTTTCTCAGTACTGTTTAAATTTTTCAGTAATTTTTTCTACTTTTTGATATTCATTCAGATTTGACCTTCACTAGTACTTTTTAAACATTCTACTGTAAATTCGACATTTTTTTTTTTTTGATAATTCGGTCATTTGATCAAGATGAATTTCTTAAATGAATTGACAAATGCATTAGAAGTAAAATTGAAACAACCACAGCTATTTTTTTTTAAATTACACCATTTCCTTAGTACTATTTTTTCAGTAATTTTTTCTACTTTTTTTTAAATTCTTTTAGATTTGACCTTTATCGGTAATTTTTCAACATTTTACTGTTAATATGACATTTTTTTTTGGATAATTGTATACGATGTTACTTTAAATCGGTCATTTGATCAAGACAATTTTCTAATATGTATTGACAAAAGTATTAGAAATAAAATTGAAAAAACCACAGCTTTATTAATAAATTACACACCATTTTCTCAGTATCATTTTTTCTACCTGATAGATATTCATTCAGATTTGACCTTTATTGGTAATTTTTAATCATTCTACTGTATATTTGACATTTTTGGGGGATACTTGTATACGATATTACCTTAAATCGGTCCTTTGATGAACTTTACTACTTTTTGATATTCATTCAGATTTGACCTTTACTGGTAATTTTTTCAACATTTTACTGTAAATTTGACATTTGTTTGGATAATTGTATACGATGTTCTTTAATTCGGTCATTTGATCAAGACAATTTTCTAATATGTATTGACAAAAGTATAAGAAGTAAAATTGAAACAACCACAGCTTTATTTAAAAATTACACCATTTTCTCAGTATTATTTTTTCAGTAAATTTTTCTACTTTTTGATATTCATTCATATTTAACCTTTATTGGTAATTTTTTAAACATTCTACTGTAAATTCGACATTTTTTTTTGGATAATTCGGTCATTTGATCAAGATGAATTTCTTATATGAATTGACAAATGTATTAGAAATAAAATTGAAACAACCACAGCTTTATTTCAAAATTACACCATTTCCTCAGTATTATTTTTTCAGTAATTTTTTCTATTTTTTTATATTCATTCAGATTTGACCTTTATTGGTAATTTTTCAACATTTTACTGTTAATTTGACATTTTTTCTGATACTTGTAAACGATGTTACTTTAAATCGGTCATTTGATCAAGACAATTTTCTATTATGTATTGACAAATGTATTAGAAGTAAAATTGAAACAACCACAGCTTTATTTAAGAATTACACCATTTTCTCAGTATAATTTTTTCAGTAAAATTTTCTGCTTATTCGTTCAGATTTGACCTTTAATGATAATTTTTTCAACATTTTACTGTAAATTTGACATTTTTGGTGATAATTGTATACGATGTTACCTTAAATCGGTCATTTGAAGACAAATTTTTTATATGTATTGAAAATGTATTAGAAGTAAAATTGAAACAACCACAGCTTTTTTTAAAAATTACACAATTTTCTCAGTACTATTTAATTTTTTCAGTAATTTTTTCTACTTTTTGATATTCATTCAGATTTGACCTTCACTAGTATTTTCTACTGTAAATTCGACATTTTTTTTTTTTTGATAATTCGGTCATTTGATCAAGATGAATTTCTTAAATGAATTGACAAATGTATTAGAAGTAAAATTGAAACAACCACAGCTATTTTTTTTTTTAAATTACACCATTTCCTCAGTACTATTTTTTCAGTAATTTTTTCTACTTTTTTTTAAATTCATTAAGATTTGACCTTTATCGGTAATTTTTCAACATTTTACTGTTAATATGACATTTTTTTTGGATAATTGTATACGATGTTACTTTAAATCGGTCATTTGATCAAGACAATTTTCTAATATGTATTGACAAAAGTATTAGAAATAAAATTGAAAAAAACACAGCTTTATTAAAAAATTACACCATTTCCTCAGTATTAATTTTTCAGAAATTTTTTCTACCTAATAGATATTCATTCAGATTTGACCTTTATTGGTAATTTTTAATCATTCTACTGTATATTTGACATTTTTTGGGGGATACTTGTATACGATATTACCTTAAATCGGTCCTTTGATGAAGATGAATTTCTTATATGTATTGACAAATGTATTAGAAGTAAAATTGAAACAACCACAGCTTTATTTAAAAATTACACCTTTTTTCAGTAAACTTTACTACTTTTTGATATTCATTCAGATTTGACCTTTACTGGTAATTTTTTCAACATTTTACTGTAAATTTGACATTTGTTTGGATAATTGTATACGATGTTCTTTAATTCGGTCATTTGATCAAGACAATTTTCTAATATGTATTGACAAAAGTATAAGAAGTAAAATTGAAACAACCACAGCTTTATTTAAAAATTACACCATTTTCTCAGTATTATTTTTTCAGTAAATTTTTCTACTTTTTGATATTCATTCATATTTAACCTTTATTTGTAATTTTTTAAACATTCTACTGTAAATTCGACATTTTTTTTTTGGACAATTCGGTCATTTGATCAAGACAATTTTCTATTATGTATTGACAAATGTATTAGAAGTAAAATTGAAACAACCACAGTTTATTTAAGAATTAACACCATTTACTCAGTATAATTTTTTCAGTAAATTTTTCTGCTTATTCGTTCAGATTTGACCTTTAATGATAATTTTTTCAACATTTTACTGTAAATTTGACATTTTTGGTGATAATTGTATACGATGTTACCTTAAATCGGTCATTTGAAGACAATTTTTTTATATGTATTGAAAATGTATTAGAAGTAAAATTGAAACAACCACAGCTTTATTCATTCATTTTTACCAATATTGATATTTTTTCAACATTTTACTGTAAATTGGACCTGTTTAATAACAGTATATGATGTTACCTTAAATCGGTCATTTGATCAAGACATTTTTTTAATATGTGATGACAAATGTATTAGAAGTTAAATTGAAACAATCATAGATAGGTTTATTTCAAAACTGCAACATTTTCTCATGAACAGTTTTTCAGTAAATATTACTACTTTTTTGGATGTTCATTCAGATTTGACTTTTATTGATAATTTTTCAACATTTTACTGTAAATTTGACCTGTTTGATCACTGTATATGATGTTACCTTCAATTGGTCATTTGATCAAGATATTTTTCTAATATGTATTGACAAATGTATTAAAAGTAAAATTGAAACAAGAATAGTTTTATTTCAAATTGCAACATCTTCTCTTAAAAAATTATCAGTAAATTTTACTACTTTTTGGATATTCATTCAGATTTGATTTTTATTGAAAAACTTTCAACATTTTACTGTAAATTTGACATTTTTTTTGGATAATTGTATATGATTTTACCTTAAATCGGTCATTTGATAAAGACAATTTTTCTAATATGAATTGACAAATGTATTAGAAGTAAAATTGATACAACAACAGCTTTATTTTAAAAATGCAACTTTTTCTCGTTAACATTTGTTCAGTAAATTTTACTACTTTTTGGATATTCATTCAGATATGAACTTTATTGATAATTTTGAACATTTTACTGTAAATTTGACATTTTTTTTATAACTGTATATGATTTTACCTTAAATCGGTCATTTGATCAAGACAATTTTTCTAATATGCATTGACAAATGTATTAAAAGCAAAATTGAAATGGATATTCATTCAGATTTGATTTTTATTGAAAAAATTTCAACATTTTACTGTAAATTTGACCTTTTCAATAACTGTTTATGATTTTACCTTAAATCGGTCATTTGATCAAATCAGTTTTCTAATATGTATTGACAAATGTATAAGAAGTAAAATTGAAACAAGAATAGTTTTATTTCAAAATTGCAACATTTTCTCATTAAAATTTTTTCAGTAAATTTTACTACTTTTTGGATATTCATTCAGATTTGAACTTTATTGACAATTTTAAACATTTTACTGTAAATTTGACATTTTTTTGGATAATTGCATATGATTTTACCTTAAATCGGTCATTTGATCAAGACAATTTTCTACTATGTATTGAGAAATGTATTAGAAGTAAAATTGAAACAATCATAGCTTTATTTCAAAATTGCAACATTTTCTCGGTAGCATTTTTTCAGTAAATTTTACTACTTTTTGGATATTCATTCAGATTTGACTTTTATTGATAATTTTTCAACATTTTACTGTAAATTTGACATTTTTTTTGATAATTGTACAGGATTTTACCTTAAATCGGTCACTTGATCAAGACAATTTTTCTAATATGCATTGACAAATGTATTAGAAGTAAAATTGAAACAATCATAGCTTTATTTCAAAATTGCAACATTTTCTCATTAACATTTTTTCAGTAAATTTTACTACTTCTTGGATATTCATTCAGATTTGACTTTTATTGATAATTATTCAACATTTTACTGTCAATTTGACATTTTTTGGGATAATTGTATGTGTTTTTACCTTAAATCGGTCATTTGATCAAGACAATTTTCTACTATGTATTGAGAAATGTATTAGAAGTAAAATTGAAACAACCACAGCTTTGTTTTAAAATTGCACCATTTTCTCGGTAGCATTTTTTCAGCAAATTTTACTACTTTTTGGATATTCATTCATTTTTAACAATCTTGATATTTTTCAACATTTTACTGTAAATTTGACCTTTTTAATAATTGTATATCATTTTACCTTTAATCGGTCATTTGGTCAAATCATTTTTCTACTATGTATTGAGAAATGTATTAGAAGTAAAATTGAAACACCACAGCTTTAATTAGAAATTGCCACATTTCCTCGATAACATTTTTCAGTAGATTTTACTAATTTTGGATATTCATTCATTTTTACCAATATTGATATTTTTTCAACATTTTACTGTAAATTTGACCTGTTTGATCACTGTATATGATGTTACCTTAAATCGGTCATTTGATCAAGATATTTTTCTAATATGTATTGACAAATGTATTAAAAGTAAAATTGAAACAAGAATAGTTTTATTTCAAAATTGCAACATTTTCTCATTTAAAACTTATCAGTAAATTTTACTACTTCTTGGATATTCATTCAGATTTGACTTTTATTGATAATTTTTCAACATTTTACTGTAAACATGGTAAATTTGACATTTTATTTTGGATAATTGTATATGATTTTACCCTTAATCGGTCATTTGATCAAGACATATGTATTGAGAAATGTATAAGAAATAAATTGAAACAACCACAGCTTTGTTTTAAAATTGCACCATTTTCTCGGTAGCATTTTTTTAGCAAATTTTACTATTTATTTAAATATTCATTCATTTTTACCAATAATGATATTTTTTCTACATTTTGCTGTAAATTTGTCAACTTTTTTGATAACTGTATTTGATGTAACTTTAAATCGGTCACTTGATCAAAACAATTTTGTAATATGTATTGGCAAATGTATTAAAAGTAAAATTGAAATCCAAAGTCTGTTTTTAAATCATTTCCTCAAGGAAAACCTCTGTCAGGTGCAAGTCTCTGGAAAGTGTTTTAGAAGGATATGCTAAGAACAGCCTTAAATTGTCAACTGTCGGAAGTACTCAAGCTAATGAGAGTTTCAACAGAATGGTTTCTGCTAAAGCACCAAAGCATGTTCATTACTGTTCTTCTGGAAATTTGAATTACAGAGTTGCAGCAAGTGTTGCCCAGAAGAACACAGGTCACAGATACCTAGTTAATGTAAGTTTTACTACATTGGATTCATTATTATTCGTGGGTTTCGAGGGTACATGTGAACCATTTAAATTTTTCATGAATAACATATTCGTAATAGGCTATGTATACAGAGATTGGAAAAACCATGAAATCAAATATCCACAAATTTGCAAGTTTTCAGTAAACCACATAAATTGATATACACGAAAATAAATGAATCCACAGTATATTCATTAGAGCCCCTACTTGAAAAGTGGGCAGTACATAGTGTTTGTGGTGTCCTTGTGTCCACCCATGGCCATCTGTCTGAAGACATAGCAGATTTGCATATTTCCCAACCTTTTTTATTACAACAACTTTTTAAGAGTTATGGGACTTTGACTGTGGCTCATCAAATTCAAATAAACATCCAAGGCAAATATCTTTGTATGTAGAAGCAGCATATATTGTAAAGATTAGAACTTATCTGAAAATTTTACATAATGCTGACATAACACCTCAGTCTTGTTTTTGTAGGTCAGCATTCAAAGAATAATTGCTCTTGTAGTGTAGATCTGTTTACTTAGCTCTTATTATTTTGTTTTTTGTAAGAAAAAATAGTTTTATATAAATATGAAGTCTTATTTGGTTTTTTTCATTTTTCAGGTTAATAAGAAGTTGGGTCTTTCACCAGGTTACCATACTCAGCGCCTTGTCAGATTAAGAGATTATCAGCGATCAAAGCAGAGGGCATTGGCAACTACAAGTGCATTTAAAAGAAAACGACTGGAAAAGAAAGCTAAGATGTAATTAATGTATATTTTATTTCAAAATATAACCCATTTATTTACCTGTGTATAAGAAAAATAATAATGTCCAATGAAAAACCATATTTTTTCATTGTGGAATAACCTTTACAAAACCACATCTGTTGAATAACCTTATTTTTCAAAGTGGAATAACCCTTGAAAAGTACAACTTCTAGCAATTAACCTCAAAAGCCTCTTGTAACTCATAGATTAATACTGAAACACTATATATATATATTTTGCTTTTTTCGTTTCCATAAAATCAGTAAAAAGCTTGTATTGAAATTAAATTTGATATTTTTACAACTTAAATGGGAGTTTTCAAGACAAATAATATTTAATATTTATAGCATAAGACCCAAATGGTAAAAAATATAAAAATTGGGTAACTATTTTTCTTCATAATTGAAATAAATCTTATTCCATTTAGGCACCAAAAGCTTGCCTCTGCAGAAGTCAGAGAAGGTGTCTCCTATCAAAGAGGATGTTCTCTTGATGCAGCAATATCGGATGATATTCAGTCTACTCCTGCACCAGTTATTACTCCAGAATATCTTCCTTTGGAACCAAAGACCTTGGATGACAGTTGCATGACATACTTTGATGTTGAAACAACAGGACTTGGTAAGGATTACTTATTATGACAAAAGGCTCCAAGTATTTAAGATTTGAATACCTCTTTTTGTAGATTTACTGGGGTGTAAAAGAATTGTCTGAAGTACTTTTTGGAGAAGCACAGATTTGCTTCATTCTAAAAATATGTTCACAGTAAATGCCTTTACAACCCTATAAAATTACTAAAAAAAACATTCATTAATAATAATATACTATTTTGTAAGGATCATGAAAATAATTTTTTTCCATTTTCTTTTATTCACCTGTGCACTTTATTGTGAAAGCCAGTGTCATCAGGAAGTTACATTTCATTTTGAAATAAAGGTTACTTTGAGAATGATGAGAGATTATTGTTAACCAATTAAAATAACTTGTTACAAATGTATAATGAAACATACATGTAATGTTATTATAAAGATATGAGTAGACGTGGTATGAATGCCAATGTGACAACTCTCCATCTAAGTCTTTAACATGGAGCCTTTGCTCATACTGGACAACAAGCTATAAAGGACCCAAAAATGACTAGTGTAAAACCAATGTCATATATATTTGAGATCTACAAAAACATTGTTTTTTTTTTTTTTTTCATTGGCTAAATTTGAAAACAATTGTTTGAATTATAGAAATTTAAAGGATTCTTCTAATACAGAACTTTAATGTCAACCCAACTTTTCAAAACAGAAGTTCCTGTTAAAAATGTGGAAGAAGGGTAAAAGAATAGAGGTGGGCAACTGATCAACATAGATCACTGTGACATACATTTTGCACTTCATCACATTTTTCCTGTATTCAATGTTCAAGCTCATATATCAGCATCTAGACTATATTTGGTAGAATCAAGCAACCTCAAATCTAAATTGGGTTGCTGTTACTGACATTTGATGCTTCTAAACTCATGACAATATTTTGAAAAAGGTGGTAACTAATGCTAAATGTAATTTGTTTAACAGGTAACTTTGAACCTCTAGATTATATTGTTTTTATTTCAGGCAGAGATTCTCGCATAATACAGTTGTCTGCTGTCAACAGCCAAAACACTAAATTCAACAGATACATAAAACCAGCTAGACCAATATTACCCCAAGCCTCAGAAGCGACTGGTTTGAAGTTTCAAAATGGGAAAATGTACCATGACGATAGAGAAGTTCAGAGTATTGGAATTTCTAATGCCTTAACAGCTTTTATTCTCTTTCTGAAAGAAATTCATAACACCGTACTTGTTGGGCATAACTCCAAAATTTTTGATGTTCAAATATTAATTAATGCACTTGAAAAAAATGGTCTACTTAATAACTTTATGTCATCAGTGAAAGGATTTATTGACACACTTCCTCTTTTCAAAGAGTGTATACCAAATCAACCGTCATATTCACAGCCAAAAATGTATAACACTTTATTTGGTGAACTGTATAGCGCTCATGATTTAATGGAAGATGTTGTTGCTCTACGTCGCTTATTTGAGAAAATATCACCTAGTCTTGTATTGAAATCCAAATTCTCTGGCACTTATGAATCTGTAATGCAGTTGTATCAACACAGAAACTGTACAAAAGGTTTGCTTACAACACTGAGACCTCTAACAAAAAGCAAAACTATAACGAACTGTATGGCAACGAAAATTGCTAGCAGTGGATTAGGTCTAAGCCATCTTAAACTGGCAAATAAAAGAGACCGACAACAAGGAATAGAGAATCTATTTACAGAATGATGTGGACATCCATCAAAAGCTCGTGTTACAAAGTCCAAAAAAAAATAATACAGGCAACATCAACCTATCTGAATGACTTGGAGGAATGAATTGTAATATACACATGTGGATAAAGTTTTATTGACAAAATAGACTACTAAGCTTGATTTTATTTGTGGTTGATTTTTTATACTATATATCAAAATTTATATGAAAAAAAGAAATTGTAATTCGAGTATAAAGGGTGGTGTCATAAAATAATGACCCCTTAAAGGCAGGAAAATATATCCTATCATATGGGTAATAAGGGTACTTTTTTTAAACTTTACAAATCTACTGTACACTACTTATGCTGTAAGAATATGATTGCAGACCAAAAGTGTAAAGGGAAGATAACAAAACTTATGATAGATTTGTTCACGATTTATCAACATTTAGATGAAAAAAAAACAAATTGTAATTGAGTAAGGGCTGTGTCCTAAAATAATGACCCCATAAAGGCAGAAAATTATCCTACCATATGGGTAATAAGGGTACTTTTTTATGTGTATTATTAGCTTGACGTAGGGTTATTGGATGTTTCATTAAAATTTACAAATCTACTGTACACTACTTATGCTGTACATAAAATAATATGATTGCAGACCAAAAGTGTAAAGGGAAGATAACCAATGCTATATCTCTAAAAGGGGGTTATACTCTGTCTCATTCCTAATTTATATAGTTAAAAAAGGGGGGGCTTTTTATCTGCATCTTAGGCAAATACCATTCAAATACCAAAGAATGTCCTGCTGGATCTTTTTTGCCTAACATATACTTTTTTTCTGTCTTTAGAAAATATCCAAAAAAAATCATACATCAAGTAAAGCAGAATTATACAAACATTTACAAGGAAATGTTTGAATATTCAGATTTAAAATTATTTCTTTGGACAAAGATAGAAATAGAATATTTTGTTCCCAATAACTTGGACATAAATTTTCTAAAAAAAAATTTAAAAACAAAATAGTGAAAAGTACGGGAAAAATTTCCCTCCAAATTTCCACTATATTACCAGTCAAAAAATTCCTGCCATCTTTTGGCTTGAGTTGATATTTTAGGTTTACTAAATTTATCCTTAGGGCAAAGTAACCACAATTTATAGGTAAAATCATTTTATACTTCTATTATGTACTGTCTTCTGCAGCAATTATTAGGTGGGCAAGCTCATCATAATTTGAGAAGGTAAAGTTATATTTTTTCTGTTATTGTAACTTTTTTCCAAATCATGTACCCATACTTTTTTTTCTGTAATACTTTAGCTTACTGTAAAGGCTTTAATATGATAACAATTTTGAATGTCACAGAAGAAATCGTTTTGCATATATATATTGATGTGTGTTTTCTCGTATAACATTGAAATATTAATAATTTAGTATTGCTGTAAAAAGACATTGATCGTTTGTCGTTAAATATTTCAGACTACTTAAATTTGATGCCATTTTAACGCGTAAGTTTTTCGCGCCCTTTGACCGAGTGTTGGAAAATATCTTAAATACGTTGCCATCATTATTAATGCCATCGATATCATATACATTTATAATCATCATCCATATTGCTTGAAATATTTGGGTGTGTATTGTATTACCTGCTTTTTAACATTTGACACTTAACTTTTCTGTGTATTCTCACCTAGATTCAATATATTGGTTGCATTTTGGCGCTGTCTAATATCCGTATAATATCATCTATATATATAACAGCTTAATTAAACTCATATATGACCAATAATAAACTCAGAAAATACTTAACGCAGACGGGGGGTCCAGAGAAGGGGGTAAAATTTCGTACCTCAGTGGTATTGTCAGACAGTAAAGGCATTTACCTTAGAAACCAAGTAAATACATCTGAAATAGACCACATAAGGTGGTGGGGCTAAAGAGGAGCAAAATAAGCTGAGAGGGTTGTTTGGCTACGAGACCATATTAGAGATAATATTCATCATCTTGGCCCCATTCACTTGTATGTTTGGCTAGGTACCTGTGACTTCATATCGACAAAAGACCAGGCAGGATTTCTCTATCCACTTATAACAATACCACCGTCGAAAATATTGTCTACCAATATAGACAGATAGTCGATACTCTCCGAATACTCTTCATCTAGAGTCACCTTCTTGAGCATTCCTATATAAAGCATCTCGCTCAGGAACCAACGTAAATATCCTGCAACATTCAATGACCGAGAAATTGATCTCCGCCATTAAATTAATAGACTTAATTTCGAAATAAAAGATCTCAATACATCATTTAATTCTGTCTCGCCAAACTTCAACTTGGATATTCTGCACAAACCCAGCAGGCTAACTGGTCATAATTCATGCTCAATTCCAAGATTTCATTACAATTTAGATATTAACAGAGACGGAAATCATCTTATAGGCTATAATCCAAAATTTGGCTTAAAAAATTAAAAATTCAGTATGTAAGGTCTGCTGGACTGGAATTTAGATAACAGGCAACTATTTATATTTTATTGTACATTGGTATGAGTGGGAATCTCCACTCTACACCGCTCCTACTGTATAATACAAGACACTTCATGGTATGAGTGGGAACCTCCACTCTACAACATTCATACATCACAGAAAAGATTAGAGTGACCTTTGATGTACATATATATATATATATATATATAAATCCACAGACAACCATCAATACTTAAATTTTCATTCGTGTCATCCGTCCCATACAAAGCGAAATATACCTTACTGTATGGCCAGGCGAATTTGTGCAATAGTATCGGACAAAAATATTCGAGAAGTACGTTTGAAGGAATTAAAAGGTTATTTAACACAACAGTTGTACCCA